>CM016624.1:141569142-142139023 GCA_005393395.2 Gossypium australe | reverse complement strand
ACTATTATTTTTTTATATTATAGGGATAGGATATTTTTGTGCTCTCAATGATCGCATCAAAAGGCCTCCTAAGGATGCTACCGTTAGTTGCTTGAAAGTGATGTTTTGGACGAGACATTGAATTTTCGGAAGTGATGATAAGCTTGTGGATGATGAAGACACATTGAGATGAAGATGAGGAAGCATTAAGTGAAAATATAACAGAGAGACTCAACTCCCATGCCATTTGACCTCTTTTCCTCTCATTTCTTAGATCTCTGTAGCCCATCTATGCACCAACAACTCGCCAACGACATCAACAGGCATCATTAATTGGTCATCTTATTAAAACCTTTTATGTAACAATAATTGAGTCCTCCCAATTAAATATTTAATAAATACCTACTGTTGTCAGCTTGCGTGCAATTCCTAGGAAGATGAAGATCAGATTGGATCCCACAAGCAATTCACAGAGAAGGAAACAAGCTATTTCACTATTTGAATAGCTTATATCTTTATAATTTTTAAAAGATTAAATCAAATTTTTATCATTTTTAGGAGGGGTCAAGTGTAAATTTACTTTTATTAATTTAAATCTTTTAAAAATTTAAATAGCCTAAATGATTTTTTTTTCATTTTAGGAGGACCGAGGGACCTGAAACCCCCTGGCTACACCCCTTGTGTGCAGGGCTTATGATATTTATGGCAATACTAAATTTATGTGTATATTCATATATTTTTTTTATTTTGTATTTTGTCATTGGTAAAATCTTTTATATTTTGCATAGTTATTATTGTGATTACTTTTAAAGAAAACACAATTATATTTATGTTGTGATCCATAATCATTTATTTAATTTATTTGTTATAGTGCACTACACCAAAACATACTTTTACCGGCGTTTTTAGTGGCGTTTTAAATCAAAACGCCGCTAATTTTATACATTCGCGGTGTTTGAAGTAAACTGCCGCTAAAAAATGGGTAATAGCGGCGTTTATTTTAAAAACGCCGCTAAAAATGATTATAGCGGCGCTTAATACACAAACGCCGCTATAAGTAAGACCTGTAGCGGCGCTTCTTTAACAACGCCGCTAAAAGCCAGACCTGTAGCGGCGCTTCTTCACAAACGCCGCTAAAAGTCAGACCTGTAGCGGCGCTTCTTTAAAAACGCCGCTAAAAGTCAGACCTGTAGCGGCGCTTCTTTAAAAACTCCGCTAAAGTCAGACCTGTAGCGGCGCTTCTTTCAAAACGCCGCTAAAAGTCAGACCTGTAGCGGCGCTTCTTTACAAACGCCGCTAAAAGTCGGACCTGTAGCGGTGCTTCTTTAGAAACGCCGCTATAAGTCAGACCTGTAGCGGCGCTTCTTAGAAACGCCGCTATAAGTCAGACCTGTAGCGGCGCTTGTTTACAAACGCCGCTAAAAGTCAGACCTTAGCGGCGCTTCTGTAGAAACGCCGCTATAAGTCGGGCCTTTAGCGGCGGTTCTGGAAAAGCGCCGCTATCAGTCCGGCCGTTTCTTTAGCCATTTTTTGGATTTTTTAAATTTATATATTAAATAATTTATTATATAATCGTAAAAGATATATTAATTTGAAAATATTAAATTAATTACCATCATAGTTTAGGAGTTACTGTTTTAATGTTTAAGGATTATATGTGGTTTATGATTTGCGGTTTAATGTGTTAGGGTTTCATGGGTATAATAAGGAGTACACCTAGCATATTTAATTTATTATATTATATATATATATATATAAATTATAAATATATTTTACATTATTTAAAAGATAATAGATAAGCTTATATATATATATTAAAATTTAAAAAAATTGTAACTCATAATATGTAGAGAAACAAAAGTAAATTGAAATTAACGTTATTTATATTTATTAAAATATTGAAAGAAATATTATATATATTCAAAACTAATTATCTAAATAATTTAGGGTTTAAGGCTATAATTAAGGGTACTTAATTTAGTCGTTTGTATGGGCTGACTAGGGTTTCGAGTTCAGTATTTTAGGAATTAGGGTTTATATATAGTCTATGGCTTAGAGTTTAGGGTTTCAGTTATGACTTGGGTTTATAGTTTAAGGTTCACAGGTTTAGGGTTTATCGATTAATGAAGATAGAATATCAAACTATAAACCTGATTGTGCATAATTCTTTATCCCTAAACCCTAACTCTACACCGTAAACATTAAACCCTAAACTATAAACCCTAAACCCTAACCATTGACCCATAACCCCTAACCCCTAAATCCCAGACCCTATACCCTAAACCCTAAATCCCAAATCCAACACCCTAATTAGTTATATAAACCCTAAATTGTAAATCCTATACAATTTAAACCCTAAACTCTAAATATCAGATTTAGATTCTAAACCATAAATCATAACTCTAAACACTCAAAACCCTAAATTGTAAATCATATACAGTCTAAACCCTAATCTCGTAGGTTACATTTTAATTTAATATTATGCTTTAATTTTTTCTATTGTTTGGAAGTTATTTTTTAACTTTAAATAATGCTTTCTTTTTTATTTCACTTAAAAGAAAATTAAAATTGAAACTTATTTGTGAATTTTATTTATAAAGTGCTTAAAATGTAAAATAAATTGATTAAAATATAACAATCAATCAAATCATGCAACGCGTGGTGATAATCCTAGTTCTATTCATTTATAACTATTTGCCTGTAAAATAAATAAATATTTAATAATTTATTTTAAAAATTAATTATGAGTTAACATTAATAAAATTAGTCAAAATAAAATCAATTAATCCCCTCTATTAATAAAAATTATTATTAACGGATTTAACCCTTACGAAAGATAACACGTACGTTATACAAATCAATCAAAAAGTAACATGTGACATGCCATATAGATAAATATTCTTGACACATAGCATGTCTTTCTTAAGAAATAATAAAAATTTTAAAAAAATGTTAGTATAAATATTACAATAATGATGTCGTACGTGTTTGCCAGTGTGTGAATCGGCGCAACAATATATTCCTAGACATAGCATTTTTATGTTAAGAAAGTATTAAAATTTAAAAAAAAAATGTTAGTATAAATATTAAAGTCTAAACTATGAAACATAATTTAGTGGCGTTTTTTAGTAAACGCCACCCAATTAGAGTGACGTATTAGTGGCGCTAGTAAAAACGCCGCAAAAGGATGTATTTAGTGGCGTTTTTAGAAAACGCCACAAGTTTGTATATACATTAGTCTTGACGTCGTCGTTTTACCAAGAGTATAATGTTCATTAAGGAGGACGACGTCGTTTTATGAACAAGTAGTGGCGCTTTTCAAAAACGCCGCAAACCTTTTATTTCGTGGCGTTTTTACGAAAACGCCGCAAGTTTGTATATACATTAATCTTGACGTCGTCGTTTTAGGCAGAGTATAATGTAAGTAGGACGACGTCGTTTTGTGAACAGGTAGTGGCGCTTTTCAAAAACGCCGCGAACCTTATATTGAGTGGCGTTTTTACCAAAACGCCGCAAGTTTGTACGGACTTTATCTTCACGTCGTCGTTTTATCAACAGTGTAATGTTCATTAAGGTGGACGACGTCGTTTTCTGAATGATTAGTGGCGCTTGTTACAAACGCCGCAAAACATAAACTGCCTTTCAGCAAAACGCCGTCGTTCGGCTCTGCTCGGTTTTATCCCCCTTTTTACCCGAAATCCCTAAGTGTTGCTCCTAAAATTTTTCTTGTCTTGGTTTTCTGCTTCAATTTTTCTGCCGAAAGTCCATCTCCCCTAAATTCCCTCGTCCCTAAAATTTTCTACTCAAACTTGGTGGATTTCGTAATATCCGTCGTTCTGTCGTCCTTTGTTTGCTCTATTTCGCAATATCCCTACATTCAACCAACAACGACGATATGGAATTTGTAAATAGAAATGTTTGATTTAGGGATTTTGTTTTTTTTTTTTGTTTAACTTCTTCATTTTTGTGATGCTGAGTATGATTTAGGTAAAAAAAACTTGGTGGATTTCGTGGCCTGTATCGTCGTCTTCAGCAAAGGTACGAGGCTGGTTCTCTTCATCTTCTCTGTCAATTTAAGATTAGAAAAATATCGTTAATTCTATTTTATTTTGTTCTACTGTTCTTAATTTTGTTTTTATTTTGCTGTGAATGGTTTCTCTGTTTCGATTGAAATCGCAAAGTAAGGAGGCCTCTGTTTCAATTACGGTTAAGTTGCCGAAAAGGTAAGCACACTCTTTTTGTTCTTATTCTTGGATATAGGCATTCAATTTTGGTAATAACTTAGCCCCAATAAGTCAATTGAATCAGTTTGATTTCTCCTGGTATGGAATTAAGTTTGCTTCATGATCCCAATTGCTTTCGAACTGAAGTTGCAGTTCTCATAATTTTCCTCCTGTTATAATTGTTTAGTAATTTTAATCCTCTGTTCAGTTTCCGAATTAGGTCTACATTTGCGAACAGTGTTTTGTTTACCCCAAATTCCAATTTTCTAATACCCTATTACAATATATGCTGATGATTTTCCATTAATTCTAAAAAATATTAATTTATTAATATTAATTTAGTGCAGTTACTAACATTTTCATGATTTTAATGATTTTCTTTTCTGTTTTTAATGATTTTTTTCTGTTTTTGTGTGTGCTTGAATTCACATTGCAGACTTGTTTTGTATTGGGACTGATTAGGAGCGGACTGAATCAGATTACGAAAACATTTTGAAGGAAACGAAACCGAACAGAAACTTCTTCGCCTATGGATTTATACGGGTGGATTGCGGCTTTATCTTTTCATCTGAGGTGAGTTGATTGAGTTGAAATTATTTCAACTAATTTTAGTTTCTAAACACGATCTTTCTACATGCTGGACCCTTGATTTTTCTAAACTGCTATGTCAATTTTTGTAGCATTGGTTTGAACTTAAGTTGTATGTTTTTGGAGTAGGCATGGTAAGTATCAGTACTCTTACTCCTAAGTACTGGTACTTCTGAAGTTGGTTGCCAAAATTTTGAAGTTGGACTTACTCGTATTGATACAGGGCTTACAAAATTTCAATATATATATATTATATTTATAAGTATATGTACATCGTTCAGTTACCTCAAAACATTGGTTTGATTGAAGAAAACATTTAATATATATTTGTAATATATACGTTTTTAATATACGTTTTTAATACTTGAGCTTGAAGCCTAGATGCTTGTTAAGCAAACAAAAGAAATCAGATATGAAGCTAAGCTTAATAATTATGATTAAAGTAGTAATAATAATAACAATAATGATTAAAGTATTAATAATAATAATAATAATAATAATAATAATAATAATAATAATGATTAAAGTAATAATAATAATAAATAAAGTAATAGTAATAATAATAATGATTAAAGTAATAGTAACAATAATAATAATAATGATTAAAGTAATAATAATAATAATAATAATAATATAATAATAATGATTAAAGTAGTAATAATAATAATAATGATTAAAGTAATAGTAATAATAATAATAATGATTAAAGTAGTAATAATAGTAATAATAATAATTAAAAGTAATAGTAATAATAATAATGATTAAAGTAGTAATAATAGTAACAATAATAATAATAATGATTAAAGTAGTAATAATAGTAATAATAATAATTAAGTAATAGTAATAATAATATTAATGATTAAAGTAATAATAATAATAATAATAATAATAATTAAAGTAATAGTAATAATAATAATGATTAAAGTAGTAATAATAATAATACTGATTCTCGATTTGAAATTTTAATTTAACTTACATAATACGTAATACATACCTAACATAAAATTATTTAACTTACATAATACTTACATAATAATAAGATTCAAAGTATATAGGCGGCTGGAAACCTGACGGGTTGCCTTATATCTCACTGGAAGATATAACGGATCCTCCCCAGGTGTAACAATGCCACGTATGAAGAATCTTGAATAATACATGCAATTTAAATAATACTTACAATGCCATGTATGATGAAGCTTAAATAAATCTTTGTTTTAAAAATCAAATTCTTGTCAATTAACAATTAACAATTTAGCCGTGTAAATTACTGTCAACTTTAGACTTCAACAACAACGAAATGGATAGGAGTTGGATGAAACTGTCAAGGGTAAGTAACGGCTATCGAAATGGAGTAGAAACTTTTCTGAATTTCGCATTTCAAAATGCAAGCCAAGAGAATATGATTCTTTGCCCGTGTAAGAAGTGTTGCAATGGTTTATGGCATTGTCGTGAAGTGGTCTACGAACATCTAGTTGTTGATGGCTTTGTCCGGGGGTACAAAATATGGTTTTTCCATGGAGAGTGTACACCTAGTGTAGCATCTTCATCGATGAATCAGGGGTATCATCATAGTGCTTTCAATCAGAATGTTAGAGACGATAACATGGAAAACATGTTGCGGGATGCTTTTAATATGCGTAGTGATGGTTTCGGGTCGTTTCCACCTGACTTGGGTGCAACCGATGATCATAATTTTGTTGGAAATACTTTCACCGAAGGGGGAAGAAGTGTACCAGATGAACAACCAAATGAAGAAGCGGCAAGATTCTACACGTTACTTGGTGAAATGAACGATGAACTGTATGAGGGTTCAAAATTTTCCAAACTATCATTCTGTATTCGTCTTTTTCACTTGAAATGTTTGGGGGGGTGGACCGGAAACTCGTTGACAATGCTGTTAGAGTTTCTGCAAGAAATGTTCCCTTTTGCAAAAATCCCTCGATCTTCCAAAGATATGAAGAAATTGATAAAGGATTTAGGCCTTGGCTACAACAAAATTCACAGTTGCCGAAATGACTGCATGTTGTATTGGGGCGACCGGATAAACCAACAGTGCTGTCATGTATGCGGCCAATCCCGTTGGATTAATAGAAATACAGAGGACGGTAACGAGGATGAACACGATACACAGTCAAAGAAGCAGCCAGTTAAGATTTTGCGGTATTTTCCGCTAATACCAAGGCTTCAACGGCTTTTCATGTCCTCGAAGACAGCCGAATCAATGACGTGGCACCGGGATGGACGAACAGATGATGGGTTGTTAAGGCATCCCGCAGATTCTTTAGCTTGGAAATCTTTTGACTCAAAATTTCCAAGCTTTGCAAGCGATCCTCGGAGTGTGAGGCTTGGGCTAGCATCCGATGGATTTAACCCTTACAAACTCATGAGCACAACGTACAGTACTTGGCCTGTGGTGCTTGTTCCCTACAATTTGCCTCCATGGGTTTGCATGAAACAATCTTCTTTTATCTTGTCTATGATTATACCTAGAGAGAAAGGGCCGGGGAATGATATTGACGTCTATTTGCAGCCACTTGTTGAGGAGTTAAAACAACTATGGGCTGGTGTTCAGACATACGATGCAATGAGAAAAGAGAACTTTAATTTACGTGCGGCTTTAATGTGGACTATTAACGACTTCCCGGCTTATGCTAATTTATCTGGTTGGAGTACCAGGGGACGTTATGCTTGTCCGTGTTGTGCTGCACAGACATGTTCGCAATGGTTACATAATAGGAAGAAGTTCTCGTACATGGGGCATCGCCGGTGGTTACTGGAAAATCATACATTTAGATTTCAGAGTGCTCAGTTTGATGGTACTCAAGAGTTCAGACCAGTTCCTCCGCAGACCTGTGGATCCGAAATATTCTTAATGTTGAAAGATATGAATTTCATTTATGGGAAGGTGAATCAACCGGCTAACCCGCAAAGAAATAGAAGATCTAGGGATGAATCTGATGATGAATCTGATGAAGAGGATGATCCTCATGAGGCGGACTTGTGGAAAAAAAGAAGTATTCTTTTCGAGTTGCCTTATTGGAAGCATCAGATTTTACGCCATAATCTTGATGTCATGCACATAGAGAAAAATGTCTGCGAGAACATCATTGGGACTATTTTGAATGTCGATGGAAAATCGAAAGATAATCTTCAGAGTCGACTTGATTTAGTCCACATGGGAATTCGGCGTGAGCTTCATCCCCGAGAACTTTCGAATATGAAATATCGGTTGCCGCCTGCTATTTTTTCAATGTCAAAGACGGAGAAAGAAGTGTTCTGTACGGTGTTGAAGGATATAAAGGTCCCGGATGCGTATGCATCAAATATTTCGCGATGTGTGAGTCTTAAGGATCGAAGACTATATGGCTTAAAATCGCATGACTATCACATCTTGATGCAAGACTTACTGCCAGTTGCTATGCGGTGTTGTATGTCGAAAAAGGTGACGGCTCCTATAATTGAACTGTCAAATATAATGAAAGGTATTTGTGGTAAAGTTTTGAATGTTCAAGAACTTGAGAGACTACAAGATCGAGTCGCATTGACTTTATGCAATCTGGAGAAGATCTTCCCGCCTTCCTTCTTCACTATTATGGTGCACTTGTTAATTCATCTCCCGCGTGAAGCACTTCTTGGTGGACCCGTTTTCTATCGATGGATGTATCCCATTGAAAGGTCTTAATTTATTTGCAACATATTCCTTCATTCAGCTCAATGCCTTTAGTTGCAACTTTTGTTAATGTTGTATACCGTGTTTAGGTTCCTTTCCAAATTGAAGTCATACTGCCGCAATAAGCGTTATCCGGAAGGATCAATTGCCGAGGGCTACTTGGCAGAGGAATGTATGACTTTCTGTTCGAGGTATTTGGAAGATGTTGAAACAAGAATGAACAGACCAAGTAGAAATGCTGGGCTCACAGATCATAATTTGGTCGACACTTATTTATTTCAAAGTTTCGGAGAACCGATCGGCAAAGTCGAAATTGTAGAATTAGACGATAGATCGTGGGTCCAAGCACATCGATACATTCTTTTTCATCACGATTCAATGGAACCATTTCGGACGTAAGTTCTAGAATTTGATAAATACTCATCAATTATAATTTATTTGTCTTCTAACAAGGTAAAACCTTTTTTACCGTACAGTGAGTACAAACAAATATTAAGAGCTCGTTCACGATCCCGAAGATTAAATCGACGAGAAATTAATAAGTTGTTCACAGAAACATTCCATGAATGGTTAAGCCAAATGGTATGTAATTTAAGTTTTCATTGACAAGTCATAATGTTCTCTCATAACATTCATAATTTCTCGGTTTACTTTCCATCAATAGGTTTGGAGCCGGAATGAAGTAAATGACGACGTTAAATGGCTTTCACAAGGTCCAAACAGAATAGTTAAAAGATATAATGGCTTTCTCATCAACGGATACAGATTTCATAAAAGGTATCGCGAGAGATTGAGAAGAACCCAAAATTGCGGAATTGTTGTTAATTCTTCGATTACAAGTTATGCTAGTGCTAGGGACAGTAATCCGGTCGAGGGGAATCTGGAGTATTACGGACTTATTACTGACATCATTGAGTTGGATTATTATGGCAATTGCAAAGTTGTCTTATTTCGAGGTGATTGGGCTGATGTGAATACGGCTCGCGGAATTAAAAACGATCAATATGGCTTTACAATGGTGAATTTCTCTCGATTGATTCACACCGGAGAACAACTGATGGACGAGCCGTATGTGTTTTCTTCTCAAGTTAAACAAGTTTTTTACTCCGAAGATCCAACTGATGAGGGTTGGTACGTTGTACTTCGAATCACCCCTAGAGACTTGTTCGACATTGGCAGTGGAAGTAGAGATGACATAGTCGAAAGATCAGAAACTTTGCCTTTTCCAGAACAAGACTTAACTGAAAATATCCCTAGTACTAGTCAACAATTTCAATGGGTTCGTCAGGATGTGGACGAAGATATTTACGAATATGATGTAGTAAGATTTAATGATTTATTTTCTATATGTAATATTATAATTTTCATGTTGGTCATGTTATATAATTTAACTATTTTAAATGTCCTATTATTGTTGTTATTTGTTACTAAAATTTTGAACTCTTTTATGTGTTTTGCAGAAAAAATGCCTAGAAGACGATTACGAGGTTTAAATATTAGAAATTATACTGCAAATTTAGCAGACGTAAATAGTGGACAGGATACAGTTGTTGGATCTTCTAGTCTGCCGGACATAGATGACGAGCATGGAGAATTCCAAAGTAATGTTAAGTTTATTTTACATGCATGTTGAATTTTATTATTGATTCATTTTTCAATTTTAATATAATAATATATCATTTTTCAGCTGAGGGTGGTGGGACGCGCAGAGCTCGGGGACGTACGTTGCTTACAGATTTATATGACTTACAGCCTACCCAGCGTGTTATAGTAAGGAGAAACGATCATGGCCAGCCTATCGGATCTGAAGCTCGATTGTTGGCAGGCTATTTGGGCGTTATAGCACGAAATCCGAATATGTTGCCCATTAACTATGAATCATGGCATCACATGCCTGATGCCAACAAAAATCAGGCTCTCGAAAATATTAAGGTAATAGAAGGTGAATGTAATTTATAATACTTTCATTTAACCTTCATTTATATTAACTTTTTAAAAAAAAATTCAGGGTAGATTTGATTTAGAGGTCTCCGATGACTATATTAAGAAGACGTTGGGTAAAAAATGGAGAGACAATAAAAGCACCCTAAAAAAACAATATTTTAAGAAAGACATCAGCCTCGACGAAAAACTGCGAAATGTCCCGCCGGGAATGTTGAGGTACCAATGGGAAGATCAAGTTAGATTCTGGAATTCAAAGAAAGGAGAGGTATTACGTACTTTCAAAGTCTTAGAAATTTTTCGGTTTATCGTATTTACTATATAAATAATTCAAATCCCATTATGTAGGACCGTGAGCGAGTTGGAACAAGCAGCAGACAGAAACAACAATTCACGCACACGGCAGGTTCCAGAAGTTTTGCTCGTGTGGCTGAGGCTGAGGTATTATAATTTATTACTTCTTTCAAATATTAATGATTTATACTATTAACTTATATTTTTTCTGCTATAATGTAGGAAGTTTCGTCAGGTCAAAAAGTTGGACGGCTTCAACTTTTTGACATTACGCATAGGAAGAAGGATGGATCTCCGATGACATCCAAGGCTGCAGAAATTTTGGTATATTTATTTAATAAATGTTGATTTTTTATAAATATTTATAATGCTTAATTATAATGGTTTAATTCATCGTTTGTAGTTTTAAATTTCTAATTTTAAGTTATGTTCCATTCATTTTTATTATATATTTCGTTTCTAACTCTTTTATTGATTTATTAGGATAAACTAAAGGAGAAGAAGGCGGAGTATGAAGCGGTTTGCTTCGTCTGACAGTTCTGTTAATCTCGACGAGATTGATAACAGAATTATTACTGATGTTTTGGGTCCCGAAAGGTACGACTGCTTCGATTGATAGTTTTGTTAATCTTGAGTATATTTATAACAGAATTATCACTAATGTTTTGGGTCTTACAAGGTATGGTCGGGTTCGATGTCAAGGATCAGGTGTTACTCCGACCCAATATTTTGGATCCGGCTCCCGGCAATACATGCCTTCCGGGAGTCAATCTCGTGCTGAAGTTCAGAGACTGAAAGAACAGATATCCCTGATGGAAGCGAGCACAGCTGAGCAAATTTCTCAGCTTAGAGCAGAGGCAGCAGCGAGGGAGGCGGAACAAATTTCTAAGCTTAGAGCGGAGGCAGCGAGAGAGGCGGAACATGTTGCTCAACTTAGAGCGGAGGCAGCAGCGCGGGAGGCAGAGCAGAACAGAAAGTATGAAGAACTCCAGCTACAGCTGCAGGTTATGATGAATTTGTTCAAGCAGCAGCCGCAGATGCCGCCATCTTAGACATTTCTTTTCTTATTGTAAGATTTTTTTTTTTAACATTGTTACAGTTAAACATTATTCTAAGAATTGTTTGAATTATGATTCATTTTTTTAATAAATATCATCTTTTATTAAATTTGAAGTATTTGTTTAGATTTAATGCTTTTACTGAGATTTAAATGTTTTATTTGCTGCATTGGGTTGGAATTATATGCAATTGTTGCTGTTATTGGCTGGTTTTTACTGCAGGGAGGGTAGGATATTGGGAAAAAAGTGCACAGCAGATCTGTGCAAATTAGTGGCGTTTTTTTAAAAAGCGCCGCTAAAAGCCCCTACCTGTTGCGGCGTTTTTTTAAAAAGCGCCGCTAAAAGCCCATACCTATTGCGGCATTTTTTTAAAAAGCGCCGCTAAAAGCCCATACCTATTGCGGCGTTTTTTTAAAAGCGCCGCTAAAAGCCCCTACCTGTAGCGGCGTTTGTTTTAAAAGCGCCGCTAAAAGCCCCTACCTTTAGCGGCGTTTGTTTTGAAAGCGCCGCTATAAGCCCATACCTTTAGCGGCGTTTTTTTTAAAAGCGCCGCTAAAAGCCCATACCTGTAGCGGCGTTTGTTTTAAAAGCGCCGCTAAAAGCCCCTACCTTTAGCGGCGTTTGTTTTAAAAGCGCCGCTATAAGCCCATACCTTTAGCGGCGTTTTTTTTAAAAGCGCCGCTAAAAGTCCATACCTGTAGCGGCGTTTTTTCGCAAAAAACGCCACTAATTTTTGCGGCGGTTTCCGTAGCGGCGTTTTTTGCGGCGCTTTTAAAAGCGCCGCGAGTACTATTAGTGGCGCTTAAAAACGCCGCTAAAGGCCCAAAAAAACGCCGCTAAAAGTCTGTTTTGATGTAGTGGTGGTTCAATTTTTTTAAGGTAAACGTTGAAAAAAAAAAAGGAAAAATTACATGATTAGTCACCCAATTATTAGGGTGTTTCTGTTTTGGCTACTTAAGTTTAAAATTTTTTTATTTTAATCATTAACGTTATCAAATTTTAATATTTTGATAGCTCCCCCGTTAAATTACTAATGGAATGTTGGTGTGGCCTTTTTTATTGGCATAATAACAAATTTAACCATTCAAATGTTTACAGATTCTATCAATTTGGTCTTAATTCTAAAAAAGAACAAATTTAACCATCAACTTCATACATTCTATCAATTTAGTCTTAATTCTTAAAATTTCAAATATAAAAATATAAAATTATTTAAAAGTCCATTTCTTTATAAAAATACATATAAAATTTTAAAAAATAAGTAAATTAATATATATTTTTCTGATTTCTAACCTAACTTTTATTTATTAAAATAACAAATTTTTAGATAAAAAAATTAAGGGAAAAAAACCATGAAAAGACTTATGCAAATCCAACTTTTCTCTTTTCTTTTTAGCATTAACGACCACCATGTTCAAGTTGGGTTAAAAACAATAATTTAAGGTCAAAATGGATAAAAATCAATGTCTTCATGTTATTGCCCTGAACAAGTTTGTTGTGTTTGAAATTGTGAAACTTAATAATTCTGTTAGTGATTTAACAAATGAGTGACTAAAATATTAAATTTTAATAACATTAATGACTAAAATAGAAAATTTTAAACCTAAATGACCAGAATAAAAACATGTGACAGTTGAGTGAGTATTATTTATATAGTTTATCCTCTTCTAAAAATATTAGGTTAATTATTTTTATTTTAAAATTATTTACCTAAAAGCCTTGATGTAAACTTGAACTCGTATATAAGAAAAAGTTGGCATCAATAATTGAATCATTTCAATCGCTTGACTCTGTACTCAACTTTGTTGCTGATCATAAGCAACTCCACCAGCAGCTCAAGCAGTGGCAGACCATATTGCCTGTCAATTAATCATGATATTTAAATGGCAATTTTTTTTTTTTTTGAGTGAGAAGATGACAAATATTGAATTGAGCCAAAACCGCAATAGGTTGTTTTGGCGATAAAATTATGGGAAATAATATTATTGATCTTAACTGAAATTACAAATATGGGCATTTGATGGCATTGCCATGGAGCTCAACGTTCATTTACTTGGAAATAGGGATAATGGACAAAAGCAAGAGAAGAGCATCAAAATTCATAAACAAAATGGGTGGGTGGCTCAGCCTTTGTCTTTTTCCGCCTTCTTTAATCGTTTCACATCAAAAGCAGCCTCCCAACACCCACTTGGCCTCTATTTTATTTATCAGACTTCCACCTCTCATTGCTGTTTTGGTACCTGACTCTTTACAACAACTTGCATTTCTGACTTTTTTTACTTTCTAAGTTTGCTTTTGTACCGAATCAAAAATCAAATAATAAATCCAAAATTAATAATATTTAATTAAAGAATGTATCAAATGTAACAACAATAAACATGTAAATTGAGCCTATTATCAGATATACTTTTCTATAATATAATTAGTTAAACACGCTTTCACGTAAAAATATTTTCTCATAATTAGTTAATATAAAAATGTTTCCCAATAAAAAAATAATTTATTGAATTTAGTGGAAAAATGGAAGCTTAATAACTATAATTAAGGGTTTAATTTATGATCATATCATATATTATAAAAACATTATGTAAAAAGATAATTATAAGAGAGAAAAAATATAAAGATTGGCGATGGATTTAAAAATTAAACAAATTAAGCATGTTTAAAATGAGCCGGGCTTGGGTTCCAAAATTAAAATGCCCAAGCCCAACCCATTTTCTACTTTATCATATATATATAGAATGTAATTTATATAATATTAATTTAAATTAAATATTAAAAGATAAATTTTGTTTTTTTTTTGGATTTTTTTATTATTGAATCAAATTAGAACATATTTTAATTCAAGTGAATTAGAAATTTGTTTTCAAATTTGCATTCGAACTCACAAATTTACATATACCAAATAAGATGAAAATTTGGAATTTTTTTTTAAAAAAGAGGATGAATTTGTTTGTTAAGATTTGGCCTGCACTGCAACAAAATGCCAGCTGCAAATTTAGTTTCACTATGCTGCAACACTGTTTTGAAGTGAAGAAAGGAAGCTGGTCTGAATGAAGCAACATGTTTTGTGTATTTTGTTCCTATGCAACTTAGTCTAGTTCTTTTGTAATGAGATAGCTAAGTTTGTAGCATATGATTTGCTTTGTTCAAATAGCTTAGTAGGATAAGTAGTTTGATTTATGTTGATTTAATAGCTAGTATGTCAGCTAGCTACTTTGTATATTTTAATCTAAGTTCTAGTCAATGTACTAGTGAGAGTAGTTAGCCTTTTTTTGTAAACGTCAAAATGAATTTGCTTGTGTAATTGGTATATTATAATTTGAATGAAAACAAGCTGATAAGAGAGTTTTTCAGCCATCTTTGCTTCAACTTTTATCTTTATGTTGTTTTAAGTTTTTGCTTTCTCGTTTTGTTTCCTTGATCACATAGCAAGTTCAAGTTTGTTTTGCTATGTTGCTGCCAATGTTCCAACAAGTGGTATCAAAAGCCTATTGTCTTTGAGGGCCTTGGTTGTGCATTGTTTCTAAGCTAATCGAGTGTGAAACAAGAAGCGGAAGCTATTTTTTGTTGGCAGTTTTTGGTTGCTGTAAAATATGAGTTTCTCACCACCTCCTCCACCTATTTTTGTTGGTGAAAATTACAATATTTTGGGCAGTGAAAATGAGAACATACCTATAGGCAAATGACTTGTGGAATGTTGTTCTAAATGACACTGAGCCACTACCATTGAGAGCCAACCTGACCATTGCTCAAATCAGGCAGCATAGTGAAGACTGTGCTAAGAAGTACAAGGCCATGTCATGTCTTCAAAGTGGAGTCTCTGATGTTATCTTCGCTGGGATAATGGCCTGTGCTACACCGAAAGAGGCTTGGGATAAACTCAAGGAGGAGTTTCAAGGGTCAGACAAGACTAGGCAGCAGCAACTAATCAATTTAAGAAGGGACTTTGAGAATTTGAGAATGAAAGACTCAGAAACCATTAAGCAATATGCTGACAGAATCATGGCTACTGTCAACAATATAGAATTGCCTGGGGATGAGTTTAGTGATCAAAGAGTAGTTGAGAAAGTCATAACAACCCTACCAGAAAAGTATGAAGCAAAAATTTCTTCTTTGGAGGATTGAAGGGACCTATCAACCATTTCTTTGACTGAGTTGATAAATGCTCTCTATGCTCAAGAGCAAAGAAAAAGCACTTTGAGGGAACTTTTCAAGCCAAAAGTAGAGAGGGCTCAAGCTCAACCTCGAATTTCAAAGGCAATGAGCCTTAGACAGAAAAGAAAAAGGAAGAGGCTACCAAGAAGAAGTTTCCACCTTGTGTCCATTGCAAAAAAACTACTCATCTTGAAAAATATTATTGGTATAGACCAGATATTCAGTGTAGAGGCTGCAAACAATTTGGCCACATTGAAAAAGTGTGCAAAAACAAGCCAAAGCCACAGCCACAGTTTCAGAACCAAGCTCAAGCTACTGAAGATGTTGAAGTGTAGGAAGAGTATGTTTTCTCAGCATCCTACTTTGCAAGCTCGAGCAATGTGAGCAAAATCTGGCTAGTTGACAGTGGGTGTACCCACCACATGGCTTCTGATAAGAGCATGTTCAAGGAGTTGGACACTACCTTTAAGTCCAAAGTCAGAATAGGCAATAGTCAATTCTTGGAGGCAAGAGGAAAGGGTAAGGCTGTGATAAGCACCAAGTCAGGTAACAAAACCATTTCCGAGGTTCTTTATGTACCTGACATTGACCAAATTTTGCTGAGTGTTGGTCAGCTATTGGAGAAGGGCTATTCTTTAGTTTTTGAAGGTAAAACTTGTGTGATCAAAGGTGCTACTGGTCAGGTGTTAACAACAGTAGCTATGCAAAACAGAACCTTCATTGTGGATGTGAATCAACTGCAAGCTAAGACATATGCAAGTCAAATTGATGATGCAACCTTATGGCACAGGAGGGTGGGGCATGTGAACTACAATTCTCCTAGTCAGTTACAAAAAATGAATTTGTTGGAGCCTTCTTGCTATGATGAAGCTGTAAAAGAAATTTGCTGGCAAGAAACTATGAAAGCTTGTCATGTTCTACCGTTCTTTTTGTGTCTTCGTTTTGTATTTTCAGTTTGTCTCCTCATTATACCTTTCATTATTTTTTGGATATGGCAGTTGGCTTTTGTGAGGAGTTTTGGTGAAGCTCAGAGATTATTCTTGAGCCATATTTCAACCACAATCATTCTTACTGATTGTTTGCATCGGATCCTACTATCTGGTAGCATTATGTTTATTTGTCTTGGAGCCATTTCTTTGAGGGATTATTTTCAGCATTTGCAAGAGCTTGGAGGAGATGTTGAGAGAGAAGATGAAGTGAATAGGAATGGTGCTCGTGCTGCTAGACGACCCCTAGGACAAGCTAATAGAAATTTAGCTAGTGGTGGAAATGGTGAAGATGCTGGTGGAGCACAAACAATTGGTGGAGTCGGTCAAATGATCAGAAGGAATGCTGAAAATGTGGCTGCACGTTGGGAAGTGCAGGCAGCTCGTCTTGAAGCTCATGTTAAACAGATGTTTGATGGTCTAAATGATGCTGATGGTGCTGAGAATGTACTTTTTGATGAGCTTGTTGGAATGCAAGGTCCTGTTTTCCATTTGGTTGAGAATGCATTTACGGGTCTAGCAAGCAATATGATATTCCACGGCCAAGAAAATGGCATGCATGGTCAGGTTGTAGAAATGTTGAAAGCAAACTCTACTGCAATCTCTAAAGTTTCAAATAATATAATTGCACCATTTTCAGCAAATCTTTTGAAAGGAGTTACCAGGTTTGAAACCTTAAAAGGAAAAATTGGTGTTTGTTGCATACAGTCCAAGGAGGAGTGTTAAAATTTGGCCTGCATTGCAACAAAATACCAGCTGCAAATTTAGCTCAACTATGCTGCAACACTGTTTTGAAGTGAAGAAAGGAAGCTGGTCTGAATGAAGCAGCATGTTTTGTGTATTTTGTTCCTATGCAACTTAGTCTAGTTCTTTTGTAATGAGATAGCTAAGTTTGTAGGATATGATTTGCTTTGTTCAAATAGCTTAGTAGGATAAGTAATTTGATTTATGTTGATTTAATAGCTAGTATGTCAGCTAGCTACTATGTATATTTTAATCTAAGTTCTAGACAATGTACTATAGTGGGAGTAGTTAGCCTTTTTTTGTAACCGTCAAAAAGAATTTGCTTGTGTAATTGGTATATTATAAAATTTGAATGAAAACAAGCTGATAAGAGAGTTTTTCAGCCATCTTTGCTTCAACTTTTGTCTTTCTGTTGTTTTAAGTTTTTGCTTTCTCGTTTTGCTTCCTTGATCACATAGCAAGTTCAAGTTTGTTTTGCTATGTTGCTGCCAATGTTGCAACATTGTTTTCATTCCCAAAAACAAAGACTGACATGTGCTTGCTATATTGCATGTTAATTAAAGTACAAATATGGGCATTGGATGCCATTGCCATGGAACTCAACGTTCATTTACTTGGAAATTGGGATAATGGAGAAAAGCATCAAAATTCATAAACAATGTGGGTGGGTGGCTCAGCCATTGTCTTTTTCTGCCTTCTTTATTCGTTTCACTGCCCAAGAACCACTTGTGCTGTATTTTATTTATCAGACTATCAGCTCACTGCCTCCTCTGATTTTTTCAACTTTCACTGATTATACACAATCTCCATTCCGTTCCTGAATTTCCATTTGGCTTCTTCATTTCTCTCTTCTGCTTCCTTCTCATAATTTCACCATGTCTGTCATTGGAGAAGATGCTCTGTCTGTGTTTCTGGAGCTGTTGGGGGGCAAGTTGCTCGACTCTGCGCTCAACTTTGTTGCTGATCATAAGCAACTCCACCCGCAGCTCAAGCAGTGGCAGTCCATATTGCCCGATATCCAAGCAGTGTTGGACGATGCAGAGGAGAAGCAGATCAAGAACGAGGGCGTGAAGAAATGGTTGGAGGATCTCCAGGACTTGGCTTACGACGTGGATGACATCTTGGACGAGTTTGCTTATGAAGAGTTACGTCTCCAGCTCGAAAAGACTCAAGCTCAAGCCAGCACTAGCAAGGTACGGAAACTCATTCCTACCTGCTTTACTGGTACTAGTTTCACTCCTACTTCTCTTCTGTTTAAGAATTCCATGATTCCCAAGGTGAAAGAGATCACTGATAGACTGAATAGTTTGACTACTCGAAGAAGTAGTTTGGGGTTGAGTGACATCTTGTCTCAAGCTCCAACCTCCAAGGGAAAGCAACCCAGGCTGCAACCAACTTCCGTACTGGATGGAGTTGTGGAGTATGTTGGTAGACAGAAGGAGAAGACAGAAATGATTGAGTTGCTCAAAGGTAATAACTCCAATGGAGTTTCTGTCCTTTCTATCGTGGGCATGGGAGGGATGGGTAAAACAACTCTTGCTCAGCTTGTTTACAATGACGCCACCATCAACGAGTCTTTTGATCTCAAGGCCTGGGTATGCGTTTCTGATAATTTTGATGCAGTTAATATAACTAGGACAATTTTAAAATCCATCGATCCTGACTCTCGTGATGAGAATGACTTGAATTTACTTCAAGTTAAGTTGAAGGAGGAGTTGTCTGGGAAAAGATTCTTGCTTGTTTTAGATGACATTTGGAACGAGAATTATAATGATTGGACCATCTTACGGTCTCCGTTTGGAGCAGGGACCACTATCATTGTAACCACTCGTCTTCAAATTGTTTCATCTATTGTGGATCCGCTCAAAGCTTTTCATTTGGATAAGCTATCAGATAATGATTGTTTATCCATATTTACACAACATGCATTAAAAGCAAGAAATTTTGACGGACATCCCCAGTTCAAAGAAATTGGAGAGAAAATTATTAGAAGGTGCAATGGCTTGCCTTTGGCTGCAAAAGCTATTGGAAGCTTGCTACGCACGGTTAAATATCATCGAGAATGGGAAAGAATATATGAGAGTGAGATATGGAACTTACCAGAAGAGCAGTGTGGCATAATTCCAGCTCTGCGATTAAGCTACCATCATCTTCCGTCATACTTGAAACGATGTTTTGCATATTGCTCCATACTTCCTAAAGATTATGAATTTGAAGAAGAAGAAATTATCTTGTTATGGAGAGCGGAAGGTCTCCTGCAACAAAAAGCTATGCCTCAAGTCAAAGATATTGGAAATCAATATTTTCAACATCTAGTGTCAAGGTCATTTTTTCAGAAATCCAGTAAAGATGAGCCCCGATTTGTAATGCATGACCTCATCAATGATTTAGCTCAAGTAGTTGCAGGAGACATATGCTCCAAACTGGAGGGTGATATGCAACAAAAGTTCTCAAATCGCACTCGACATTCTTCTTATATTGTCAGTGGTTATGACACAGTGAAGAAGTTCGAAGCATTTGATCAAGTGAAATCATTACGTACTTTTCTACCTTTTCAGTTGTTATGTTATTCGAGGCATTATTTAACTAATGTTGTTTTGGTTGATTTGTTGCCGAGACTTGGCTACTTAAGGGTGCTTTCTTTGTGTGGGTATGAGATCTTTGAGCTGCCTGATGTTTTTGAAAATTTAAAACATCTTCGCTATTTAAATTTTTCTGACACCCAAATCAAATGCCTACCTGATTCTTTGTGCACTCTCTACCACTTGGAAATTTTATTATTAAAAAATTGTTATAGGCTTCAAAGCCTACCTTCGAAGATGGGAAACCTTGTCAACTTGTATTATCTTGATATCAGAGGCGCGAGCTCAATAAAAAGGATTCCTTTTAGAATTGATAAGCTAACGAATCTTGAAAGGTTATCAAATTTTATAATAGCGGAAGGTGATGGACATAGTATCGGAGAATTGAAATATTTGTCAAACCTCAAAGGTGATTTTTGTCTTTTTTGGTTGGAGAATGTTAATGGTGAAGATGCAGGGGAAGCCAAGTTAAATGAGAAGCAGGGGATTGATCGATTGGTATTGCAATGGAGTTGGGACATTAAGAAAGATACAAGGAAAAAAGAAGTTGAAGAATGGGTGCTAGACTCTCTTCATCCTTCGAAAAAGCTTGAGCAACTCGTCATTCAGAATTATGGTGGTGCAAAATTCTCTACATGGATTGCAGATTCTTCCTTCAAAAATATGTTGTCATTGGAGCTTCGCGACTGTAAAAATTGCAAATCTCTACCATCGATTGGAAGGCTGATGTTGTTAAAAGATCTTTCAATTGTTGGTTTGGATCAAGGACACAAGATTGGTACTGAGTTGTTTGGAGAAAATCAAAATGCTTTTGCATCATTAGAGTCTCTGCATTTTGGCTGTATGTGGAATTGGGAGGATTGGGACCTATGTGAAGATGATGAGCAAGTATCGAAATTCCCCAGCCTTTGTAAGCTTTCAATTACACAATGTCCTCTATTGCTGGGAAGGTTACCAACCATCCTTCAATCCTTGCAGAAACTTTATATCTCTTTCTGTGAGAGACTGGTAGTTTCAATTTCAAGTTTTCCCTTGCTGTGTCAATTAAGGGTTGAAGGGTGTGAAGAATTGGTGAATGAAGGTTCTTTGTCTGTACAGAAGGTTACCTCTTTGAAATATGTGTGTCTTTCAAATATTTCAAAGTTTAATATTTCAGCAGAGAGGATAATGTTGAGATTTGCAAACTCTGAAACATTCAACATCTCTGATTGGAAGGACTTGGGATCTTTATCGCAAATTGGGTTAAGATTAGTCGGGCATCGTTTCATCGGGTTTCGGTATTGTCCCCAATTGGTCTCTTTGGAAGCAGAGGAGGAGAGATTGCAACTTGACAAGATTCCAGGTGTTGAATCTCTGGTAATAAGGGATTGTGAAAGGCTCAATAGACTACCAGAAGTCTTACATGCTTTCCCATTCATTACGAGTATAGTACTTGAAGGGTGTCCAGGCTTGGTTTGTTTTTTTTGCAGAGAGTAACTTTCCCCCTGCTTTAAAAGAGCTGAGGATTGTGAATTGCGTGAATTTGCAATATTTGGTTGATGAAAAAGAAAATAATAAGAGTATGAGCAGCAGCAGTTGTCGTCTCGAGCACTTACTTATAGAAGAATGTCCATCTCTAATACGGTTATCATCAAGGGGCGATATATGCAATCGGCTTCAACATCTGGATATTGGCACTTGTTCAAAGCTAAGTAGCTTATTTTTAAACGCCAAGTTAGCCGTAATGCTTAAACAGCTAATTATCAGGAATTGTCCAGTGTTGGAATGCATAGCCCAAGACTTCCTTGAAACCACTGATCTCGAAAGCATTGACATTGGGGGTGCTGAAAAAATTAAATCATTACCGCGGGGATTAGACAAGCTCAGCCATCTTCAGGAGATTCGATTATCTAGATGTTCAAATCTGGTTCCATTTGAAGAAAGTGGGTTGCCCACCACAAATCTCAGAGTTCTCTCAATTAAGGATTGTGAAAATTTTACAGCCCTTCCCAAGTGCATCAACAATTTCACCTCCCTTCGAAAATTAAAGGTGTGTAAGTGTTCGGCTGACATATCCTTTCCAAAAGAGGGTTTCCCTACCAACCTCACATCCCTTAAAATCTCAAATGCACCCAAAATTTATACATCACTTGTTCAATGGGGATTTAACAAACTCACCTCTCTTCAAAAACTCAAAATCAGCGGTGAAGGATGCTCAAGTGTCAAGTCGTTTCCAGAAAAAGGGATAGGAAGAATGCTGCCTCCTTCTCTTACCATTATCAAAATTCGCAATTTTGAGAATTTGAAATTCATGTGCTCGAAGGGCTTTCAACACCTCACCTCTCTTCAAGAATTGCGAATTTATCGTTGTCCTACCCTCACATCTCTTCCGGAAAAGGATATGCTTCTCTCGCTTGAGCAGCTATGTATTTTCAATTGCCCATTGCTAGAAGAAGGGTGCAGTAGGGGTAAAGGACGAGAGTGGTCTAAGATTGCCCACATACCTTCTGTGTTTATTCAAGGCAAACAAGTCAACCCGAGGAAATAGATTGAAATTTTAGCAGCAAAATCTGGAATCGATTTCTCCACACTCAAACCACAGGTGTGAAACGCATTTTAAACATTTATAAATTTAATAGCTTTTTTCTTATATATCTGATTGTCCTCATGAACAACATGATAACAGAAATCAGTCTTACATATTTTGTATTCAATTTTTGCAGGCATTGAAGGCTAAATTGGCTAAAAATAGTGGAGAACTTCAACTTATCTGCTTCAGCTTATTTGATTTATTAAAGCGGTCTGTAACATCCCGAAATTGGGCCTAGTAGGATTGGGCTCATTGGGCCTTGGGCGTAGAAGTGTCTAAAATTTTTGAGAATAAGAGAATGACATTATTTCAAGTTGGACTTATTAAGAAGATGATTTTAGAAAGTTACAGGGTTCTATGAAGTTTCGGGTTCAAGATGGGCCTTAATGAAAGTTAGTGTTTAAGCCTATTAAGGAGAAATAGTAAGAGGCATCAAAACTTATGGAAATAAGTGAGTAAATTGTTATCATAAATGAACTATTGGTAAAGAGGTTATGGCATCAAGTGGAGAGAATGGAGGGAAGGGGTTCAAATCTCATCTTTTGCAAATTTTGGATTTATTTTGATGTGCTCTTCCAAGTGTCATCCATGACATCATTAAAGGATGAAATAAAAGAAAAAGAATAAAAAGAAATGGGAGAAAAAGGAATGATGGAGAGTGATTTGTGGAAAAAGGAATGATGGAGAGTGATTTGTTGAAAAAGAAAAAGAAAAAAAATATATATATAATGATGAGATTTGAAAAGAATGAGGTAGGTGAAAAAAAAATGCATGGAGGGTGTAATAGCCCGATTTAGGGGATAGTAGGAACAGTGATCTCGGAATCGCTAAACCGAGAATAGAGAAAATTATTTTTATGTTATTCTATGTGTTATAACATGTTTATAAACATGCATGAAATTTTTGGTGTCTCAATTTTAGCGATTGAGGGCTTAATTTCGAAAAAGGACTGAATCGCATCAAGTGCTAAAGTTTAATTTTAATTGCTAAAGGTGCGAAATAGCTATGGGCTATTAATTGGAGGCCCCAATTGTGCAATTTGGCCTTGTTTTAAGTGAGTAGGCCGGCCATGTGACATAGGGGACAATACTTTTTAATTTTAGTCAAAATAGGTGGGAATTAGGTGATAAAATGAATAGAATAAGATGAGTAAAAGATGCTATCATCTTTTACTATTCATCTATCTTCTCTCCACCGAAAATTGATGAAGAAATGGAGCTTTGTGGGTTTGAACTTTCAGCCAAGCTATCTCCCTTATTAGTAAGTGATTTTGATGGCTTTAGTTGATAATTTTTATATTTTTGGAACCCCCAAAGCTTAAGCTAGCTAATGAGGGTACTAATTTGTAACATGGTTGAGAGTCTAGGGACTTGCCATGAGAGATTTTATCCTGGTTGCAAGGTCTCGAGGTACTTTATCAAAGGTTCAATCGAAAACCTATCCCTCGTAATAGGTGACTCGGATTTTTGGTGTCGCGGAGAGCATCGCGTTACGGATTCCGAATAAGGTGTGTAATCTCATACCCTTCCAAATACATGTTTGAAATGGTGTGTAATCTCACACTTCTCTGAAATTTTGCATTAATGTTCTGTGATTTGGTCGAAATACCAAAGAAAACCGAAAATCGGCATCCGGGATCACTCGGACGCGCGTAGATTCATAGTGGTAACCATGTTTTTGTAATAAAACAGTTTTGGTCAATGACAGTGACGTGATTTCCAAAAATCATGAAAAATAGGAGAAATGGAATTAGAAAATGATTAAGATATCAAATTAAAGCTTACTGTGTCTATTTTAATATGGAAGAAACGGAGAAGGAAAAGGAATTTTATATTTTGAGATATCTTGATTTTAGTGAGACTGGTTCTGATTAACTTCGGGGTTCACTGATCTGTTTTGGAAAAATCATATAAAATTGTACAAAATGAATTATGGTTATAATTTATATGTATGGATTCCTTAGTGAGTCTATTTTCAAGAGAAACAAGTTGGAACAGTATATGAAAACCGTACAGTGAGATATTAGAAATTAAGTTAAGAGAGGTCAGAATCGTTGGACAGTGAAACAAGGAAAACTTTAATGAATAAACTGTACTAAATGGCTAGGCTAAAAATTCTGGAAAAATTACAGTACGAAGATACATGAGTCTAGTTTCAAAGAAATTTTACGGATCTAGATTTCGAGTTTTCTAACTCGAGTTATAGCCAATTTAGTCAGTATGACGCAAATGGACAGTTTAAATTTCTATGCCCCAAATTACTAGTTAAGTTTTAGTTGCGAAATTACCCCGTTTGGGCCTAAAATGAATTTTGACCCAATAGTTTTGTAGAAGACCCAAATAGAGTTCTATATCACTCGAGGCGATAGTGAATATTCGGAAACACCGTTAAATATGAAATTACCGAATTACCCTTAGAAGGTAAAATTACCGAATTACCCTTGGTGGGTAAAACTACCGAATTACCCTTGGTGGGTAAATTACCAAAATACTCGTGGAGGGTAAATTACCGAAATTCCCTAGGCTGCGAAATTACTGAAATACCCTTGGAGGGTAAATTACCGAAATACCCCTGGGTTGTGAAATTACCGAAATACCCTTGAAGGGTAAGTTACCGAAATACCTTTGGGTTGCGAAATTATCGAGATACTCGTGGAGGGTAAATTACCAAAATACCCTTGGAGGGTAAGTTACCGAAATACCTTTGGGTTGCAAAATTATCGAGATACCCGTGAAGGGTAAATTACAGAAATACCCATCGGTTGCTAAATTACCGAAATACCTTTAGAGGGTAAATTACTGAAATACCCTTGAGTGGCGAAAATTACCGAATTACCCTTGGTGGGTAAAATTTATGAATTACCCTTAGAGAGTAAATTACCGAATTACCCTTAGTGGGTACGATTACTGAATTATGAAAATGCCCTTATGGGCTGAATTACGAAATGTCCCTATGGACCGAGTTACGAAAATGTCCTTATGGGCTGAATTACGAAATGTCCCTATGGACCGAGTTACGAAAATGTCCTTAATGGGCTGAATTACGAAATGTCCCTATGGACCGAGTTACGAAAATGTCCTTATGGGCTGAATTACGAAATGTCCCTATGGACCGAGTTACGAAAATGTCCTTAATGGGTCGAATTACGAAATGTCCCTATGGACCAAACTACGAAAATACCCTTTATGGGCCAAATGTGATATTTGTTATATGGGCCAAATGTGATATTTGCTATATGGGCAAAATGTTATATTTGCTATATGGGCCAAATATAAAATTTGCTAGATCGATTAATGGGCCAAATTTGCTAGATCGTTTAATGGGCCAAATTTGCTAGATCGATTAATGGGCCAAATTTGCTAGATTGCTTAATGGGCCAACTTGTGTTATGGGCCTTATGTTGAAATTATTCTATAAATATTGTTATGCTTTGTATATGCATACATGACTGCATGGGTTGGGATAAATGACGAAGAGAAGAAAGGCCTGTTGCCAAAATCTAGTTCGGTGGCTCTGCCACAAATATTTTAAATGGCCTGTTGCCAAAATATTTTAAATGGCCTGTTGCCAAAATATTTTGAATGGCCTGTTGCCACAAATATTTTAAATGGCCTGTTGCCAAAATCTAGTTCGGTGGCTCTACCACAAATATTTTAAATGGCATGTTGCCAAAATATTTTAAATGGCCTGTTGCCCAAAATATTTTAAATGGCCTATTACCACAAATATTTTAAATGGCATGTTGCCAAAATATTTTAAATGGCCTGTTGCCACAAATATTTTAAATGGCCTGTTGCCACAAAATATTTTAAATGGCCTATTGCCAAAATATTTTGAATGGCCTGTTGCCACAAATATTTTAAATGGCCTGTTGCCAAAATCTAGTTCGGTGGCTCTACCACAAATATTTTAAATGGCCTGTTGCCAAAATATTTTAAATGGCCTGTTGCCAAAATCTAGTTCGGTGGCTCTGCCACAAATATTTTAAATGGCTTAATGCCTCTAGTTCGGTGACTCTGTCACAATCTAGTTCGGTGGCTCTGCCACAAACATAATTTTAATTGGCTTAATGCCTGCTATTGGTGTGTTGGCGGGGTGGGTTGACTTGATCCCCACAGGTGTGATGGTTGGTACGGGTGGTGTGTAGCGGATGGAAATTAGGCTTGGTTGGGAATTGCATATCACATGCATATTATGTTCATGTTATTATGTTATAATTGTAAAAGGGCTTAGGCCCAAAATATTGCTATGTGTGTTCCGACCCAGTGGATGATGGTAAGGGGATTACACACTGAGTTCTTGTAACTCACCCCCCTTTCTCTTAACCTTTTCAGGTAATGCTCAGTGATGTGGACTTGGGCCTTGGATGACTCGATGGAGACCATACTTCAGAAATGGTTTATTTGAACTTCAGACTTCTTTCTTGTTTATTTTATTACTCTACTATTTTGGGTTAAATGTTGTAATAAGACCTAAGATTTTCTTTCAAAATGCTTCTACAACTCTATTCCCAAACATCCCATTTTCATAAATTGTTTATTTCAAATATGTTTTCACAACCAAAAAGGTCTTTAAAGATAATTACGTTTTCAAGTAGATAACAATTGCTTAAGTGTTTTAGGTTTTAATAAAGAAATTGTAACTCTCAACAAGTTCTTAACAATCTCAAAGATGGTTAAAAAAAAAAAAAAAAACTTCCATGTGACACACCAGATTCGGGCTTAACTTCTAGGCCGGGTTTGGGGTGTTACACGGTCAGTCAATTCTCTGCAACTTCTATTCAGCAAATTGAATGTTTTGTTTTTATTTGCATCTTCAAATGTCTAAGCTATTTTGGTATATGAGAATGAGATTTTAGTTAAAAATATTTGACATTTCGTACTACTATTAACAAATGGTCTTTCAAAAGAACAAGTCTTTTACTTGATAGTTTGATCATTCCAGGATTAATGGAGGGATACAATACACGTTACAACATGACATTAGAGAGCTCAATTTAACACATGTAAGACAACAGAGTTCCCAAAATTTTGTTCTGTCCAATCTCAAAGATGTCCATCTTAGTTTCCCGAATTTCTGAGACCATGAATCCATTCAAAGTTTGTGGATAGTTATTGGAGAGGTATTTTATTTTATGATGTAATTTCATTGTAATCTTTAATTTTTAATAGTGAATTTCATTTTTGGTTCTGCCCGTGGATGTAGGGAATGTTCTCGAACCACGTATATCATTGTGTTCACTTTCTCTACTTTTTTTTTTCGTGTGTTTCAAATCTTTTTTATTTTTTTTTCTCAATCAAAAACATTAATTTATTAATAAAACAACCACAATCAATGCATAGCAAATCATAAAAATTCAGATAGCCATATATATCCTAATGATTATACTCAAAGATCAGCACATATCAAAAGCATCAAAGCAAAATATTCAAAGAAAACAAAGCTTCAAACATTATAGCCACCCACAGTACTAACTCAACATGCTTTAACCCATTTCTTTGCAAATAACTATGCCACATAGTTGCTTTCAAGGTAGCCATTACCACATTGGTGGATGCACCACTTTTTTATGAGAACTGGTATGTATTGGTATTTGTTTATTTTATGTTTTATTTTGAATTTATCGATATTTTTAAAATATTTAATATATTTATATAAATAAATATAAAAATATCAAATAAATGATTATAAATAAAATTCTAATATAAAATTATTCATTAATTATATAAAATATTGATTAATAAACTCCACAAGTAAAAACTCATCATTCAATAAATTTAAAATTAAGAAAAAAAGAAATCGAAGGATGAGCGGATTTTTTCAATAAAAAATGATGAAGCAGGGTGAAGATTTTTCTATGATAACGAGGTGAGTGGGTTTTTTTATTATATTTTAATTTTTATATTTTAAATGAAAAAGTATGCTCCAAAAAAATTTTAAATGTTATAAACTTTACTTTCTAGTGTAGTATTTTTTATTGGTCAATACATTTCAATTAAATATTTAGTCTAATAGAAAATAGTTAAAAGTTTTATATTTTTTAACGTTATTCATGTAGCAGTAGATGTACCATGTTCCGGCTAATACGAACGGTACAAATCAAAATTTTCATTAGAATGAAAAAGGGTGTTGCTTGTTACACTAGAATTGCAACGCCAGCCGGTACGACAAATCAAAATAAAGAGGTTCTTTTAATTATTTTAGCCATGAATTTAAAAAAATTGTGTTATATGCCCTCGTAAAATACTTGGGTTCAACGTCTCATGTGTGGCCTGAATTCAAATCACTCTAGTTGTGTTGTTGTTAGGGATTTGCCTCCTATTATAATTATAAATATTCAAAAACACATTAATAGTATATAAATAATTATAAAACCACTTTTTATATTTAAAAAAGAAACCCAAAGCAAAAATAAAATCCATGTTGAGTTGAAATGCCAAAACAGCAGAGTAAAAAAGTAGAGAAATTAAGAAAAATAGAAAATAGAAAAAAAAAAACTAAACCTATAAAAAATAGAGTTTCCATAGTTGGATAATTGGTAGATATGGTATCTAATCTGTCACCTTTCAAGATTTCACCCTAATTTTGGTCACATATTTTCTTTTTCCATTTCATTTTCCATTTCCATTTAAGAAAACAACTGTTATATATAAACATTACTTACTTATTTTCTTTTCTCTTAAAAAAAGAATCTTTTTACAATCCCCTAAATTTTTTGCCTTATTTTCTTTGATCTCTTTGTTGTTATAAAAACCTTTGGTTTTTTTCAAAATTTAAGAAAACAAAATCTGGGGTTAATCTTTTCTTTTAAAAAATTTCCGGGAAAAAGTAAAGGAAGGAAGAAAATATTAAGATGGGTAGAGGGAAAATTGAAATAAAAAAGATTGAAAATTTGAATAGCAGGCAAGTAACGTTTTCAAAGAGGCGAAATGGGTTGTTGAAGAAAGCTAAAGAATTGTCCATTTTATGTGATGCAGAGGTTGGGGTTATTATTTTTTCAAGCACCGGCAAGGTCTATCAATGGTCCAGCACCAGGTATATATATATATATATATATATAGTATAGATGATTTTTAATAATCGAAATCTGGGTTTTTTTTAATTTTTAATTTTAGCATTTTTTTTTTTGTAAGCATGAAAGTAACTTTACCTATAATTTGATTGATTTCCATTATTTTTCTTTTCTTAATAATTGGCTTTGTAGCATGGTAGTTTGTAGTTTCGGTATTTGTATATCGACTATTACATATAGTCCCAACATTTAATTAGTATAAAGTAGTTTAAGTTTTATTTCAATTGAAGTTTTATTGTGTTTTGATCTGTTTCAGTTAATATCGATTTATAATAGTGTGTATTGATTCCTAATGGTCGATAAAATATATATATATCTTGTGGATGATTATTTTTTAGAACTATTTTTTTAAGCATGAAAGTAAATTGAGTTATAATTTGATTGATTTCATTATATTTCTTTTCACTTTATAGCATAGTAGTTGGTAATTTCGATATTAATTGTATCAATCTTTGTAGATCATTCGATATTGAACTACAATAAAGTAGTGAGTATTGATTCCTATAAAGGAATTTTAAAAATTTTCTTATTTTTTCTTAACTATTTTTTTATATAATTACTTTAAAAAAGAATATATAATCATTTGTTAAATTAACGAACTTAATGAATAATTTTATATTTTATATTTGCATATAAATAAGCATAGTGTAACTAAGAAATATTTGCAAGTATATATAACATATTTTAAAAATCAATAAATATGAAACTGTACACTAAAACACAACATCACATACTAATATTAAAACAAAAATGATACATAAATAGTTACAATAAGCTAAGAATAATTTGTCATAAATTTGATCAACTCAAGTCCAAACAATGTAGGTCAAAATATGTAATAAAAAAAATCCAAAACTCTTAACCTTAATAATGAATTAAAATAATTTTTTTAAATTTTTTCTTAATATGACATTTTATGAATGTAGTATGGAACACACTCTTTCAAGATACAACAAAGGAATGGAAGAAGATCATTCTCATGAACACCCTTCTAATGAGCAACAAGCTGAGGTATATATATATATGTTGTATCCTCTTTATATAAATAATAATATCGATGTTAATCGAGTTAAGACTCAATCGATAATATTAATTACATTTCTAATATTGTTTTTTTCTTTTGTTATAAAAGCAGAAGTTGCGAGGAATTGAGGTGAATACTATGAAAGAGGAGTATTTAAGGCTACACGCAGCATACATGTATGTCAATTTCAATTCTATTGTTTGTTAATTATGCTATATATAATTATCTAACTGAGTTGAAGTCGCGAATTTAACTAAAAATTAATTTAGTTAAAAAATAACTTTAAAAAAGGGTTTCTATTTAAAAGGTGATAAATAATATTATGAGTTTGCTTTGTATCCTTTCCATTTATGTGTTTATATAAAATCTATAAAAAAATTTTAATTCAAAATAAATCATTAGGATACACATATCTTCAAAACCTTAATTTTGTCATTCCAACTAAGCGTTCACAATAAAAAAAAATGGTAAGAAAAATGAAAGAAATTACAAATAATAACTAATGAGTTAGAAATGAATCTTCGAGTCTATATTATTAGGATTTGAACGTGAATGGTGAATAAAATGTGAAATTACATCTTCGTATGTATATTTGAATATGTATAAAATACGAGTGATAGGTGCTAATAGATAAAAAAAAAATCAGAGCCACGTGGTTTGAAAAAGGCATAAACTAATAAATACATAAATGAGTATCTGATTAGGTGAAATTTGAGGTGTGATTTGCAGGAGGCTTAATGGAAAAGAACTAGATGATTTGAGTTTCAAAGAATTAAAACAGCTGGAGAATCAATTAAACGAAGGGATAGCCTCTGTTAAGCAACAAAAGGTACTGAAATCAACATTACTACAATATTATATATATATATATAATCTTCTCATATTTATGTGTAGATTTTATATATATATATAATTTTAGCATATATATCTATCATGTATATTAGAAATACTGAAAAGATTAATGGATATCCCAAGAGACAAAATAATAATTTTAAAAGACGGAATAGGGTTGTGTAAAGCAATTTATTTGTTGAAGGGGATCGGCTTCTTCAAGAGAAGTCTTCGAAAAATCATCCTTGGGGATATCAATCCGGTCTCTCAACAATGGAAAGTATTGTCCCTTAGGGGAGGGTTTTATCCCTCACTTCACGGAGACTCGTGTACAGTTCACGAAGGGGGACGCCTTGACCGTATGTGGACATACAACCACCCACCAATAGGCGAGTTGAGCGTCCCTTAACCTATTGAATGTAGGTCATTGTTGGGTATATACTATTGCTTGAGCTGCATATCAATTCCTCCAAGGAAAATCTTCGAAGTATAATCCTCGAATGCGCCGGTCCAATCCCTCAACATTATTAAAGTTGCCCTGCTTCATCATTTGAAATAAATTAATATTTCCATCCATAATTTATCTCTTAATCAATATTAACTCCAAAACATAATTTTAGTATATTTAGTAACTCTCCTACAAACACAAATTTAAAATTATTTCATAGGAGCCTAATTGTGAGACCTTGAAATTGAAGTTTTATTGTTGTAGGAGCAAATTCTAATGGAGCAGCTTAAAAGATCTCGATTACAGGTACATTTTATATTCCTATATTAATCCAATTTTTTCTAAAGTAATTATATTTGATACACGTGTTTGACACAAATTTGAATATTTGTTTCTCAATTTTAAAAATTCAGTCACACCTATATTAACATATATTCGATATTTAACACTTATTCTTAATTCAAGTCTAGATTCAGACATTTGACATAAAAGGTCATTGTATGTCAATCCAATTCTTAATTTATCCAACATATATATCTGAATATAAATACAGAGATATGATCTTCTAAAAACCCCGACTTAAAATACAAAATCACAGATACCCATGAGAGTATAAATATTCACAGATACCCATGAGAGTATAAATATTTACTTTTGAAAGAGTATTCTTATAAAGGAATCATATATGTTTAGCAATCAAATGATTGTAATTAACATTTAATACTACTGATTTATGGTTTAATATTTGTATATTTTCAGGAACAAAAGACTATAATGGAGAATGAAGATCTACGCAAACAGGTACGAGGATCATACATATAATCAACTGCTACATACATACACACATATGCATTTACATAATATAAGGGTAAACATATCGTTAGTCACCTAATTATTCATTTTTTTTTTCTTTTTCTGTCACCAACCGTTATACAATAAGGCTAAACATATGTGTAAATGTTGAAAGTTAATTTTTCTAGAATCAAAACTAAATTGACCCAAAGTATAAATATTGAGGGCTAAAGCTGCTCTTATACCAATTTTAAAACCTGCCACGTAGTCTTCTTGTTAGCCATTTAACAACGGATGACAATAAAGACAATCTTGATAATTTTGTAAAATTTTTTATAATTGAGTAATAAAAAAGAAATTTACCAATAATTAAGTGATTAGTCGTGTTGTTTAGCTTATATATAATATTAAGATTTTGAAGTTTTTATTGACTGTGGTTTTAAGGTTGAGGAATTGAGACAAAAAAGGAGCTCAAATATATTAGAATTGAATCCATTGCTGGAAAGAAGACTTGATCATTCACCAAATAATTCAAAGGCTGACTATAATAATAGTGCATCAGATGATGACAACCATCTCTCGGACACTTCCTTGCACTTAGGGTATGTATGTATGCATGTTTCATTTCATGTTTTATTTTGGTCAAATTTCACTATTAGTCCTTGGATTATGCATTAAATTGTAGGTTTAGTTCATGTACTCTTATTTGGTCATCAATTTGATCGTTTTTAGTCTTTATTCTATTCGAATTTGATATTTCAATCTTGACTCAAATGATAGCAATTAAATTCATTAACTAAAACAATGTGACTTTTTTTATGAATATTATGTGAAAATAACAAGCCAATATGATAATATATTTTTTATATCATATTTGTGAAAATAGTATAATTTAACTTAATAAATTTAACGATTACTGTTTGATAAAGATTGAAATTATAAATTTTGAAAAGCATAGTGACTAAAAATAACCAAATTAAAATACATAAACTAAATCCACAACTTATACATAGCGTAAGAATTAATAATAGAATTTGACCTTTTTTTCCATTTTATTTGGTAAATGAATCTAATATAACGAACTTAAGTAAATTTTTATATCAAAATCGAGCTAAACTACCTTACATATCTGTTTCAAATATTTACCCGAGCTTAAGTTAAAAGACTCATTATTATGAATTGTTAATTTGTCAGGTTAACATCAAACGCCGGACATAAAAGAAAAGCAACAGAGATTGAACCCACGACCAATGATTCAGGAAGCCAAGTGGCTTCAGAGTGATTTTTATTTGTTAATTTATTTATACTAACGATTAATTTGGTAAATTTCAGCTCTTTTGCAAATATCAAAATATCCCTCAGTTTGCTTGCTAGGCAATTAAATTACATATCAATGCTCTGATTTCGCACATTTAAGATTCTCAAAAATTCACCTCGATTGTTAAACCCGACCTAGATTAATCCATCCATTTGGTTAAATTAAATACAGAAAGTTTGATAAATTCAACTGATTACATATGATATAACTAAAGGTGAGTTTTGAAAATTTTTTCATTATGTTTTGTATTGTTTTTATCTTTAAATTTTGTTAATATATTTTTTTCTTAACTTTTCTATTTATGATTATTTTTTTATAAATTTTAAATTATTATCAATTTATTGATTCAACTAGTTGAATCGAAAATATTTAATCCGATTCTTTCATCATTGCCACTTACTCTATTTTACGGTGCCATGAAATAAAATAAGGTTAGTGTGAAATATATAATTAAAATTTTTTTATGGAAGAAAAATAACTAAATGATATATCAATAAATTAATAAATAAACATCATGTACAAATGTCAATTATATTTATTAAAATATGCTTCAAGTTGTTAAACTTTTACATTTGAATTAACTTTGTTACTTCCAAGAATTTATTTATTTTTTTATATTTTGAATTTCCAATTCCAAATCAAACTATTAACAACATTAAATTCATGTGCTAATCTAATATAATTAAAGAATAACGTAATAAACATGAATTTGATCGGAAAAATTTAATAGTATTAACAGTTAGACTTAAACTTTTTAAATTAAAAAGTAAAAAGTTTAAATTCCTTAAAATAATTTTAACCGTATAAAAATTGAAGCACATTTTAACCATTTATATAATATTGTTGTAAACCTTTTTTTTAAAAGCAAGATGAAAATTTTACTAAAATTGATAGTAGTGAAAATTTTAAAAGGAAAATTATTAACCAACCCCTTCAATTAATTAGTTTATGCGAGAATATTTATTTATTTTGAATATTTGAATTTTGAAGAAAATTCATTTACATTGAAAATTAATCAACAAATAAATAATACAAAATTAGTAAATGCATGCTCGGAATGGAAACCAGGCATGTATATTTATGATTTAGTCCCTCTATCCTCCTGAGATTTAAAATTTAATTACATTTGACAGAATTCAATTTTCTATTTTTAATATTATGAATAGATCCAAATCGATAAAAATTAGTTACTATTGTAAAATTTCTTTTTTTTTTTAAAAAAAAAAGTCTACTAAATTTAACAGTAAATTGATTAATAATTCAACAATAAAAAAATCCACCTCATCACTGTAACGTCAACAAGTACAACTAATAATGTCATTAAAAGTAGAACCAAAGGCAAAATTGGAAATTTGCTTTATAGATCTAGAAATAAATTACAAATTTTTTGGGAGCCCAAAATACATTTTTACCATATACTAACTTGTAATTTCACAAAAACTGAAAGGTCTAAAATGATAATTTTACCCTTGGCATACTAAATGGTTGCTTACTAGGAGGGTTAAAGCTCGATTAATAAAAAATGAGATCAGATTTGGATTCGAAATTTGCAGATTCCATAGATTACTGAATCACTCAACCTTCATATAAATAAGAAACTACAACAAAATCTTGTCCAGCTTTGCTGAACCAACCCGGTGTGTATTATCTTTTACTTGTCACCTTCCTTATTTACCCCTCTAAATTTCTTGGGTCGAGTTTGTACCTTGAGAGAATGTCGTTTATCACCAGCTGCCTCACCCTTTTGGCTCGTAGTTGCCTGATTTATCTCTCTTCTGACCTCTGCCGGTGCCAGACCCTTTGTCGAAATTCTTCTTTTTACCATTTCCTTCTGAATGACCCTTCATTGGTTTTCCAAAGTGCTTAGCTCTTTTAGCCATTTTCATTCCACCACCATGGCCAACATGTTCACTTGATTCGGCGTGCTTGCTGCCACCATCCCTTTTGTCCCTTTTTCTCTTTCGGTGTTCGATCATGTCATTTTTACTTTTAAAAGCATAGAATCCCTTATCTCTCCTCTTTCGAGACCTAGTAAGATTCAACAGGTAATTAATTGGTAAAACATTCAAATGCAAGCTACCAATAAAATAATAATAATAATAATAATAAAAGCTGCAGCAGAAAGAGATCAGACCCTTCGGTTGATGAACCCACGGCTACTTTGTCTGCATCATTGACGTCAGTTTCTTCAGAAGTCGTTTTGCCACGTCGGTTCTGCAATAATACAACATTATACATTACTCTTAGGAGCAAATGGATTTTAGATAGCATATTCAAATCAGGAATCAATATCGAGTATGTTGGCATGAACGAGGGAAGGAAATGAGAGAAAGAGAAGGATACAAAGCCTTGCCATGAAAAACGAAGCTAATTTCCCCTACAACTTACCCAGTTACCCGCATTCGGCACCTTCTTTATTGAAATTATTAGGGGAATGTTCAAGATATTCCTCAACATGAATAGATTTCAATTTTCTTAAACCGAAATAAAACTAGGATGACTAAGAATAAGAAATGAACACCTCTATAACAGTATTCAGAAAACCCTTGTGCTTTTCCGGAGCAACAGATTGAACAGCAGCAATACCACACTTTCTTGTCAAAATTTCCAATATTATAGTGACCTGTCGAAACATGAATGCACAGGATGAAAACTCTGCAGCTCTATATGTCAGTTTTTATATAAAGTGAATATTTATCTACCTTTGATCTGAAATGATTTCTCGAGATAGATGACCACTGTAGAACTCCATTGATAATGTCGGAAAGAAAATTCTGCAGGTCTTTAGCTTGCAAGGTGGAAACCAAGACTTTTACAAAACCCAAAACAGCCTGTCAACGGCATACAAAAAACCTCATTAATGAGAAGCAAAATATTTTTCAGTGAGATAAAATGAAAGACAAAATCATAAGTTGGCACAACAGAAACTCACTTTTATAACTTCCACAACTTTGGTTTGCAACAAGGATAAAATAGAAGAAACAAGATCAGGCACTGAGATACATATCTCAGGATCATCATATACGAGAACAGACAGGGCAGCCACTGCTCCACTTTTAATGTGAGGTGATGAACCAGAAAGATATCCCATTATCTGAAAAGTAAGCAATATATATGGTCATTAGCATCACTGATAATCATCTGTTGGAGCAACAAGTTGACAGTAATTGTTTACAAATGCAACTATCCGAAGGAAACTGGGACAAGTTAAAAGCAGCATAAAATTTAGACAGTCACGTATGTCCTAAACATAAATACTGAACATAAAAAACAACAAATATATGTCCAACTCAAAGGGTTAGACATCAACATTTTGGCCTCTAGGGATAGTTTCTAACTTCCCTACTTTTATCCTGGAATTCTCATAGCACTCTAAAACGCAATTGCCTGAAAAAGCTACTGCTTCGAGACTACAACTTCTAGACAATCTTAAATGATTCATTTTATAGATTTATGACATAATTCTTTACAACACTTAATGTCAGGGTAATGAAGTCTTAACACATTAAAAAAATAATTACGAATTCTCACCATGCTAATCAGTTTGTGATAGGGTGGATCAGATTCGAGATCCGACGACTTTCTTAAGGTAGAACTCATCTTTAGTAATATATCGTAAGTTGTTTTCCTTGTTTCTTCCTTTCCCTGCATATTAAGTTTAGGTTAAAAACGCAATGAACTGCATTACCCCATGAAGTACGAGGAGAAAAACAGTAAATTGAACTTCTTAGGCGGGGCTCTTACATCCTTCAATGTGACTATAATCTCATTAAGAATAAGGAATGGCTTCGTATTTTCCTCCAATGAGCTCACCTGCAAGAATTTTTTACAGTTAAAAGTTCAGTTGGCATCATGATCTAATTCTTAAGAGAGGGCACGGTATCATCCCCCATATGTACAAAAGCCAGTCAGAAACTTGCTGCCAGCATATATGTTTTAAACAAGCTAGACGAAAAGATAAAATTTGCATAACTTCACAAAATACAAATTAAGTTCAGATGCTATTTCCATTGTGTTAGGCATCAATGAGTCGCTAAAGGCTCAATTCTCCATTACAGCAACAGCAACTAAGATGAAACTGGTTTGTCTAAAACAAATTTGCGGAGGGATAAATCCACAATAATACCAAAATCTGTTTGACCACATTAATGATGTAGACCATCACCTTAATCTAAAAGCATGCATTACAATCAAACAGCACAATAGAAAAGGAATCTACAATTCTTAAACAGGATGAGCTTAGATGAGAGTTAACCTTCAAGGTATGAACCATTAGCATGTTGAAGCAATCAAGCCGGTTTCTAAGAGATGGAATCTCAGCAGGAGATTTTAGGCCAAGTAATAGATCAATCAACTCCTCCGATTTAGAAGAACAAAACCAAGCATGCTCCTACATCATCACATGAGAAAACGGAAAAGTTATATCCCCTAACATAGGATGAAATTTATTAAAAAAATGATGAACCATATTGGAACCATACCTCCAAAATTCTGCTTAAAGCATAATATGCTTCATGATGACCGATCTCATTTGTTTCCTAAAAGAGGTTAGTGAGCATTTTAAGGCTAGATTAGTATGTAAAAAAAATAACACAATAAGAGAAATGGGAATATTATATACCTGAAAAGTTTGCTTTATTAAGACATAGATAAAATCAATAAGGTCCTCCTCTGCCCCTGAAATAAGAGAAGATGCCAGCTCCATTATGATACACCTGTGTTAAAAAGAAAGTCTTAGCACCATGGTCAATCTCTATTGCTCTCCACAGAAAATGAGATTTTCAGCTCTCATTATTTTGTCAATGCCAACAAAAGTCAACTAGATCCACCCATTCAACACTCCCAAAACATTTCCTCTTAGCTTATAGCAAATATGCATATCGTTCAATGCAAATGGAGCAGATAAAAAAGAACTCTAGCAGGGGAGGGCAAACAGCTACAATATAGGCTGATCAGCCTACAATGTGCTATACATGACCATTAAATAAACAAAGTAACAAAGTAAACAAGTACTTTAAAAGAAAAAACAAAGTAAATGAGCACATTTTATGTCAACAACTTCACATTAAAGTGAAGATGGCTAATAATGACAACTGAAATAGCCAGCTGCTTAGAGATGGCAACAAGGCTGGGTGGGGCGGTGTTTTGCCCACCAAAATCAAAATTTATAATAAAATAAGTAATAATAATAAATTGATTTTTAAATTCCAGATTTTTAAATTCCAGAAGTGAAGTCTGGAACATACCTGCTTGCATCTTTACCCATAGTATTAATGTTTTTTTCTTTTTCCACCACCTCATCTGCATTACCAGCTTGCTTTACAAATTCACCTTCACCATCAATGGACTGCAGCTTCTCAACCAATGACACAAAAATCCTTTTGGTAATAGAAGAGTCTGTTATTGAAGCCAAGCATCCAATGGCATCCTGACAACACATGATCAGAAGAAATTTGGTGTTTTACATTAATAAGACATCAATAGGTGTTTCATATTACCATGAGTGTTTTATACATCAAAGTCTGACAATTTGTTCTGCCAAGAAAGAACCTTTCATTTTATCAAAGTAATTTGAATAAGTCTATCAAATTTCAAACCAGACACTAAGATGAAAGAATGAAATTGTTAACCTTAAGATATAAACGCTTTGCTGGAATGGAATGAAGAAATACATCAGTCAGAGCCCGAAGAATCTCCGGAGCACATGATGATAATGCCTTGATATTTTTAGTTGCAGTTTTCTTTGAATAAGTGGCTGGAATTCTGAGCTCTAATTTAGACTCTCCCATTACAGTATTGCTTGATTCATCAGCATCTTCTCCAGATCTAAGTATATTTTTGTTTTGGTTGACAAGAATCTACAGAAAAAATAACACCACTATAGTTATTATACAAGAGAAAAGAAAACAACCAACAAAAGTTATTTGGAAAAAGGATCAACGTAAGGTTCTAGGACTTACAAAACTAATGGTAACAATAATGAAAACAAAACAAAAGTTACCTGTATGGCAACAGCAATATTTTCATGCATAAGCGAGTCCTCCTTAAGAATATCAATTAAAAGTTCAGCCAAAGCTTTAAACCTCTTGTGTGTATCAATAGGATAACGACAAAAGGCAGGTAGTAATCCCCAGAGGCTATGACCGTGAGCCTGCAGATCTTGACGAATTACAGACTTTTTTACTGAATAAAGTGGAAAAGGAGAAGTCAAAAGTCAAACCAGAAAAATATTAGAAAATGGCAAAAACTCTTAGGACTAAACACACAGAGTAAAAGCACCGGATGTTAAGCTAGATGGCTGCAACATTTTAAATCAGCCAACAGGATGTTAAGCCATAATGCAAAATTAAAAACAATGGAGCCACTTAGAGAAGCCAAATAAAGCGAAATAATATTTAAGTCGCTTCGCACAGCTAACAGTTTTGCAACTACTGACTAGAAATGATAACGAGATATAAAATTTCAGCATTCATTAAAATAATGAGAATGGCAGGTCCTAATCCCTAAATAACCTCTCTAACCTCAGGATCATAATGTTGACTGAATCCCTACAAAATACCCAGAAAGAATAATAATCCGATAAATTCACAACAATTTAACCTAGAACCTTTCAAGGTGCAATTTTATGTGCATCATTATCCTTCAATTATTAAATCTAGTCATAATCATGATGTGAAGAAAATTTCAGAGTAAGAAAAATACCTTTACAACTTGCTTGCTGAATGGATTTTGCTAGTGGCACTATATGCTCCATATAATAGCTAAGAGATGCTCCAACGACATAGTCTTTCAATATGGGTACCAACCACATGTTTGAATGCATTAAGTTATCAACAGCAAGGGTTATAGGCAAAAGAGTCAGCATCCTCTCTGGCCCGATAACAGTAACTGCTGATCCTACACAATTCTGAAGCTGCAAATTATAACAGAAAAAGGATATCAATAGTTTTCCAGTGATCACCATGGAAGATACAGCAATCACAAGCTGAAGTAGTGAACCTTAAACATAGGATTAGTAAAACATAATATGACATTTTGTTGTCATGATGTTAAACCATAATCAGATAAATTATTTGGATGCAACATGGACATATAAAATATGGCAAACATAGCATACTTTTCAAACTAAATGCATTAAAAATTGGTATTAAAATTAATCGTGCAGAAAGAGAGGAATATGCAGGCTTCATCTTACTTGACCATCTTATAATGCCAATCATGCCAACTAAACAGAACAAGTTTGCCAGAACTTAACCAATTACTCAATTTTTACACTTATCATCTGTATTTTTGAATTAGCAATCCCTTCATTTTACTAAAACTTAGCCACTCTTTGCGAGTTCATTCAACTACATGTCAGATGAACAACGTATCAAAAAGTACAAGGCAGATATATCAACAAGAGCATGCAAGAGTAAATTTTAGTAGAGAAACAAAGAACTTGATGAAACAATAACTTAAATTCAGTAAAACATCATAACACAAACAGCATTTTGATAAATTTAAAACCACAATAATTCTCAATAAGGGAACAAGCAAAAATAGTTGCGTGAAGACTTACATGGTTTGTGTTAGATGTGTTCCCACTAGTGCGAGTCATTAAGTCGGCAAGTTTAGGTACAATGCCCTTCATAAATATATATGAGGATTCTCCTACAATCAATTGAATCACAAAAATAAGCAGAAGTTGATGCACAATAAACGTGCATATTTTTGTCTGAGCATGAAGAATACAAGCCTAACAAACATCAACTACAATTCCACAGATTCTTCAGTCCTAGGTTCTTGAAGAAACTATAAGTTTCTCCATAGTACACCAGAGATCAAACTTGTCAGATTGCTGTTCATTTGTTTTTATTTTTTATCATTGAGTACAATATCTTTTTTATAAATTAGGCTTATTTCTAAAAGGTAATTTATGTAATTTAAGCTCTTACTATTATTGAGGGGCTTCTACTTTAGGGTTCACAAAGTGTGCCTGTATTAGGCTATATACTAACTTAAAAACAAAGACCACCAATTTTGAATTAAATAATTCTCAGATTTGTTTCCCTTGCCTTTTTAACTATGCTTCCTCCTAAGGGGGTTTTAACTCAATCAGCTCAAGCAGTTGACCATATCATCTCTAATTATTTAATATACCATGCCTGCAACATTTTTTCACTGCAAGACAATAATCACGTTTGTGCCCATTAATTTTGGTGATAAAGGTTAAGGGTGATGAGCCATCTCAATTTGAAGTAATAGCTAATGTAAACACTCACCTAAAACAGTCCCACAAACATAAGGACGCCTAAAACACACCAGACCATTATGCCTTTAGCACATTTATCTCGAGAAGATTCCTCCTAATCACATGTTTAATATGATTAGCAGTAATAACTCAGGAGATATATGAGATGAACAATAGTAGTAAAGACATAATGCAGCCAAGCTCTTCCTTATAGCAGTTCAAGGACATAGCAATGAAAATACAGTTGTGTAACTCATATGCAGCAAATAAAAAATAATAATCCAGCATACCAAGTTTCTGAAACAAAACAGTCAAGACAGCCAAAACATGCTCGTTTGGAATTCCATCACTTGAACTTAAGGTATTCTCAAAGATTGAACATATAGATTTTATTGCATCTGCTTCCTCACTACCAAGGCCATTGTTATCCGATGAAAGAGACTTCAGATCTATATGGTGGCTAATCAACTCCTTCATAATATCTGATGCATGTGATGCCACGCTAGCCTCAGAAGACAAAAGAGCTACATCAAAACTACAAAATTATCAGAAGAACAAGAACTTTTAAATTTCAAGTTTGCTATAAAAGTATCCATGGAAAGCATTAAAATTAGCAGTAACAATGCATATTCCACTGCATTAAAGGATAGAGATAAACTCTACACCTCACATGAGAAGCAAAGCTAAACATCCACAGAAAGAAATTTATTTCTTTATTGCACCTAGATCAATCAACTAAGAATGCATGTGCTATAATATGGTAAATTGCTAAGAATTAATGCTTTAATTGAAATTTGGCTATATTAGGCACGGAATAAGGGTAGTAATTGTAAAACATCAACCTAGTGAACAACATATCAAAATATTCCTGAACTTTTAAGATGGGTTTTAATATGTAGCAGAAAAGCAATGACATGTAGGAAAATTGGCACAAATGATTTTCTAGGAATGTTACAATTAAAGATCTTAAGTCCAAGAACCCATATCTAGAAAAAGATTGAAGTCCGTGAGCAATTGTGCATGGTAGAAAAACCAATTTACATTAATGAGTTCAGGAGCTGATATTACGAACAACAACACCATACATAAATCTCCAAAGATTCATCACAAGCAGTAATGAAATTGTTCATTCAAAAAAGCAGTTCCAATCAACTATATTCTAGTGCTGTTTACAGGAAAGACAGAACAGAAGGCAATGATAATCCACTATACCTAACAATTGCTTGTCAGACAAGCAAAACAAAGTTTACTGATGCCAAAGTTCATTACTAATTGTGAAAACAATAATAAATCTCCAATATCTTCATATCAGCGAAAATGATAATAAATACGCTTTGCATCTTTTTATTAGAAATAATAACAATAATAAATAAATAAACATGTCAAAATAAACATATCAAAAAACATACCTGCTAACGAATCACAAACTAAAGGAGTGTGCTTCGTCCAGGAGTTTGAGTCTACAGCATAAAGTTTATCTACAGCACATTTTAACAAAGTTGCGGCAGATATGAGAGTGTCAACAGGATTCTTCTCCCCAGAGACATAAGAAGAAAGAGAAACTATAATGTTCTCCGTTGCTGGTATAATCGCTTCAGCATTTGAGTTCCCAAAAAATACTTCAATGGTTTTATGAATGTTCCGTGTAAGAATAGAGAACTCAGAACTAGTAAGTTTACATAGTTCTGATAAAATTTTCAAACGGATTGTGGCAGAGAGATATGGAACAGTAAGTTTCAGCACATTTAACATATGAAGGACCTCCAAATGTTCAGGATTCGATAATGTTTCATCCTTAGAATCATCTGCACTTTTTATGGTGTTTAAGGTAAGTGCAACAGGCATATGCCTTTTTAGCAAGGAAAGTACCAATTTACTTGCCTCCTTCATAACATCTGAGGACTGGAAAGACTTAAAAAACTTCTCAAGATATTCTTGAGCACATCTCCGAACCTGCAACACAATATTAAATCAACGTATCAAATTACTTTACTTTTTTCCCCATTGAATAACTATGGCTAGCAAGTTGCTAGCTTTATTCCACAAAGAGTAGTTCTTTTAAGGGTTTATTCAATTTCAGTATTAATTTAGGGGTCAGTCTCAAGTACACTGGATTGGAGATGTGTGTAGCTCTGAATGCAACTTACACAATTACACCATGCACAACTTATGTCACTACGACTCTTCACTTCTCTTGACATTTAGATATGGGGACGTAACCTCCAAGGATCCTCTAAATGCATCCTCCAAGGATCCTCTAAATGCATTGAAAAACTTAGAAAAATCTAACTATACCAATGCCAGACACATGCACATCTGACACTCGAGTAACATAGTGCACTAATGCAAGAACATTCAATCTCCAACACAAATGGAAAAGCTAGTTGCTTGAACTCTTGGTTCATAGCATTAATTGACAGGAACTACCTCTTGTCAAATCCCGTATGTGAATTTAGAAGCTTTCCTTCTAAAGCATGATTATTCATTGAAGACCAGAAAACAATAAAATGATGCTGAGGACAATAACAGGACATCATGCAAACAGACCATAACATTCATCAGATATACAGACGGAGCAATAAAATAAATATGCAATGGTTGTAAAAGATTGAATTTTAAACATAATAGACCGGTATAAAAATAAAACCATGCATTATTATATTCTTGAGTATCATATCCAAAAGGTCACTTAAGCTTAAGAAAACAACAAGAGGAAGTAAACAGTGCCTCGATACCTTGGGTCGTTTATCAATGGCGAATCCAAACAATGACTCTAGACCAAACTGAACCGAGTGCCAATCCTGCAAATCAGAAAACCCGACAAGCAACAACCCCAAACACTTCACCCCACTTCTCAAACTCGCAACTCCCAATCCATCCTTCCCCAATACTCTCACCACAACTTCCACCGCATCCTTTGCCTTCCCACTGGCAATCCCTCCTTTCGGCACCGCCGGAACCACAAGCGACAAGAACGTCAGAAGCGCACCGATTGCCGTCGAATCAAGGGTGGCTGCTGAATCATCATCGAGGGCAGAAATGGAAGCAGCAAAGTAAGCCGGCGGAGATAAAGGAAGCGACTCAGATGAAAGGATAGAACGCATGGCGGCAGCAGTGGCGATTAGGTGGCGATGCTGCGGGGCTGATGATTTTGAATAACGATCCATGAGTTGCTGACAGATATCGGACCCATCTTTCAAAGGGATTTCGTTTTCGTTGTCGATTTCCTTCGGGCTTTCTTTATCGTCTAACGGGGAATTTGGGGTCTGTTTTTTCTTCATGGTGGCGATTTCGTTCAGATTTTGGGGGCGGATTTAGGGTTTAACAGGGGGTGATGGTGAAGAAGGGTTTAACAGGGTTTTTCTTGTTTTTCCCAACAATAAGTTAATTACATAGATGTCCTCAGACTATAATCTAATATTTTAAATTTCCCCTGAACTTTAAAATATTCTAATTCAATCTCTAAAATATTAACATTGTGAAAATGTTACATTTGGTACCTGTACTTTCATAAAATTTCTAATGTGGTGCCTGTGTTTTGAAAATATCCAATGTGGTAATTCAACTATCAATTTGTTTGATCATGGTTAAAGTATTTGGGAGGTCCCTGTATTATACTGACTAGATCAAATTATTCTCTTTATAATTAAATGGATCAATTTAATCTCTATACTATTAAAAATTAAATAAGTCCAAATTGTAACAAAGTTAATAATTTTTGTATAAAATATGTATTGAAAATTATTTTTCTTTTAATTGTAGTTTAGTTCCAAACAAAATATTTTATTTACAAAACCATAAAAATTTTAAAATGTTACATTTGTTAAATAGTAAATGATATTTTCTAAATAGTAAATGTTAACTCTTTTACAATTTGACCTTATTTTATTCTATTTAATAGTATAGAGACTAAATTAATTTACTTAATAATAAAAGGACTAATTTGATCAAGTCATTATAATACGAGAACCTTTCAGATATATTCACCATTTTATTATGATACTTGATGTTAATGCCAATAGTGAATTACTAAACCAGTCGATAAAAATTCAACATGTAGATTTGTTTTCAAATCACGGTCTCTAACTCCAGTTGGATAATAAAACATTGAAAAATTAAATAAAATAAAAAATTAAATTAAATTGAAAAAAATAATTAAACATATAATTGATGACAAAATGAATAAATAAAAACTTTATTGATACATAAAGATTAAATTTTTTATTAAAAAGACTAGAGTCTCATGAATCATGATTACTTTGCGATGTTTGAAATATGAATATGAAATAATTATTAGGCATAATTTATGATTACAAATGGCAAATTTTAAACCGCTCCTTAAATTTAGAATCAATCTACTTCGAATAGAGTGGATTTAAAAAAAAAACGTTAATGTGGGGTATTATGAGTTGAATTTTTTTTTGGATAAAGAGTATAGAGCAATTATGATAATCACTTGCTTTCTCTCGTCTCAATGCACCATACAAAACTACCATTTTAGCCTTGTATATATAATTATTGAAAGGGTAAAAATATAATAATGTATTATAAAAAAAGTTTATATTTTTCTAAGAAATATGATTAAATATTTACTTGTATTTAAAAAAATTAAGAAATTAAGTATGAGTAGTAAATTAAATTGAAGTGAAATAGGATGAGACGAGGATAGATACATTCAACGTCTATAGGGTAATAGTAATTTTTAAGATTATACATCTATAGTAGAACAAAATAGACGATAAAATAGAACATATCAACTATAGAGTGATGTGAATTTAACAATATTTACGTGCCTCACCTTATTGTAATCTCTATTTATGATTATTCACGAATTATAAAGATAAATAAATAAATAAATATTGTAGTGAAAAATTATGTTTTGGCATAGGGACTAAGGCCCTATAAATAGTGTGTCTAATGAGAGGGGATTATGTGGGGACAGAGAGATTATTAGGGTAAGGTAAGATAATTGATTTATGGTGTTAGAATCCAATGGTAAGATAATTGATTTAGGACAATGTCGTTTTCAGTCGCTACTCCGTACACGCGGTTACGATTTGTACGTTTATTGCAATTAATTGGATTTATTTTCTTCTAAAATTAGTGATATTAATATATTTATACGGTCTCAGGCCACAAATCCATTGTCGTCCAGTGGTTAGGATATCTGGCTTTCACCCAGGAGACCCGGGTTCAATTCCCGGCAATGGAATTATTTTTTGTTTATTTCATTTTACATTGATTTAAATTATGCTAATAGTCCGCGAAAGTTATGGATTTAATCCCCACCAATGGAAATAAAATTTGTTTATTTCATTTTAAATTGGTTAAAATCTATTATTAGTCCTTGCACTTTGCAAAAGTTGTGAATTTGATCCATATGATTTAATTTGGTTAGTTTTTAGTCCTTATACTTTACAAAATTTTAGTTGTGAATTTAATCCGTATACTTTAATTTACTTTGAGGAAGCTACGAATTTAATCACTATACTTTAATTTGGTCGATTTTAGTTCCTATACTTTTCAAATTTTAAATTTTCAATCATCTCAAAATGATAATTGTTAAATTCATTGGGTTAAGTTTTGTTATTTCTAAAATTCGATGCATCAAACATATTATTGTAAGTATAATACCATGTCAATTTATTATTTCCACATATTACTCACTAAAAATCTAGTTAATAGATTAACAACTGTCATTTCCATCGAGATTGAAATTTTAAATTTAAAAAAGAATGGGGACTTAGAATGATCCAATTGGGGAATATGGACCGAATGTACAAATCAACGCATAATAGAAGACTAGTAATTAAATTTAACCAACCAAATTTAACGATTACTTTTTGATTCAAGACAAAAAATTTAAAACTAGAAAAGGTATAGGGACCAAATTTGACTAATTTGAAAAGTAAATGGATAAAATTTAATCAAATTAAATATTAGGGACTAAATCTATAATTTCCATAAAGTAGAGTGGCTAATAGTAGAATTTAACCTTTTAAATTCAATGAGAAATTTAATTATGGGTTAATATACGATTTGGTACCTTATTTTGGCTGTAGTGTTTAGTTTGGTAATTTGATTTTTTCTGTCCAAAATTAATGCTTAAGTTTCACTTTAATATTCAAATTGGTATATGTGCTTTTTCTATTTGATACTTAAGTTTTTTTTCAATTAAGCACGTGAGTTTGGTTTCAATTTTAATTTGGTACTTAAGTTTTTTTTATCCCAACTACGTTATTTTAGAGCATCAGAGTACAAGTGTCAAATATTCATTGGGCCATATGATACCATTTAATTTAAGTATCAAACTAAACATTGAAGCGAAACTTGTTATTAATCCTTTAATTATCCACTAAATTAAGTGAAATTATGACTTGTTATTAGAGGTGTACACACGTCAAGTGAAGTACAATTCCAATAATTTATTCAAATCGTTGCTCAGACTCGGCCTTATTCACTCAAAGGTCACATTTCACTGTTTACAATATATTGGGGACTATTAGTGGAATTTACCCTAAATAGTTTGTAAGACAATAAATTAGAAGCACAGCGTTCCCCTTCAACAAAAAGTGATGAAACGTCCTTTGTGAGCACAGACCCAAAAAAGCAGACTCTTAAAAAAGGAAGGGTCAAGGGGGGAAGAAACAGCCATGTGTTCCGCCGGAGCTGCCGCCACAAACACCGTAAACGGCAGAAACAAAGAAAACAAGGCAATGGGTTTTCTTCTCATCTTCTTCCCCGAAGCCATCCACAACAAAATCATCGGCAACTTCATTAATAACACCACCACCAATAATAAAACATCATCATCAAGATTCATTAAAAGAACAAATCCCAATCTCCTTTTCACCAAAGCTCGATTCATTATTTCCATGTGCGCTCTTTTAGTTTCCCTCACTCTTCTCTTCTTCACTCTCTCAACTCTTGAACCTTCCTCTTCTTCGATGTGGGATTTTAAACCTCTGCATGTACTCAAGAAAAAAACCAATGTCGTTTCGTCTTCTTCTTCGTTCGCTTTACATGGTATGGGTACTTTGTATAGACGTGGAACAACCGCCATGGACGAGCTTATCATTTGCCATGTTGTTGAAGATATAGCCGAAGATGAACTCAAGCTATTCTTACGAGTCTTACATAGATCCGGTATCACTTCAAGAGCTGACATTGTTTTCCTTTTTGGGTCTTCTTTATTATCTTCTAGATTCAGCTTTTTGATTCATGAAGAGAACGAGTCATTCTCGAAACTCGTTCGCTATTACAACGAGTTGAATACTACGAGTTTCCGTGACTCAGTCTTTCGTTTCAACTCGACCCAGTTTTGGAAATCTGGGAAGAAAGATATGGGAGAACCGATTTGGGGAAGGAAGGGGAGAGGGAATTATAGTAGTTCAAATGAAGATGAAAGTGAGTCAACTCGGTTGAGTTATGGCTCAGTTGTGGGGTTTGATGTGAATGAGTTGGATCCTGAGAACTCGTTGGGTGGGTTTTTGGATTATATTCCACTGAGTTTAAGAAGATGGGCTTGTTATCCAATGTTATTAGGAAAATTGAGGCGAAATTTCAATAATGTAATGTTATTAGATGTTAAGAGTTTACTGTTACTCAGTGATCCGCTCGGCCGTGTTAGGAGTCGGAGTTCCGAGTCCGTTTATTTATTTAGCAGCTGCAGCAACAAAAGTAAAAGTGACTCGGAGAAAACTCAGTCTCATTGTCGGGTTAACTCGGCAATTTTGATGGGTGGAGTTAAGGGAACTCGGAGGTTAGCCAATGCAATGTTGACTCGGATTGTTAGAGCTACAATACAGCAGCATAAGAAGAACTCGGTATCTGAGTCGGGAATTTTCAGTCAACTCGTCGGCAATGGCTATATAATGAAGAATGTAGAGTTGATAACATTGACCGAGTCATTTCAAGAAGCGGGTTCACTCAGTGGGTTGAGTTCTGACTCAGTTGATGGTTATTCAATAATCCAACGTGGTAATGGTAATAGTGATATTAGCTCCATGATTATGAATCTAATATGTTTATGTGAAGCAGATTCTTTTGTTTATAAGGATTGTTAAGTACATTATTTATTTTTTTAATTATTATATTTAATATTTGTGTTCACGTTCATATTTAAATAAGTATAAGACATAAAAATTCAATTAAATTTAAAATTTAAATATATAAGGGTATAGAATGTTTATTAATATTCCACATTCATCATCAAATTTGATTAACATAAAAAAAATTAACTATTGGAGTCGATTCCTTCTAATGAAGTCTTGAAAATATTGTCTATTAGGTAGTCAGTCTCAGGGACGAAGTTAAAAAATTATTTTAGAGAGTCAAATATGTATCGTAAATTATTGAAGGGATTAAAGTGTAATTTTACTATTACATAATGTAACTTCATAAAAAATTAAGGGATTAAATGAAAAATGTACAATTTAGGCTTTTGTCTTCAACTTTGGTCGTACGAACCCCTAATAATGATCAATATTGTTCCTAAATTGAGTTTCTCCTAAAACCGATGAAAGCATGAGCCTGAGGTGACGTTCACAGGGTGAAAGTGATTCATCAAATTAGATCGTTCTTAGATCAAGTGATACTACCTCTCCCCGAAAATGATTTATATGTTATAAGTCGAGAGTTTGAAACCCATCAGACACACGATACGTTTGTCCCCTTGATAAGTAGTTTGGTCCGATGAAGTGTTCTTACTCTATAAACCCTGTCTCAAATTCTCATCAAAATCAAAAAACAAAAACCTAAGCTCGACTCAAAGAAATATAAACCATTATTGAGGTTTCGATCATCTGCTCAATAAATAATATTTCAAAACTTATCTAAAAAAAAAAATCAGCCCCTAAACACAGCCATATTTTAGAAATAAGAAAATGTAAACCTATTAAGTTTTTTTAGAATAAAATTATTGTTTTTTTAATATATATTTTTCACATGATGTACGAAATATTTTTAGATTATAAAAGATATTGTTCCATGATCATAAAAATAAATTCATGTGAAGTAGACTCTGAATTTTATAAGAATTCCTAGCAAAACAACAATATATATACTGGCCAATATATATATTGAAATAATATACGTGGAAAATTATTTTTGTCCTTTAGAAGAAGAAATTGTCTGGTTGGTGAAAGACAATAAAGAGCAAAGAGTGGGAGAAATATAGGATTTTGGCATTTACATGTATTTAATATTTTTGCAACATTTATTTTCCATACTAACTCTTAAAAAAATCGAATAATTGGTTTTCTAATTTATAAATAAAAGTTACTTTTAAGATGAGAGATGAATCATAAATTGAAGGGTGAAAACATAATTTTATCACTAATTAATTTATATAATTTCATAAAATTTGAAGGGGTTAAATGAATAGTTTACCCTTTTTTGGAAGCAAGGCTACTTAGTCTTTTATCTTAACCCTTATGTCACGGGACTAGATCTTTTATCTCGTGATCCGTGCAGCCTTAGGCAATCCGTTCGCTTTAAACTCGCCTAAGTCAGATTTTACTCTTAAAAGTGAATGATTCCTTTAGAATTCCTCTAATGCACCAATCTATATATCGGAAGCAATTGTACAAAAAAAACCTACAAATGAACAACAAAAAGCCAAAGAAAGAATGCACACACCTTGTGTCCGCTCTTTCTATTATTCTTTGTAAGTTTCTTTTGGCATAAATCGCTTTTGCTCTACAAATTGGTGCCTTAGAGGAGTTCTTAAGGAATCCTCACTTGAGTAAAGGCTGACTTAGGCGAGTTTGGACGAAAGGATCACTTAAGGTCGCATGGATCACGAGACGAAAGATCTAGCCCTGTGACACTTACGTAAAACAGACATGAAAACTACTAAAAAAACAACTAATAAATAGTTTATAATTAGAAATTCATACAAATTTTTTCACTTGAAAAAAAAAAGTTTTGGCACTATATATGTCCCTACATTAAAAGTTAGATTGTATTTTGCTCCCTCTACTTAAAAAAAATAGACAAAGTAGTTCCATACTTTTTTTGCATGAATAAGTTTTAGCTAATATTTTTCTCTAATTTTCTTGGTGAATTACAAGAGAAGGGTAAAGCCTTAACATTAATACAACTAACATGACTTAAACTTAGGCCACATTTGGGGCGATGAACACCCTCCCCATAGATCAACACTCGGAATTTTATTTTTCGACACAAGTCTGCACGGATTTTCTTAAAATGCTGACCCACATTTATTTATTTTGCTTTAGTTCAATAAAAAGAAAAACAAAACTATCGCATTTTCAGATACTTAAAATGTAATTCAACCATCAAATTTTTTTAGGTTAAATATATATAAATGTAATATAAATATTTAATATATTAATACATAATCATTATGTACAAATACATCACAAATATATAAATTTAAAAAAATCTCAATGGAATAAATAAATAAATAAAGGTGCATTTCATTTAATTATTTAAATAAAAAAGTAGACTTTATTATAACAACGTGTAGTGTATGCAACGGTGGCAATTAATGTTGGAATTCCCACTAAGTAATGCCTTTATTTCTCCTTTGAATAAATTAAATTAAATATAAAAATGGATGATGCAATTTATGGTCAATGTATTCTTTCTATTATAAAGATTTAATCTTTTTATTATTAAATAGATTAAAGTTAATTTTTATACTATTAACAAGAATTAAATAATACTTGAAATAAAGTTAATATTTTTAAAGTTTTTATGATTTTGTAAATGAAATCGTTTCTTTTAAATTGGACTGTAATCAGGGGTGGAGCTAGAAATTTTTTTGAGGGATGCTGAAATAAAGTTGTCCTTTTTTTATGATAGCAAAAGTAAAATTTCACCATTTTAGTAACCTATATCTTTATAACTTTTAAAAGATTAAATCCATTTTTTTCTCATTCTTGGGAGGCCAAAATGTAATTTTATCATATATTAATTTAAATTTTTTAAAATTATAAAAGGACTAAAAGTGCAATTTTCCATTTTAAGGGAGACCGGGACCCTGCCAATGGCTCCACCCCTCACTGCGATTGAAAAAATAATTTTTAAGATGATTTTATATAGTAAATATTAAATTTATTATAATTTATATATAAACTACATTACTACATTTAATAATAAAAAAAATAATTTAATCCGATCCCAAGGTGCTCTCAAATATTTTAATCTGCAAATTGTTTGTGTTTTAAATTTGTTGAATACTTGATTTGTCCGATGGAATTTATTATTTTAAATGTGATAAAAACAATTAAATTATGTTACTCTTTTCATTTATAGCTGGGCTTCAAAATTTATAATTATAATTTAATTATTTATCAAAATTGTATTATGTATTAAAATAATTATGATTGTAATTTTTTTTATTTTAGCTAACAATATTTTTATAAAAATTAAAATTTTTTATTCATGATTGTTTTAAGTGAAATTATGATTATGATCCCTCTATTATGTTTAAATTTAGAATTTAATATTTATATTTAATTTGACACAATTTAATTATTCTATTTTTTAGTTATTTCAAATAGTTGATTATTTCGATTAAAATGTCATTTTTGCAATACAATACTCAAGCCCAAGTGTCCCGGCAACTATTTGGTGCTCTTAAAAATACTCATTCCAAACTTTCATACTGAATTTTTTTTATATTAAAAAGTTGTACTTATTGTAACGAAATATATATATATATATATATATATATGTATATTTGTATGTGTTAAAAAAGTATTCTTAATAAAAATTCACAACATCACTTTAATCAAAATAGTTAAGGATGTTAGCTGACCAAATCATGTTAACCTAAAATATATACTAAATACTAAACTTTAGTAAAGTAGAGGGATCAATATTAAAATTTTACCGTTATCTTATAAGAGAAGAAAAAAAAGAAGAAAAAGACACATGTGATGATAGAATCACTTAGGACCTTCTTTTTATATAAATAATTGTTGAAATTATAAACATTGAGGTAACAAATTATGTAAAAATATAAAGTACGAAGAGTAAATCTTAAAATCGAGCATAATATAAGGATTGAATCTTAAATTTTATATCATGCTGACATATATAAACCAAATTTTAACAGTAGAATTGGATAGAACTTTTAATTGAATGACATGTTTGTTCTTTGATGTAAAATATATGAACTGATTTGCCCACTTTTTTAACAGGATGGACAAAATGCAATCAAACTCTTAGTATAAGGCCTTCATGGTACTATTACTCCAAATCATATAATATAGGTTAAAGCAGCCCACTTTTGAATGAATTAAACCCAGAGAAGACATATGAGATACATTGCCAAAGAAATCCAAGAATGTTGGCCTATGTGTGAGCGATCCATAAAAAGGCAGTGAAACCAAAAAGAAATGGGCAAAGTAACTTGAATAAATACATAAAAACTCTTCGAGGCAACATCACAATCAATATGGAAACTAACCACAACTGAATTTATCAAAATGACAAATGCAAAAGACCTTAGACAGTGCAATCCAAGCTTCTTATTATATTATATACCAAATGAAATCGATTTCCCGGCGAAGTGGTAGCGAGTTAGAAGGCGAACCTCGAAGGAAGTGCGCAAACCAGTGGAGGTTAATGCTCATTCTCATTCTGCTCTGTCTCGTCCTTCGGTTTTCAATCTTCCTTGTTGGTTTTAGCAGCCTCTTGAGAATCATCAGCTCCAGAAGGGTTTGCTTCACTCAAGTCTTCCTTATTGGTTTTGGCAACCCCTACAGAATCATCAGCTTCAGAAGGGTTCACTTCACTTGAGTCTGCATCAGCTGCTACATCGAAATGATACTTGTGGATCAGCTGAATTCAATGATTCCAAAAAAGATTGTTGAAAGAGTACAAGTGTTCTTACTAGGTGGGGAGGTTACTGCAGGAGTGCTGCTAGTGGATATTGAAGGTGATACATCAGGCGATTGTTTCTTCTTTTCAGCAGTAAGAACCGCGGAAAGAGCAGCTATGGCTGCCGCTCTTTGAGATCCTCCCGGATTAGACCTGACAGGCTTTGGAGCTGAGGTTTTGGTTTCTGCTGATGGATTAAATGAAGCTGCTAAAGCTGCTAAAGCTGCAGCTCTTTGTGTAGATCCACTTTGATTTGAAGGGGAGCGTTCCTAGGTGGCAATAACGGTGCATATCAAGTATGTTAAACTTGAAAGCAATGTACACTATAATGAATGGTCTGAATTCTCGAGAAAACAGGCACAACGAACTTCAGTCATAATCACCGTGTAAGAAAACAATATTAGATTTTGACGCACGCACGCATACATACACAGACAAAAAAAGAGTTTAATGGCATAAAAGTTTATTACCACAGTGGATGATTTGCGAGTAGCTGATTTGAATGCATTAGTTAAGGCAGCTAAAGCTGAAGCCCTTTGAGTTGGACCCCCTTGGTTCGCAGTGGACTTTTCCTGTCTTGGCAGCATGATTCCAACGATCAGGGAACTGGATTAGTAAACAAGTATCATCATTTATTGGCATAAGCAGTTTATTACCGGAAGGGGTGATTTGGAAGGAGATTTATTGAATGCTGAAGTTAAGGCAGCTAAAGCTGAAGCCCTTTGAGTCGGAGCCCCTTGGTTCCCAGTTGTCTTTTCCTGCTTCGGCAGCATAGCTTCCAACTATAGAAGAACCAGATTAGTAAATGAGTATTTTCGTTTTAAGAGAAATAGCATGATTGTCTTCACATAAGATCTACTATCAATGTCTTAATTTACCAACAAAGACAAGGACCAAAGGCTACAACTAAGGGGCAGCCGGTACTAAAATTCAGTGTCATCTGTAGCAGATAATATTAGAAATTCATATTAAAACTTTGCTTTAGGCATAATACCGAGAAATTTCCCCTTTATGAATTAAGTTAGCAACAAAATGTTAATAGAAAAATGGTTCTTAATGTCCACAATGGATAAGAAACTAAAAGCTTTTAACGCATTCAAGAAGGAATACGGGTTATAACTGGTTTCGTTCCATCGAAACAAAATCTGCTTCAATAAGTTATGTTCCTTGCAATTGCAAATTAACTCCCATTTAAATTTTAGGAACCGAATTTCACTTGATAAACTTCATCGAGCGAAAATTTCAACTTCATGTGAATTAAAGAAAGAATTCACCTCTTCAACTTGGCTTGGCCCAAAGAGCAATGCCAGCTTCTTCTGGTATGAGTTTCCATGCACCTGTGTTCCAGAGAGAACATCCAAGTATAAATATTAAACAGAGGAAGTTGAAGACAACACAATTGAAAGGAACAATGAACCGTGTTAGTTGAAGAGCTTTTAGCATTCAAAGAAACAACATAGGTACAATAAGATTTTCAGTGTGTATAGAAGTATTGGTACTTTTTCTCATTTGGGGTACACTGCAAGTGACAACAGTAAGGTAACAGTGATGTTATTCAAGACAAAAGAATCTCTCAATACCATGAATTGAAATTTTTAATAATTCAATGGTGCTTTCTTAAAACCGATGCTCATTCTAGTCAACTCCCTCTTTCATTTCCATCATTAGTTAAATAGCCGCTTAATATTATGTTTGAAGGCTAAAGGTTTGATAAATTATTACACAGGCTCTACAACAAAATTACATTCAAAAATTTCATCATATAAAAAGGATGGAACTGGTTTAAACCATAAGGGTGGCATTTTCTCAACATTGTCTGTTTTGCATAGACAAGCTGAGAATACAACTTGTGATAATATTTCTGGTTGATAAAGACAAAAGTGGTCTAACAATAAATGAAGTGACAGTAAAGGATAGAGATTCCATTCAGGGACAAACATACAGTAGCTCGGTTGGGATCCCATGAAAAGAATGTTGTGAAAAAGCAGGGTTCGTTTCCTTCAGTAACTTTGTAAAGTGGAACCTTTGGAGACAAACCATATAGAGATGAAGCTCTGTCTATATATTCCTGGAAAAAAAAAATCCAAAATGAATAATGAGCATATAAGAACAATAACATGACAAAGGAACCAATGTTTGTTCATCACCTGACCAATTTTGAAAACATTTTCCTTTTCTTTGACATCTACACATTGACCAACCCAAACAAACACTTCAGCACGTGTGTCAAGTATCAAAATATCTTCTGTCAAAAGATCATCCTGAGAGAAATTGTAGACTTCCTCCACCTGCAAAAAATAATGTAAACTACATATTAAAGACACTGGATACATGTAGGAACTTGTTTCAGTTACATAAACTCACCTCAAACTTTCCTGTGGCATCCACGTGGAAACAGACAATCATGGAAATAATAGTTAGAATGGTAATATGCTTCATTAATAACTGAGGGAAGCAGTAAAAAGTCTTAGAGCCCAAATTAGAAAATAAAGCAAAACAAGTATATGAATAAGACGCAAACCTTTTTTTATTAAGAGAGAATGTGAACAAACAAACCTTTTTTATTAAGAGAGAATGTGAACAAGTGGGGATCCCTGATGGTCTCAGAAGATTCTATTTCGCTGGTATAACCTTTTTTCCCTCCAAGTGCAAGCCAGAAGGTATTGCTCTCTTTCCCTTCTCTAGCACGCTTAAGAGCAACTCCAGGCTAAATGAAAAGAAAGATTATTAGATGATTCATTGACATGGCGGATGGAGTTGATTGAAAGAATTAGGCATTGCTACTATTGATTTTATAATTAATTGCAAATCACAAGCTTAAAGCCAGACGTTATGCAAAAGATGAAACTGAACCAAGTGTTTGAGTATATTTTCAGTTGTCCCACTATATTTTCTGAGGAGAATAAAAGTAAAAAAATGAAAGGGAACTTTCAGATACCCATATAACTAAGTCTTAAAAAGCAGAAAACAGGTATAATCAGTTAAAGAACTCTGGCCAAATGAACACTTAACTGCAACATTCAACTCAAAAGAACTATAATCAGTTTAGAAGAATCAAATCTTTCCATTTAATTGATACAAGATATATAGGCATATATTCCCGTTATAATACTCTGTAGGAACCTAGATGCTATACCGTTCATCACCAGGTTTCTACATAAATGCAATCTTTTTAATCTTGTGTCATTTTGATTTGAATCCCAAAGTAAACAACTTTCTATAAAGAATATACCTCCAAAAATGCGGCAACTTTAGCAGCTAATTGCTCCTGTTTACGGGTGCTTTGGTTTCCATGCCATAAGTAAATTGAAGATCCAGATTTCAGGAGGAAACATTCTGCTGAGTTCAAAGATGTTGCTACCTGAACAGTAATTGTAAGGACAAGGAGGTACTGCTGTTAGGATATAAAAAGAATAGATAACCTTGCTGAAGGCATCACAACAACACAATGCAGGAATACAGTCATTACTGCACATTTGATCACGTAGGTGTAGCTTGTATCTTGCTATTAGTAAGATAATAGAGGGAGAAAAATTTTGCACTTTTGGTCCCCTTCTGTCCTTCAACATCCACAAACAGGTTAGGGACACTTAAACCAATCCCAAGTCTTTCATATCCCCATCTCTTGAGTTAACTGAGTATTCTTCTAGCTGCCTCTTTTAGTTATAAGGCCTACAAGTTTTGAACCACATCAAGCTTCCTTGATGAAGGGAAGTAGGCTTCTCTATGTTGCGTCCTAATTGATTACATCAACTGGTTTGACACTCATAAAGTTAAAACTTTCTCAAATAATAAAAATCTTCATCTAGCATTTTCAGTATTCTATGTCATTAATTCTGCAACAAAGCTAGCAACCCAATTTCTCTCATGAGAAATGAGAACTAAGAGTGAGATCGTTTGGATAATGTCACAAAAATTAGCTTAAAATTTAGTAAAACGATAGCAAAAGCAACATGACATTCAACTAGACAAGTTAATTCGTGGTAAAGAACACTGTCAATCATATTACCACGGTCTTTTCGTGCATGACTTTGACAATGAAACAACATAATTCCCCACAACTTCAGATGATAAAACAGATAGTTTACATGTGTACAAGTCGTAACTTTCAATCAAATTTCTCAAAATCAAAGAAAAGTTAAACTACCAACTCCTCACTGCAAACTGAAAAAAGGCAATATATGGTAGCAACAGGAAATATTAGGATATAAAAGTAGTGGCATGCAAGACAAAATTAAACTAGACATTTGAATGTAAGTTATATGAAACACATTCATACATTGGAAGTTTATAACCAACCGAACATACCGCATCTACTTGCAATACTTTATTATTGTGTGTGGAGGTTCCTGATATGCGAAATAAAGCAACACGATCTGCTTTGTTGGTTTCATCCGTCAAGCCTTTGTCAGCAATACTCTTTTTGTAACCAGCGCTTAGACCACCCTAAATAGGATTCATAGGAAAATTGGTCGATAACCTCCAATTTTAAAAAAAAAAATTCCAGGAAATTGGATACCTTAAGGACCACCATAGGTTGAAAAAGTGTGATGAATTGGGGTGGTTCTTTACCTTCAAACACTCGACCCTGCAAGAAGCATCTATTAGAAACAAAAGCATTAGAATCATAGTAATCAGCCAAATTTAATATGATACCTGAACAGGCCTCCCCTTATATGAGTTAGAAATTTTAGTAGCCAGCTGATAAGCCGTTTTTTGGTCCTCCTGAATTGAGAAATGTACTTATTTTTAGAAAGTAAAACTTTTTAGCAAGAAGGATTCTCACTATAATTAAGTCCTTCACGTTAACAATGTGACTACGCAACCACCTCTCTCTTCTATGCAAAGAACATGAAGGACGGGAGCTACAAATGGGAAAAGCATAAAGCCAAAGCAGAGAACATGCCGAACAATGTAGGTACTGTCACCACTATATAAGCTAGAAAAGAATGCACCATATAAAGAACAATAGATTATAAGGAATATGTTAAAATTCTCAAATAATAACATTGACAAGAAAAGGGAACTTGCTGCAAAAAAGAAGAAAAAGAAAGTAAAATATTATATCTATAAACAAAGAATAAGAGATGCTCTAGGTCACCACTCACCAGCAGAGATTCAGTGATTGATGCTCATTTTCATTGGGAAAAACTATAGGAGCTTTCCAATTCCTTTTTCTTTTTAAATTTCATGTAAGAGATTTTATGTTTTTCAATTTTGTTGTTTAAGTGTTATCTTCAGGGTAAAATGGGTACTGTGGTGATACTGTCAGTTCCCAGAATGGGTGTGGAGCTATGCCTTAATTTTCTTAAATTTATCTTCTTTTATTTGTTTAATTGTCAGTAATCTTAATTCCCAGACAATAGTCGTTCTATTTTGTGCGATGAAGAAATTCTCCCTACTGTTCATAGCCATTACAATGCGTCCAGATTAGGGACTCCCCTAAAGACAAACCAGTTCCAGCATCAATTGTAGCAATCGAAATTATAATAGGATCCCTATTTTTTACTTGTCCTCAGTTATTCTTGACTTAAACTGAAGTGATGCACTATTGTTATATGCATCTATCGGCGTGTTCACTGTTTACAAAGCCTGATCTTACATTTAGAGAATCCGATAGTTGCTAAAAAATTTCTACCCTCCATCAATGGTTCAATTTGCAGGTGCATTAAGATCAACTAGGGACTAAATCAATCATGCCTGAGATTGCCTAGATAGAGTAAACCACTGAAAAGAGAATAATTATGTGGATCCCGAATCCAGATTAGCAGTCCAAGTTTATGATTTGGATGAAATTCGGAAGTCAACTTCTAAATTTTGTTTTACGGGGAGGCACTAATATCGGAAGCATCTCTATTATTCTTTCCGTATTGAGGAGATCACTTTGGCAGCACTCTAGTCTGTGTTTTTTAACATCAAATCCACTGTTTCAAATTGTTAGGTGGAAGGCAGGTCTATCATGAACAAAAATTTGAAAATGACAGAAAGGGCATATTACTTGAGTTGTTTCCAACCCAACTAGGAACTGTGTAAATTACCTCAATGCTATCCTTTCCAATCCAACAGCAGAGAAAGTAATCTTCTTTCCTCTCACCTGAGTGGTAGGAATAAAGCACAATGTAGCAGTCTCCACTGTAGAATTTACCAAAATCAGCTTCTGGCAATGGCAGCTTGGCACCGTCATTAATGTACCATACCTGAAAAACAAGCAACACCATACTCATACATATAGTTAGTGTCTTTAAGTCCAATACCAAAAACCAACTAAAACCAGACTATTCACTCGACCTCCATCTTTCCACCGTCTTCAAGCAAAGCTGGGACTTCTTCAACTACTTGAACACTTTTAATTGTTCCCCTGGCCCCAACTCCTTGTTGCTTCAGAAAAGCTAGCAGTAGAAAAACACCATTCAATAAAGTAACCACAAAATATGTTATTTGTGACTTGTTTAAGGGTTCCTACCGGCTACTTTTCCTTTTCCTTTTCCTTTTACTTCCTCACCACCAGGAGCTGTAGACCCTTCTGGCCAAGAATCAAATTTGGACTTGAATGAACTGTTTTCATAGCCTTGGATGACACGGGTTATGCGTGCTGTATTTGCTCTATTCTCACCAGTAACAAAGTCCTGGAGATAAAAGATTAGGAATGAGAATTCATATTCTTTAAATACATGAAGAAATCAATGCCATGAGTCTAGCTATACCTCAGCAACTCGACTGGCAGCTTTTCTGTCCTCTACTTGTGTCGCTCGTCCAACCCAAACAAAAACCTCAGCACCACAGTCTAGTAGATAGCATTTGTTGTTTCCGAGAAGGCCTTTTGATAGTTCACCTTCTACAGGCTTCATCTCACCATCAGTTATGCTACAGGAACAAGATGATTCCAAATTATCAGTTAACAAAGGCATATACCTTTAAAAACAATGGTAATAATAAACTAATATTAACTAAACAACTTCAATCAGGGGTACCTACTCATTTAAAATGCCCCTAAAGAGATGCTCTACCAGAAAACAAGTATCTAATCAAAGAAAGTGCAGTTCATTTATATCAGAAATAATAATGATGACCATATGAAAATTCTTAATGCTGTTTAGCAAACAATTTAAAATAGTTCTACATAAGAAGGCTTATCATATCCGCTCAAAATATCTTTTTCCCCCTTTACTTTTTGAATAATAAATACAACAATTGATTTAGAGTGTATGAACTAAATAATTTAAACCTTATCTTTAATGCTGCCTCATGACTTCAGTACAAGTCATAACATTCTTGATAACACACTAAACAATCTGATTTTAGATTTCTGGCAGAATAAAGATGACAGGTAGGAATTCCAAAAGAACATGTGAGAAACATATGATGTTTAGCAGATTAGATAAAACTAAAAAGGAGTTTTTGAGTTTGAAAAGTAGATGACAGTTTTAGAGTTGGTTGCTTTTAAACTTACAAGGTTTCACACGTTCACAGGTTGAGATTTATGAGTAGATATTAACCAGAAGAGGACGGCTTCATTTCAAGAATTTTTATATTAAAGGTAATAGATTAAAAGTGAAATATGAGGAAGCTTAAGGATTTCAAGTACATAAAAAGAACATTTGATGCGGACTTGCAGCAATGAAAAGAATAAAGGAAGTTAGGAATGTCTTCCAGACCAGTGAACAGTTTCTTGGCTTGATTACTTAATGTTCTCTGAGTGCAAGAGGTTGGGGCTACAGGCTTATTAATTTTCTTGCAATCACTAAGAAACAAAAGTACTGTTACCAACATATGAATAGCATGCACTGTCTTAGCTTCTAACTTCAACAAAATTTTAGGCGAGCCAAAATCTTCATTTCACTGGTAGCAGAATAAACAGAAGACACAATTACAGAATTACCTATAAAGTTTATTACGAGTAGTCTCTGGAATAACATCATCTTCAGCTGTAGCCTTCTTGTTTAATGGAGCAAAACCACCAAGGAGGACCCAGAACTCGCCAGAGTTTGACCGAGTATACAATTCCCCATCCTCTGGCAGGGTGAATACATTTATGCATATACAAGTTAAGCTTGATAAAGTGCCAGCTAAATAAATAAACCTTGCCGCAATTCAATTAATAGTTCTAGAGAAGTAGAGAAAATCAACGCATCCTTACCAACAATCGCAACACTACATGTACCATCATGATACTTCTCCTTTAAAAACTGAACAACTTCCAATGCCTTCGCCCTTTCCTGAATATTAGAATTTACACCATTGAATTGATAAATCTTATTCCGAGTGTCCAGGATAAATACATCATCATGGTTCAGTGAAGACCGAGCAAAAGGAACCTGCACCGTCATAATAAAAATGGTATTTTCTGAGATCTACAATAGGTCTCATGTTAAAAACTTTACAATTAATTCATGAACCTTCTCTTTCTTTCTCTATTTTTTATCCATATTCATCAATCATTCTTATATAAAGAGACTGCTACCTGCTTCAATTTCACAACCCGTTTTCCTCTGCAGACGTATAACCGTGTCTCGACCTCCTCTTCTTCAGGCTTTTTAAATCCCGAAGCAATACCACCCTCCAGTGGTATAATGCAAGGTTTAAAGTATGACAAAAATTTGTCAGATTCATGACCTTGAAGTTCCTTGTGCTGCACAGCACGCCCTCCTAGTACTGCGTCTAGCTCAACAGTTTTAAGAGCAGCTATTAGAGCTTCATCCTGCACGTGCCGACACCATCACAAATGATGTTTTAGTTCGTTTGGAGGTACATTTAAATCCTCAACAAACTAAGAAAAGTAAAAGAAAATGAAGCAAAAGCACACCTGACTGGTATCTTTCCCGATCCAGAAGTGTATGTCATACAGATTTGAACCACCCTTGCCAGGTGTTGTCTACAAAAAAATATAGAGAGAAAGCAAATGAGACACAAAAATAAAGGGGCAATGATTCACCTTATATGATTCATCCAGGCCCAGAAATGCATGTCGTGGGCTTGCATCCACACAAGAGAGAGCAAGAGGGAGAGAGAGAATGCACCTGTAAGACAATGTAAGAATCCCCCATGTAGAATTCTCCATGGTTAGACTTTGGCAACGGAACTGGCTGAAAATTCTCAATACGCCAGATTTCAATCCCGCTACAAGATGTCAAGTGCAACAGCCTTAAGGTAAAAAATTATTGGGACATATAAGCAACGTAAGCACACATATTAAAAAGAAAAGAAAGCATTTGTAGTATCTTTTTTCTTTCTCCTGCTGTGGTTAGAAGAAGATGAAAAGAACTTAGTGATCAATTCCAGTCCCGCTTATCAAAAGAAAAGAAAGAAAAATAAACAATATACTCATATATTAAAAGAAAATGTAAAAAAAAAAAAAAAAAGAAAGTACATAACTTCACAACTTATATGCCCTTCATTTTAAGGATACGGTTTCTGACCCGCTCCTTGAAATGCAGGATCCAAAAGTTTTACAGAGCTAGACATTTCTCAGAGTATTTCTTCGTCAGTGTTCCTTAAGCAAAAATTGTATAGCTCAACACGAGAATCTAACCTTCAGCAGTCTGGAAGTAAGAAACTTACAAGAGAAAATACAGGTATCAGGTCATGCAAGGAAAAAAAATTAATTTGCAGTGGAAAATAAAAATAAGACAACCTTTTTAACCAATGCTTACAACATTTTAAGCAGTCTAAAAATATGTTCCTATTTCCCAAAATTGTTATTAAGCAGAAAACAAAAGAAATAAGTTTGCCTTTTGATAGCAGCATCATTCGAAAAGAAATAAGTCCTAGCTTTTCACAATCTTCATCAACAAGCCAATATAGGCAGCACATAGGTTCTACCATGGTCCAGTATTAAGAAATTTCACACAAACTGCATGGTCATTATATAATGATCCCTTTATCAGAAAAAAAAAGAGAGGAAGTAGCCTAACAAATTGCAAAAAGACAATTATATAAATAGCAACTTTTCAGCTTGAATAAACATTGAACCGTATGTTCTGTCCGTGCAGCTAGCATTGCAGGATTCAAAACATCAAAGATGATGTTCTCATAATTAGCATAACAATCAGAATTTTTCATTAAAGTAAAAATAATCATAATACCCTATATGCACTGGTTTGCCAACGTCGTATGATTCAGAAATTGATAAACTCCTCCATTGTCCTATTCCTTAAACCAATAATCCATCATTTTCGTACTAAAAGTCCAAAATAACAAAGAACCATTTACCCTACGATAGCCTAGTCCCAAAATTTGTTTGCAGTTGTTCCAAGCTCTTAGAGAATACCCTCTTCAATCTTTCTCAAACAGCAATGCTGGGGCGTAGATGCCCCCCAAAATGGTAAATATGTCTTTCAGTCCCTTTGAAGTTTATGAAATTATACATTAATATAATGGTAAAATTCACTTTGGCTCCCCTAAAATTTAAGATTCGTTTCTAACCCCTCCTAAAGCAATTTTCCGGCTTCGTCCCTGCCGTTACTGCATCCTAGAAATCACTCATAATAAGCACTCTGAGTGAGCATTGTACTGAAATTCGCTAGGCATCAAAGGATTTTTAGCACTAGCGCGGTAATGCATTAAAAATTACGAGAAAAATATGAAAAGTTGACATCAACAACAATTCAAAACGAAAGCTAAGGTTTCCTTGTCTGTATAATGCTCATTAACGGTAAGAAATCAAATCATTTACCTAGCTTTAACGATATATAAATATATTTAACAAGAAGCTTAAAGACAAAAAAAAGTGTACGAGAAAGTTATGAAAAGTTGACACCAGTATCATACATGATTTAAAAAACTAGAGAAAAAGAAACAAAGCCCACTAAAATGATGACAAAATAAAGCATACCCAGAAGAACAAACATAAAATCAAACAGGAACAAAATGAATATCCAAATCAGTTATAATCTAAAAGAAAAAGAATATCAAATCAATGACCTTTCCCTTTATCACACAGAAAAAGGAGAAAAAAACATAAATACAAAAGGAAGGATACCTTGACAGAGAGATATTGAGTATGAAGAAGGGGAGAAACAGAAGAAAACAGAGCTGGAAAATTTTTTTTATTAAAAAAAGGTTAATTATTGCAGTTTTTTATCGTTGGGTGAGTTCTTATTTCCAAATTTTATCTAATAATAAACATTATTATTTAGAATTGTTTTTGAGATTTGCAAAATGTGAGACAGAGAATTGCTTGAATGGAATTATCATGGTGAAGCGAGATTAGAGGTTCTTTTTTTTCCCTTCTGTTTCGGTTACTGTTTGGATGGTGGGAAAATATTTGTGAGAGCTCGAGGGAGTGGCGAAGTTGTTATTTTGGGCAAAATATGGCACTGGTCATCATCTTATGATTTTAGCTTTTGTCTTTTCCTTCCATTTGTTCGGTAATGTACGTTCATTTCAGTTATGAAATGGATAACTAAGGCCGAAACCATGGGACCGGACAGGCCCAAACAAAACAAGGGCCCACTTCCGACCAAACAGCACCAAGAGCCCTCACCGTCCCCACCAGGCATTACAACTACAATTTTTAGAACCAAATTGAACTCGTCAGGTCATTAGTTTATCGATCTAATAGTTCAATCGATTTGTTTAGTTTAATTGAATAAATTATTTAAAAAAATCATAATTTTTTTAAAAAAAATGGTTCAATTGATTGAACCACTTAGTTCAATTTGCCCATACCAACTTCGAGATCAACCGACCCAATAATTTTTTCTGGATTGATGCCCTAGTTGGTTTTAGTCCACCTAATCTAGTTTAAACAAATATGATTTCAACAAGCTCAACCAAAGAGAAAGGAGCACCACGTTCTACTATCGACAGATTCATCTTAGGTGGCCTAAATTATTGAAATAGGAAAAATCGACAACAATTAAGAGCAAAAATTCACAGGGTTTTTTTTCATCTTTCATATTCATTTTATAATTTATATTTGAGATTTTTAATTACTTTTTTTAATAATATTGTCTCTAATATTTAAATTTATTTTCTTCTCTTAAAACTGCAACATCCAAAGATTATGACTCAAGTTCCATTGACCCTTACCGAATTTGTACTCGAAAAAAAATCTTATGACATAACGAGCTTCGAGATAATTAAAGAAATACTCAAAGTCAGTCATAAGTAATTTACTAAGAGTGAGTATAAATTAGTAGAATGTTTAGTGAACAATTCATTAAAAATTTGATTTTTGCCCGTTTATACTATTTTTTAAGTTAAAGAAGAATGGAAATGAAATGATATTTTGAAATTCATTTATTAAACAAATTGAACACAAATAAAATATTTTTTTATAATTCATTTATAATCATAAATAAACTCGTTGATATTTATTTAAAGTTTATCTGATAATCCATTTTGATGCTAATTTAAAATTTATTTATCTATTATCAATAATTATTATTGTTTGTATTTTAAGTTTATTTATAATATAATTATTAATATTTATGTTTAATCATATTGTATGTAAAAATTAAGAAATATGTTTATGGTTTAATATTTATCTCAATTTATTTGTATATTATTGAAGGGGGATTAGAATTACTCTAGAAGAAATTTTTGAAGTGCTGCTTAAAGAGCCAAGGGATCCCTCAATAGTGAAATTGTTGTGCTCAAGATGTCTATACTTGATTTTATCCTTAGGTTTTTACCTCCCAACTTCATGGAGAGCTCTCAATAGATTCACGAAGTGGGATTCAATTTTGGGGTTAAAAAATAGATACTTAACTAAATTAACCGATTAAATTCAGGTCAAAATTGTCCAACCCATCTCACCAAACTAAAACGAAAGCAAAAAAATGGGTCGTTTTTTTTAAATAAAAAAATTGCTCTACCCTATATATAAAGGTCATGGGTTTGGATCCCGCCAAAGCTACCAAAGCTAAATGCTCACATTTCTTTGGTGGAAGAGGTGCTCTTACTTTGTGAACCTTTTGAGGGCTCTTCGTAGAGTTGGGAGACAAAACCTGAAGATAAAACCAAATATAATACCTCTATGTTGAGGGGTTTATCGGTTCTTCGGACAACATTTTAAAAACTTTTTCAAGAGTGAATCCTACCTACCGTAAACATATATTATCTATAAATAAATTTTAATTATCATGAACATATTGGTCTAATGTTTAAGAATTATAAGTCCATTTAATTTAAACGGACTAACATAAACACGCATAAAAGAATACTAACATACCAATAAAGCCTTAACTTTGTTGGCAAAGGCGGAGATCTTAGGTCTACACCATGTATAATATTTATATACATGAATTTTCGAGTTTCACCATATGCAATTGTTATGTGTGGGTTTTTAATTTAACTTAATTTCTTTAAGTTCTATTTTGCGATTACTCGAGCAATCCATATTGTAATAATTTGATACGAGTCTAGTTCCAGTTTATTTGATTCTATTTTATGATTATTCAAATAATTTGTATCGTAATAATTTGACATTTGTGATCACTCAATGTATTTATTTTCTACTTGTAATATTTTAAAAAAAATACCAACACAATTTTAAAGTTCTTTAACTAAACTGCACTAACATAAACTTAAAAATAGGTCTGCAACCTTTCTCTAAACTCGCACATTATCAAAAGGGTCAGATTTGAGTGATTTTAGAAGGAAAAAAAAAAAAAGATTCAAAAATTTTAAACTAGCCCCGCCAAGATTCAAACATGGCTACCTTCCCATCCCCGGTCGAACGAACTGTGGCTTCAGCTCTTCTCCTCCTTTCAACTCAACCTCCAAAGTAAAATTCAACGAAAAATTATTCAAATGCTAGATCAATTGTTTTTTTGAATTTCATTTCCATGATACCTTTGCTGTTCTTTTTCTTTTTTTGAAAAGGTTGACGATCGGTTGTAGTGATGGTGAGACGAAAGGAGAAACAAACATGAGCGAAAAAAATAAGTTGAGATTGATGCCTTCGAATGAATCCGAATCCTGCAGTTCCTCTCTCACGAGCCATCAGTTATCTTCACGTAAGCAACAGAAGCTACGGATCATCGCAGCCGTGGCTTGTTGCCATGAGATCAAGCTCAAGGTTTCGTTGCCTTACTCTGTTTCTCCTCTTTTCGCTGTATTTTTTTGGTTTTTTGTTTGTTTTACTTCAATTTCTTAAGTTTTTATCAAATTCAATTGATTCTTCTTGTTTTAGTTGCTTGAACTTCAATACTCTGTTTGGTATAGTGTTTGGATGATATTTGAGATGCTGAATTTGACTGGTATTTCCAGCATCTGAAAACGTAATGATTTAGCAAGAATTTTGTGGTATGATCATTCACTCTGAGATAATAGTTCAAAATTCAACCAAGTGAGATCGATCTCGATTTCTCTCAATTTGTTTTTAAATTCAAACCTCAAGCTGTTGAAGTTTCTTCAATGTTTACGTTAACTTTTCTTCTTTTGCAATTACTAATTAATTTGAATTTATTTTCTCTGAGCATCGTATATGATTCCTTTTATTATGCTTTGATTTCAATAATATTCAATTTACTCTTGATTATGTGCCTTTGATTTATGTTCACTCTCGTTGGATTTTGAATTTCAAATTTCGATTCAATATATCTCCACGATCAGTTCAAGTTTCTTTGTAATTTTTCAACTTTCATTTTTTATTCTAAATTCTATGAACTCTCGCAGGTGGTGAAAAGGAGACGCTCGAAGATCTGCTGGAGCTCCGATGACCGGAAAACATCATCCTTCAAGCCATTAATCTCAGGAAACATGGCCACGGCTGAGACGACATCGTGCTTGTCGAGCAGCTCAAGCGGCATCTCAAGCGCGCGAAGCCAACAACCTAAAAGTACGACGTCCAAAGCAGAGAAAATACGAAGGAAGAGGCGCATCGGCGGCTCCAATCACATGCGCTGCCGAGCCGAAGCCATTTTGAAATTGCTATCCGGCGGCTGCTTCGCTGAGGTTAACATCCGTCGAATGCTCGGCGACAGTCCAGACACTAGCAAAGCACTTCGAATGTACACTCCTGTCCTTTTCCTCTTATTTGCCACGTGTCACCACGGTACTCATCGTGTCTATTTTTAGTAAGTTCGTTAGGTGCACAGAAAATCTGTCTTTGTAACATACGAAGTTATTTAAAATCTAACGGCTTGAAATGCATCTAGAAAACTTGATCGGTGTATCAACTTGGTAAAATCTGTGCCGTCGATCATAGAACTTTGACAAATTAACGGTGGAAGATCTTGCTAATATAAAATTATTTGTATGCAGGTTGTTAAAGAAGGAAGAAGTGAAAAGATCAGGAACTGGAGGGCAAAAAGATCCTTATATTTACACGGTAACTATTAATTAATTTTATTTATAAAAAAACTATTAATTAATATTTATTTTTATGCTATTTTTTATTTTTTGGTCAAATTATTTTTTTGGTCCTTCTACCATGCTTAATTTTGGGATTTAGTCCTAAACCTTAATTTGGCAGTTATTGATCTCTATTTTTATAGTGTTATTAATTAGTTCAAATAGTTAAATTTTAACTGTGAATTTTTATCTTATAACACTTTCAAGTCAGTATTTTAATCATATTTAGACTAGACATTTTGAAAGTAGAGGATCAATTTGTGGTAAATTAAAATAAACAAATAAATTATAAATTTGAAGATAGTAGAGGGCCAAAACTACTAATTTAACCTAGATTTTTTAAACTTTGGCTGGATTTATTATTTTAACTTAAATTTTAATTATAAATATAATAATTTTTTAGTTTTCTAAATATTAAAAGTAAGACTTAACCTCATGGGATCAAGTCGAGCTTAATTCCCTTGTGATCTTTGTTATCTAAGAGTTTTAATTTTTAATTCTGATTAGATATATATTATAATTTAATTAGAATTTAGGAATTATATTTAAGTATAGATCTATTGCCCGGCTAGACTGCAACTTAAATTTTTTAAAATAAATTTCAAAGCTCAAGTTGACACCAAGATTTATTTTATTATTCATATCACAATAATTTTTAAATATATAAATTTTTTTAAAAAATATTTTTAAATTAAATTAAATTAAATTAAATTCAACTTATTCGAACCGAAAAACTTTTAAACTTAACTTAGATAAGTCAATTTAGGCGAGTCTATACAACAATGTAAAAGTCTATTTAAGCATATAGTAAGGAAATGGATTTTTGATATTACCCACATTGTTTGTTGCAGCTTGCATGAGAACGAGCTTCTAGGATGGTAGCTTGAATTACCCGGCATTTGTAGGTTGGTCAACTAATATTTGCACTAGCTATATCCAGGTAAATTCTGGGCCAACCGATAGGTAAGAACTATATAATATGAAGAACACAAAGAATAGGTATTGATATATTAATTACCTAACATCTTAGAATAGATTAGTATATATAAAGCTAACTCTATCTAAATTTGTTTTCAATATCAATACAAGCTACAAATACTTAATAATATGTACACATAAATAAAAAAGTTACGATATTTTAATATTTTTACTCAACATTCATGGTCGCTATGCATTAATTCAATTGAGTAATAATTAAAATATATTTATTTTATAAATTAAATTATATTATTTTAAATATATTTTTATATAGGAAGATAGAAATATTAAACTCTAGTATTTATAGTTTTTAATATTATTTTATCATTCAATCAAAATCTCATTTAATAATTATATCAATGTTTTTATAAATAAAATTATTACATAATTTTATTTTTCACTCATATCGTAAGTGTGTCATAATCAAATACATATAAAAATAATAATAAATGCTTATAATATAAGCTCAACTTGAACTTGATTAAGTCTTTTAAAACATTAAGCTCAAGATAAAAATATCAATTAGTTGAGCTTATATAATTTATATGCTTATCTCAAACTTTATGTTTATGTTTAATCTTGAATTTAAAATGATATTCAATTTTGATTTTTATGAATTTGTGTTCTTTTAGCTATAGTTATTTAAACTAAATCAATTAGTCGGACTGGTTGAATTGAAAACCTGTTTAAAAAAGAGATTACACTGCTATCAAATCATAAATTAAGAATTGGATGAACCGGTAAAAAATTAAATTTTATGTTTTGGGCTAAATTTTGAAAAAAAATTACTTAACCAAAATTAAATCAACCAGTCCAAATATGAAAAGAAAAATCGGTTCTAGACTTTTTTTTTTTACCCAACCGGTTTTACAATATCATTCTTCTTTTCTTTTTGCTGTTTCAATTTGTTTCTTCATCATCGATTGATGTCTTTATAATCATCTTTTATCTTTCATCATCTCCTTTATCATTTGTTTGCTACCTCAAAATATAAATAAATTAATGAAGTAGTTTTGAAGAAGATAGATAGATTTGAAATAGCATACGACGTATTAGCGTCTGAAAGAAAAAAAGAATCTGCAACAATTGAGAGTGAGAGTTTTGAATGAGATGAACATTTAAATTTAAAAAATAAAAGAGAATCCCAGTGAAATGAAAACCCAAAGTAGTTTTGATTAAAAGGGAAACGATGGTTGTTTCTTTTTTAAAAAATAAATTTGGAGTGGTTATAGTTATAATAAATAAGAGTGGTTATAATTAAAATGAGAGTATATGCAGTGGTAGACTAGTCTATTGGTTGGCCCAAAAGTCCGCCTGAAATATGGGAGGGTTTAGATAAAAATATAAATTAGAAAAATTAGTTTAGACAAAAAATAAGATCTGCTTAGAAAATGGGCTGGGTCTTAAATAAGATTTTTTTTATTCAGGCTTGACCCAACTGACACCGAATTTGCAAAAAAAAAAATTAATGTTTTGTTGTTGTTTTTCCATTGTTTTACTGTCTTTTTACTATTATGTTGTTATTATTTTATTGTTATAGTTTCAATATTGTATAACTATTATTTTATTATTAAATTTATTACTATTTTAGAAGTATTTACTTGTTATATTGTATTTATTTTAATATTATTTAAGTATAAAATTTTTTAAATTTATTTTTAATTTATTGAAAAACACTTATTTTAATAATTTTAATAATTTTAATGTATTATATTCTTATTTTTTTAAATATGAATCATGTCGAACTCATATTTAACATGAGTCAAGTTTAGAAAAAAAATATTTTTTGGAATTGACCCGGCTCATAGAGAAACATATGCGGTGGTGATAAATCAAGAATGCATAGGGAATTGGATTAAATTTTAAAGAGGGACGGTGACTTTATTTTTCTATTAATTAAATGTTGAGGACTGTTTGACCCAAAAAAATGTTGGGACTCGACAGAACTTTAAAGAGGGTATGCTTTTATTTTTATTTTTATTCAATGTTGTACTGTCAATTCAACCTATTGAATCCAAACTAGAAATCTAATCGGTATCGAAAATTGAAAATGAATAGAATTTTTAAAACCATGTTGAATGTCTACAGCCCAGAAAAGACAAAATATATGTTCTTTTACTGAATAACAAGGCAGAAGGTGAATTTGGCGTGTACTTAGGGTTAGGGACAAAATAAGTTCTCGGAAAGAAAAGAACAAAAGTGAAAGAAAAAAGCGAGTGACAAAAATACAAAGCCGTACGTCAAAGTCACGCGACGAACCTTAAACGCCAAAACTAACGCAATCTTTCTTTGGAAAAGAGAGCAATGATTAGGGAGTACGAAATCCTAATCATGATAGAATTTTAATATATTAAAGATATTTATATTTTATTATTTTATTTAAACAAATCTCTACATTTTGTATCCAAATATTTGTATCTAAATAAGCTTTCATTATTTTATTTAGTTAAATTATAATTAAAATTGAAATAAGTTTATATTTTAAGAATAATTATTTGATATATAGACAATAAATTAGGGGCTAAGTCAGAAAATATTTGAAGAGATCAAAATTAAATTGTACATTTTTATGATAGTAAAAATGTAATTTTATAATTTTAATAGCTTATATTTTTATAATTTTAAAAGGATTAAATCAAATTTTTATAATTTTTGAAGGCCAACGTAATAATTTTATTATTATTAATTTAAAGTTTTATAAATTATAAAGTGAAATAAATAGAAAAAAAATTCATTTTTGGGGTCAAAGCTCATGCCAGCTATATATATGACATTTAATTTATATATAAATAAAACTTTTGATATAAATAAATATTTATTCAAAATAATGATTAATTTAAAATACAAATTAAAATGTACTAAACAAGGCTCTTACTAGGGTTCTTTTACTAGCATACAATTTATTACAAGCGATAAGAGTGCAAGTCCTCCCCGACTACAACTTTTCTTCTTCTTCTTCTCATGTGCAATGGGGAAATACCTAGAGTTGTTGGATGTAGGGATTAGAGTAGGCACCAGGTTCCATTCCCATTGCCCACAAACTGCTCGATTATATTACCATCCTCCACCTTCTTCTAATCCTCAAGCCCACCGCCACCTTGATCCCAGGCTTTGCGGTGGCGGCGGTGGCAACGGTGGCTCTGACTCTACCACTCAGCTTCAGGTTCATGACCCAAAGTAGTCAACACTTGGTCTTGACTCTTCCAAAACACAAGTTTTTGAGTAAATTTTAGTTTTGACTGATGCTTTTAGTTCATATATTCAATTGAAGTTTGTTTTCTTTTTGTTGTTTATTTATATGATTTTCTTCTTCTAATGGTTATTGATGTTATTTTATTTTCCTTAGTGCATGTATGGCTCTTTTACTTTCAGTATCTGTATTTGTGAAGTTCATGTGATGTCTGGGATATTCTCTTTGGATGAATATTTTTAAACGAATTACAGGTTCGATTTTATTGTCGATTTAATTTTAATTAAATAAATTATTAAAAATTATATAATTATAGAACTCAATTTATTCACCAGCTCAACTGTTTTTTTTTTTTTTTTACCCAGTTGTAATTCTTTCCCTTGCTTCAATGTGATATGATCATTTAAGAGAGAAAAAGAAATCATTTGAGAGCAATTATTCTATTCTAGAAAATAAGATTGTCTTGTAAAGAAGGGTAGAATCATTGTAGTTGGTTACATATTGATTTTAGCCGTTTTAGTTTGGTTAGTACCAATTACAGTAATTCATTTCATTTAATTTTAGTTGCATTGGTCGAAACATTATGCATCGATTAGTGCATGAATAATATTAAAAAATTTTAAATTTTTAGTAGTTTTTTTTATCAAAATATTGTATATCGACATGTGCATGAATGTTATAAATTTAAATTTTATTTAATATCATTCATTTGAAAATATTTTTATATACATACATTAAATATTTTTAATAAATTTAGAACGATACATATCAATACGAATACACGTTAATTCCAATAGAAAAATAGTATACTCACCGATACAATATAAATAGAATACTGATCAAATGAAAAGGTAGACAATACAATACTACGTAGTTTTTCTTTTTATGTATAGAATAAAAGATCCAACCAATACCTATCAGGTCGGATTTTGCCATCCCTAGCCATGATCATATATGCCTGAGCTTTGATAGGGAAGAAAATTTTCCCAGCAGCACATGAACACCTTTAATTGGAAAATACGGTAAGTCCCACAAATCAAACAATACACAAAAATTTCTTCTATAAAGTAACAATATGGTTTCTCATATTCCAAAATTTTGTCTATACTTTTACATTCAAGTCCATCACAATGCTAAAGAATAAGAATTCTAAAGTAAATTACTTGCAAGATGAAGAGTAGGGAAACTCCTGCGATCTCTTGCAAATAACACATAGAATGAAAGAAAAATGGGAAAAAAAAATGAATGAATTAAATGCTAAATGGTAACAAACTCAATCAATCTAAATCACAATGACTAAACATACCAAGAACCAAAAATAGTCCGAGATTTTGTCATCCTCAAGGAACAGTAACCGGAAACTTTTGCTCAAAAATTTAACTGTATACTTTTATAGGATCAACAACGAGCAGCTTTTAGAAAGTTATCATATGGAGTTGAGGCTGGTAAACTGAAGAACGGGGGATGATTATGGTACTCAGTAGCACATGGCATTGGAAGAGTTCCCATCGGTTGTTTGAATAGATTGGTATTGCCAGTTTGCTCAACGATTGAGCCTGCCTGCAATTTAAGTTTGGTTACGAGTGTTAGATGCTTTTTTCGAGCTTTGTGTTCTTGGGGGTCATAAAACCTGAAAAGTTCTTGCACGGGACGCAACAGAATTTGGAAATAACGAGGCATACGTATTGCCTTGGGACTTATAGAGGTTACCTGGTTTGTCATGTTATTTTGTATTAGTTGGGCACTCAACAAATGAGACATCTTCTGCTGCTTCCCTGTTACGAGTGCCTCGCAATGACGGGCGATTTCCTTGTAAGACATGTTGGGTCCAGTGCAGACGGAACTTCTTCCAAACTGATACGCTGTCTCCAAGACCTGTGCAGATAAAGAAAATCATTATGCTTCATGCCTATTACCAGTTCTCATGTTATCAATGTTCCGAATATGTTCTGTTCTTTAAAAGGTGCCTCTCGTGCTTTCAAATAGAGTTAAAAAAAAAAAAAAGAATGACATTGTTAACTTACTGATTCTAGTAGTTGATTGACATCCATGAGATTTGAAATTTCTCCGGAAAACTCTGAATTATCCATGATTTGACCTTCGAATGGTTCTACAAAAGCATCATCATCATCATCATCATCATCTATTGACAAAATCAGATCTCCCTGCGAAAGAAATCACTTAGAGTTCCAAGCATTGATAGATAAAATTTAGAAGGTGGTGCAATGATATTTACCTCCTTAATAATAAATTCATTCTCTTCAGCACCGACTTGATATACTTTATGTGGAGCATCCGTAGGAAACTGTGAACCTAGTGGACACACATCGTCAGGCAAGAATTCTCTCAACAGTTGTGCCCGTATACTGGACAATTCAGGCTGCCATATAGTCACCAAAGATTAGTGTAGCGTAATTACAATAGAAAATATAGTTCTTTGATGATGAATTAGGGTTAAAGATTCTCAAAGATTTGGGATAAAATGATTTACCTCTGACAAGTGTCCCAAGCTTTTCACAATCTTGGAAGCAAGGGTTTCCCTATGTTGCTCTGAGGGTAACTGAATTTCTGAGAGAGTCTTTAAAGCCAAAGTATCATCTTCTTTCGATCCATAAACATTTGTTGGCTGGTCGAGTCCAGTGTTAACTGCCTGTAACTTACGATCGTCCACTAAGTGCAAAAATGGATCAACCTATTCATAATCATAGAACCATGACATCAAAACAAGATATCCGGTTTTGAGATGAAAATAAAATATGGTAAACCCAAATAACCAGTCAGATTCACTCCATTATACATTACAAAATCCAGAAATAAAAAGGATGAATGTTTTGCATAGAAAAGATAGAAACTTCAACCTTATTCCGGATGGAAAAGCAAGTAAGGTTTCATGAATGATTGGTTCCATACCGTTTTTTCTGTTAGGGCAGCCTTGGCACAGTCAGCAATAGGGAGAATATTAAATGCTTTTGATGAGAAGAGAATCATTGAAGTTGCCAATGTGAAAAGAGATCTACGACGTGATGGTGGAAGTGGCCCTGCAGCATTAGTGGAAGTACAACTTAAATAGATGACACCTTGATAACAAAATATCAAATTAGTAGCTTCCAATCTTTCTTTCCTTATTATTAAATAAAACAAAAGAAACTTGTTGTTTCCCTCCTATGAAACTACATAAGAACCCCATATCTATTAATTGGAGGTAACCTACACAAATATAACAAGGGCCAGTCCACCTGCACAATTGGTTTTTGGTATGATATTCATCCTAAAGTTTAACAAGGTATCAGAGCAGACACTACCCGTATTTGTTGTCCCCTTGGTGATGGGTTCGTTAAGCCTACACATAAACTTCATGTGACATGATAGGTCCGTTATCCCGACAAGTGAGGAGTATTGTAGTAAAGTACAAATCCACATCCGTTAAATCAGGGTAACCAAAGCAAAAAATCCGTAACAATGGCTTCCCCACTTTCGGACAATTAATTTTAGGTTGTATGCTTGTCCTAAAATTTAATTAAAAAATAAATAAAGTAGAAGGGTTTAAGTCATTAGGAGAGCTTTGCATTTCAAATCCACAAAGCCTCGATGACATCCATGTATACATACACAAAATGCATGTGACTAAGGTTGAATACAATTACAGATTGAATAGGTAATGATTTTGTTATTTCCATGCAAGATATATCACGATGCTTTAGTTTTTGTTTTATTTTATTTTATTTTTTTTTGTTGAGAGGGGATCATGAAAGCGAAAGATACGGTGAAGCAGACACTGTAGAAGCCACAACTTTGGACACTCACCTCCTTCATTGAAAGCTATGCTTTGTAGCGAAAAAGCTAGCTGGAAACTACGAACAAGTGCCTCATTACTAGAATTCTGCATTCCATAAATATGAAAATTGAGAAAGTAAAAGTCAGAAAGAGAATGAATAGCTGCAGATGCTATTGATACAATGAACCGAAGAAGTTTTCTTGCCAGTAAGTAATTTAAACAATCAATTATACCAATACATTGACTTAATAAGATCTAATGTTGATTTATACATACTTTATATGTCATACAAAAACGGGACTCTATGCGCTTATCCACTTGCTGAGCCTATTTGTTTTGGTTATGTATTGGGCTTTCGTATGAGGCAGAGTGTTATATGGTGATATATCTCATAATTTTAAGTCTTGAATTTTCGGAAGTTGTGCCTCTCGACCTTTTGACAAAATGAAAACTACTCCGATAATTTCCCCCTTTTTTCTTTCTAAATACGTTAAACCCTCATGGATCTTTTAAAAAAAATGAAAATTACTCTGACAATTTCCTGCAGAACCTAAAATACTCCACTGTCGTCAAGGCCATCATAAAACGTATTACTTAATGAACCAAGAGAGGCAAGATAGAACTACTATACCTGGTTTTGAAGCTAATTATGCATTATAAATTAGATTAAAGGACTTGAGTGGAAAAAAAACCCTTTTGATAATATTTAAGTTTGGGATGCAAAGAATATGCTTTTGCCAATTATATGTTAAAAACGTGACAGCAAAACCACAACCTCATGCCAAAGAAGTGCCATGCAGGTGTCATCAATTAAGGAATTACCTTGGCTCGAGAGAAAAGCAACACAAGGCTGTAGGTATGAGCGATTGCTTCATAGTTTTGTGGTGTATTTTGAGGGGAGACGGACTGGGCCCAAATTGATGAAAGCAAGAGACTGATCTGGGTGCTACTAAGCCGTAGGGAATTGGCCTCCTGAGGTTTGGTGAATAGAGATAGTCACATAAAAATAGATCACAAATTTAACAAATATCAAATGAATCATAGGGTTAGTCTTTTACAAGAAGTTTTAAGCATATGTACAAAGAGCCAGTCACTGCTGCTCCAATCAGGTGTTGTACCACCTTACAATGTTACTCGCGATCGGATATAAAGTGTTAGATACACATATGTGTTCGACATGAATGTGTTCATTTCTTTTCAAGATTTTCATGTATTTAGAGGGTCTTTGAAAGACCATATCCTCATAGTCATGTCTAGATATGTATTAACCATGAAAGAAAAGAAGAGTACTTTTAGAGAGGAACTAGCAAAATACTCACATATTCCGTATTTGAAATGCTTAGAGGATTTTCGTCTGCTTCAGAAGATACCGGTGGACTTCTTGAACTGTATGCTTTACTGTAAGATGACTTTAATCTAATCAGAATCTCATTTTGACTGATTTCTAGTTGCTCCTCACTAGCAATATTTTCTTTGTTCTCTAGAGATGCATTCTCCCTCGAGAAGGATTTCTCTTTCCTTAACTTCTCGAAAAGGGCAGCTGAAGAAGAAAAAACGGAGACAGTTCTTGAAAGTGTTCTTGGAATACTGGAAGCTTTCAGTTTTACTCCCCTAGTAGAGGATGGATGAGGGCAAACTGAAGATGGCACAAGAACAACAGAAAAGATACGGTGAGCTCCAACACGTACTTCATGATCAGGGTGTACCATAGCTGGGAGTAATTGATGGAACAGAGCCTCAGGAAATGCCTACAGAAACAAAGGAACATCAAATAAAAAGGGTAAATCCAAAAGAAAAAAAGGAAAAATACTGGAGATAACACTATGAAATGTTCATCAACAAAAAATAATTAATAAATATGATCACTACCTTGTTTAGATAGGATGGATTTGGAATTGAGGCTACAATTTGAGCAGTGCGATAGACAACACAGATTGTAGTTCTTGCTATAGCTGTAATATTTGTGATATTTTCCAACATCATAGCCATAACATCAAGAATTGGAGCGGCATCACCAACCTGTTCACAAGAACAAAAACATTAGTAAAACCCAAAGTACGAAATGCCAGAAAATATTTTCCATACTATAATTTTTACTCGAGAATGAGAAAAAGGTCCCACATTATGTGATAACTGCACAAGACATTTATCCACTGCTTCTTTGAAGTACTTGTTCCAGTTTATAACTTCAGTTCCCATGTTTGAATCATTGAGTGAGCAATGTATGCTCTTTCGTAAATGCCTCATAACATCACTAACTGCACCAAGTATTGCTACAGAAGGCTCAACTTTTGAATCTCTAGCAAGAGATGTTGTAACCTCTAGAATTTGAAGTTGCATGTCAGGTTGTTTGAGGACATTTTTGTGGTCAAGATGCTTAACTAGTATGGACAGAAGGTAATGTGCATTCTGTCCTGCAAACACGAGAAAACAAATAGTATCAATAGCTCATAAATTAACATGAATCGGAAAACAGATAATTAAAGGAAAAAAAAGTGCATGAGTACCATAACTATCTATTAAAAGCTGCATTTCCCTTAAGACTGGCAAGGCAAGACCATTGTCAACAGACCATAATTTTTCATTATCAAAGTAACGGAACATAGACTCGAAAATCCGTCGTGCTGTTGTAGCTTCCTTTGCTAGTTTTGCCATGTTATGTAAGCAAACCCTAGACCAAAAGGAGGGATTCCGGGCATCTTCCCTGTCAGGGGAGAAAGAAAAAATAAACTCGTTGTAAGATGATAGTTTAAATAAAGGAAAATCATTTCATACACCACTTACTTATGGGGTTTTTTAGACTTCACAAGCAGATTTAGTGCGTGACAAGTATTTTATAGGGTGTAGTAAAAAAAAAAAAGAAGAAGATACTTGTACACCCTCAACCCACTTGTGGAGTCTAAAAAACTCCCTGGACGATGTATCAAATAATTACCCTTGAATAAATTGCAAAACTAAATCCAAAACTTGAGTCAAGGGATTACGTTGCCACATTTAGTTCTCCCTTGTCATTTACAATTGTCCGCCATGAAGGAACTTTTGTGAGAACATTTGGCGATGGAGACATGCGACTCTCAATTTTTTGCACTTCTTGCACCCATCGACTTTGACCACTATTATTTTCCTCTAAATTTTTAATTGGGCCTCCATAATTTTCCAAGACAACTGAAACCATCTGCGTTTGATAATTGAAAATTCCTTTAATACAAAATGGTATGAAACAACATTCCCCAAACTCAGAGAACTGAAATTAAATTAAAGGTTCTTAAGCAGTACAGCTGCATGCATGATTTTGATAACCAAACCAGGGGAAAAAGATGGGTGCTAAAGCATGAAAGAAATCGACTGCACTAAAAATTACCAAACTGCGAATATTTGTTAAGAGATTTACTGCAACAGCCAAATTTAGGTAAAATTTTGAGGGAGAGAAGATTTACGTAAGCAAGTGTTAGTATCTTGCTCACAAAATGGATTAATCTTTTGGGCAGGATACACACGAGTTATTCCACCGCAACATAGAGACCAGAGGTTACTGGAACAGCTTGATCCAATTGCCAGAAGTAATCGATCAAAGGCCAAAGTAAAAAAAATCCAAAATATTGGTAGTCAAATTCATCACCTATGAAAATATTCTTCCATGGAAGAAAAGTGAAAACAGCACGAAAATAATTTTCTTTGTATTTAAAAGGATCAATAAATAACTGAACTTTCATGTAGCTTCTTTGCTCAGTGAAAAAAGTAATTAATCACTTCAATCAAGGATTTATAAATGAAATCTATCAATATAACAGAAACATTCGAAATGAAGAAAATATACAAGTTAACAGCAAAGCAATCAACATGCAAATGATTTGAATAAGTCTGAATCAACTTACATTATCAAATTCCACCGAAATGTGAGAGTGTTCACCCATAAACCAAATCTACACAAGAAAATAGATAATTGGATGTGCATTAGAGTACTTGTATATACAATTTGGGCAGTGAGAAAAATGTTAACTGTCAGAAGGAAAGGAATAATTGTGAAAGGGAAAATTAGAAGGCATTCACTCTAAGTAAATGAACTGACATGTTGTAATGCTTCACACTTTCCGCACCCAAGAAAAAAAATACCCACCAAGCAAGAATTTTCTTTAGTTGCAATAATTAAGCTAGCCTTCTAGCTTTTCTGTTGTTGACACATCAAAATTTCAGGTAAAATTACAAGCTTAGTGACAGATAATTATCTGTGGAGAACAATCAACTTACTGACTCTGACATGGCATGCATTAAATGGTCAATTTCGTTCGTCAATCTCAAAATATTATCATTAACATGTCATATGGTACCAAAGCAGCGGTTGCTTACTAATAACCAAAAGCAGAATATTGAGTATCCCTAGTGAAGATGCAAATAAGTTCTTGGAAACCACTATTATTGTGGCATATCAGAGAAATTATGTTATAAAGTTAAGAAAAACTTTTTCCAATAAGTCTTCTTTGCTGTTATGAAAAGCTAGGCACAGTTGCTACATGCCAGCATTTGAAAAATCCAAAATTGAAATAAATAAAAAGTTAGCCTCACTGGAACAGCCGAGATTCCTACATCATAAATTGCCAAAATACATGCACTACTTCAGCATTACTCCCCCCAAACCTCATTCATAGTAATACACTGCCTAACTTTCTTATTTAGTTTCTTCTGCCTTCACTATATGCAGGGGGGAAGCCAGGGGGGCTGGCATGGGCCCCGGCCCCCCCTAAAATGTAAAATTACTATTTAGGCCCTTAAATTTTTTTAAAAATTCTAAATTAGTAAAGGTAAAATTACACTTTGGCCCCCCCTAAAATTATAAAAATTCGATTTAATCCTTTACAAATTATAAAGATATAAACTATAAAAAATTAAAACTTCATCCGCCCCCCCCCTAAAAAATTGCCCTGGCTACGCCCCTGACTATATGTTCTGCATATATTATTAGTTAGTTCAGGTTTAGTTTCCCAGAGCCGATATAATTGTTGGTCCAGTTATTTTATTTAAGGTTCACTTTTATCATCTATTTCAAATAAACTCAACTAAAAGTTCATATTTTCATGCATGTCAAAAGAAGAGCAGTTCACGTGAATGAATACCATTGATGAAATTGCTTGGAGCCCAGCTGCTCGTAAATTTTTCTCCCTTTCACCTTCTCCAGTTTCTTGAGCTAACTGACAAACTTTTGGAATAAAGCCTTCTAAGTTGAACATGCAAGTACTATCCTTCTGAAAATTTTGGAAAGATAAATATGAGTTTGAAGCCTTTTGCCATAAACCTACTAACTAATAAATATGAAATAACACCAGAAGCATGCAAGTAATGCTAAAAGTACCAACCTGATTATTTACAAAGTCGAAAAGAGTCTGACATCCTAGAATTTGCATTTCATACTGCCGTGATTGATCTAGCAGGGTCTGTATAATGCTTTGCAAACTACTGGAAAATAGTGTCCTATAACATTATTGATAACCAGAAATCAAGTGAGTTCAAGTAAACACTAAAGGTATAAAGAAAATTAAAATTTCTTTCAGCTCATTTGATTGAGATATTGCTCCTGGAATTACAATTTGAAGTCATCTATCTTTTGGTAGAAGGTTGAACTATGATTAATATGAACACTTAACCTTTTAGGGGGTTATCCAGACAGACTTTTCTTTTTAACAATCCAAACATTGATAAAGAGACATGATCACTTACATATTTATCAATATAAATAACAGGAAAACACTTCGAATTATCAAATTCCAGAATCCAAGCCAGGAGTTCAGGGAAGAATCCATGAAGGTATAAGTTTCAGCAATAACAATATCATACTGATAAGAGGTCTTTTCATTATAGAATCAAGTGTATTTTTCCTTGTTGAAGTAGACTTATAATCTTATCTAAGCACAGTAACATAAGAAAATATTATATAAGAATTTGGAGAGTCAAGTTTCCTTGTTTTTGTTTTAACAGTGGTCACTTGGAGAGGGAAGGACATGACAAGTAAAAAAACAAACAAAAGATCCCATGATGCAACAGTCTTGATATAACCCAAAACAGTGATATACAAAGCCATAGATTTTGCAACAAAAGAAAAACTCACATTTGGTCGTGACAAGAAACCAATAATCTCTTGTAAATGCAAATAACAATTTTCACTGATTGAAAATTCTCATTTCTCAACTCCTTGTAGCACCTTTGCTCGAGGGACTCAGTGATCTGGTCATAAAATTCGCAAGGATCAGTCATAATGACAATTAACATGAATAACTAGCTATAAAATGCGCACATAGCAAAAACCATTGTTATTCCAATCAATGAACATGAGTATGCCTAGAAAAAATGTAAAAGTAAAAACTGCTAATAATGCCTTTTTTTGACCACTAGATTATTTAATTTCAAAATACTTTAGGTATTTTATCAGATATTGTGATTGTAAGAAAACTTCGATCCAGTGGCAAAGAGGATAGTTATAAGGAGTTAATGAATGCAATAGTACAAAACTAAGCATGAAGTAGTTCATATACAACTAATCTGGATCAGAATACATGAATAAGCTTGCATAAGTCTCATACTAATGCATATGACCAAGCACTATACTACAGTTAAATATCGAGAATAATTAGAATATTTATTGGCTTAACAAATGATTATCCAATTGGCGGTCAGTTTGTTACAACTATCAATGTCTTTCAGTCAACATTTGGCTCAGTTTTATACACAATGCCAATTTTGCTATCTGATCACTAATACATATTTTAGCCTATCATAGCTCTCTAAGATACCTGCATGCTTTGAGATCTGATCATGACAGGCTTTAAAACCGTTTCCAAAGCTTGCATAAGTCTCATACTAATGCATATGACCAAGCACTATACTACAGTTAAATATCGAGAATAATTAGAATATTTATTGGCTTAACAAATGATTATCCAATTGGCGGTCAGTTTGTTACAACTATCAATGTCTTTCAGTCAACATTTGGCTCAGTTTTATACACAATGCCAATTTTGCTATCTGATCACTAATACATATTTTAGCCTATCATAGCTCTCTAAGATACCTGCATGCTTTGAGATCTGATCATGACAGGCTTTAAAACCGTTTCCAAAAATTCTGCAGAAAGATATGTTCCATGTTTTCAAAATAAAGTGTTTAGCTTCTTACAAAAGTACAAACTTTTGAAGGTTTCTGAGCTTTCCTATAGGATTTTACAAACATGCTCCATTTGCAGCCTGTCTTTTGACTGAGGAGTAACTCACCAAAATTTATTTGTACCTTATTTCTCAAGAATGTTTTTTAAATATATATATTTAAAAAAAGTGCAAAGTGGAGGCATTTGTCACAACCAGATATCAACATGCATTTCATCAATAAGTACTAAGATTACGAGAACAACAAATGTTGCACATATGTTACACATCAAAAGCATTATCCTGAGGCTTGAAAATATATTATACCTTCGGGATGCGTAAAGGATTTTTTGAAGCATATTCACATAGTTTTCCTATCTTGCGATCATTTGGACCATCCTCCTATAACAGAAAGTTCAACATGATTAATAAAACTGAAGGAAATAGATCATAACAAAAGACAAATAAATACTAAAGATGCAATCCTCATCCATTATAAAGTTCAAGAATGATTAAAATGAGTGAACCACCATCTTATAACTAATGTTTGCTTAACTAAACCCTATTTAATGATCAAATTAAAGTACTTCTAATTAATCTGTCACTGCGCTTCGGCCACCAACATGGCTACATTATAAGTAGAACACATGCAGATGTACCTAAACTGTCAAAATACAATGATGAGCCATATAGTACTACAGTTTTAATATGGAAAAAGAGCAAACCTTTTTGCGAGGAAATATATCAGCAATCAGCGCCTTATACCTCTTGACAGGTTGCCGAGACCTTGTACGCAATGATGGGCAAAAGAAACACAAGCTACCACATGCAGGCATGACTTGCCTCGAGATCACACCGGAGATGAAGCTCATTTTTTTTCTAATATTTTTCGGATTTTAAATTACAAAAACTAGCTAAAACTAATCTTTCAATATCTCTCGGCTTTCTTTCCCTCCAAAATCAATAAAAATGAAACTTGGACTTCAATGCCCAGAAGGGAAAGAAAGCTTGACAAACAATTAATCTACCTCTGAAATCCAATCACCAACCTGTGAATAACAATCATGGTAATCAAAAACCAAACCAAATTCTATGGATCATAAAGTAAATAGCAATACAATCATGCATTTGGGTTCATAAAACTTTGATCAAACTGATTAAAACTTCAAAAAAAAAGGGGGGGTATCAACAAAATGCAAAATTGAATCAAAATTCAATAAAAACCCAACAACAAAAATGAATTAATTACATAGAACCAACAAAAGGGTATCTAAAAAATGCAGATTTTGATCAAATTAAAAGGAAATAATCGATTTTAAAATTTGGGTTTTCAACAGAAACAAACAAAACAAAAAAATTCACAGAACTTACCTCGAATCAATGCCGGAAAGTGCAAGAACAGAGGCTGGAAATTCGTCTAAGCCATGAAATGCATTACCGCGTTTCCAGCATTTCCCAAATCTGCTAAACAACTACCAATTTCTTTTCTCTAAAATTATGCACTAAATTATTAAATTATAATAATGTAAATTGAGTTTCTTTAATGCTATATAAATCAATTCGCGTTTGCCGGCTGCTATTATATATGTGTTGAACACATTCTAACTGGATTATTATATGGGCCTCATTGCATAAACAAATCAAATAATAATAATTACTGATATATGGTATTAATTTTGAGAGGCCATTTCAAGTCATTGGATTTGATTGAATTTCTTGTTTAAATATTATCCATTAATTAATTATTTGTTTAATGTTAGTTTGCCGCACGAACGTGCTGTGATGTCTTCCGTTCTTAGACCGTTATTTACCCGGGTTTTCTTCTGTTTTGTTCTTAGACCGGTCTATGCGTTGAGTGGCTGTTTCAATAGACCCGGTCTGATTTTGATTTTTTTAGCGATGTTTTTTAAATTGAATTGATGATTTAATGGATTATATTATCCATTTTTTATTTGATTAATCTAGAAAAAGTATATTATTAATTTTCGATTTATCTAGAAATAAAAATAGAAATAAAGATTCTGAAATGTAAGTAAAAAAAAAAAAAGGGGAAATCATGAAAAAAATGGAATTTTTAAAATATATATAAATACAAATAAATAAAAATAATGAAGTAAACATAAATTGTATATTTTGATATAGGTTGACCTTTTCTCAAGTTTTTTAATTTCTTTTAAGTATTTTAGTGAATTGGGTTGGTTAAATTTTTTTCGAGTTCAACTCAGATTTAAATAGTTTACTTTAAAATTGATTTAATCTTTTGTTCAGATCAATTTGATCTGATGTAAACAATGATTTTAGCTTAAAAAATATATTGATTTTGATCAGATTTTAATTTAATTAGTTAAATGATTAATGAAAATTTAACTATGAAACACATTTTCAAGTGGTATTGAATTTGGATTTAAGTTTAGAATTTTTCTTTTAAATCGAATTATGATTCGAGATATTAACAAGTCTATCCTTATATGCATTATCCCTTGTTTTATTTTTTATTTTTATTAATTTGGTTAACAAAATTTAAAATCTTTATTGATAATAAATAATAATAAAAATATTTAATCACAATAATTAAAGTAAAAATCACTTTTGTTTCTTTACCCATTTTTTACCTTTAAAAGGAAGCTTCTTTCATTTCGATCTAATTATTATTATTTGACAAATAATTATTATATTTAAATTGGCAATCATTTTAGGACTATGATATCCAGTTAGGTTAACTTTAACTAACATGCAAGGAATCAATTACCATTGGGTTATAGAGTTATTGCTTAAATAATGTAAATGTTGTTATGATTATCGGATCGAGTTATTTATCTAAACTCGAAAATATATTATTTTAAAGAGTTTAAATAAAAATATAGAGTTTAAAATTAGACGTAAGCTTGACTATTATTTTTTTAAATTTTTTATGTATTTTGAAATTTATATCACATAAATTGTATAAACTATGCCTTTAAAATAAATTCGATAATTCATGTATTTATATTATATTCATATATTTTATCATGTCATAATTATGTTTAAATTATTTTATATTTTTATATATTTGATATACTAACAACTCACGTAAAATAAATTTTGGAAACATTCTTAATTCGTGTGATGTTTTACCTTATATTGATTTAATATTACATTTTTGTGTTTCATAATTATAAATAGGCACACTCTTAAGCAATGGTTTAAAGTGCAGTCCCTACACTTGATTGTGTTTGAAAATATCCAAGTTACTAAATTTACCTATATTTATAAATAATTAATCTAAATATGTTTAACTCCACTTATATTTTTTTAATATAATTATTTTTATTTCATATTTGAGGATTATATATATATTCTTCATATTAAATTTCTGGATACAAACATTTTCATCTTATTTACACTTTAATATATTATGTTTACTTTTCATATAAATTAATATATTTATCAAAAATAAAGATCGAACTCAAGCTTTGAATAATAACCCGACCCATATCTAGATAAATATATTATTTTATCCAATACAATTTTTTTAGTGAAATTTCAAGCAGAAATTTAAGCTTGTCTCGAAGTCATCCTTCAAAAAAGAATTTTATGGTTAAAGGAATGCTTTTCTTTTTCCTTCTGTAAAAATGGCAAAAATTTACAATTAAAATATTTGTAAATAATTAAATTATACCTTTTTGTGCATTTAAATATTGTAAATCCGGATTAAGGTTTTGTGTGCTTAAGTTAATGCAAATAAAGTGCGCTTAATTTAAGAAACAAAGAAAATTTTCCTTCTAATTTAAAAGGAAAAAGCAAATTACAGAACTACCCTTTTTCTTGTCATTCTATCTATTTTCCTACAAAAGAGGAAAACTATTTTTTCTTGAAAAAAAGGAGGCAAATGCAGGCCTCTGTTCAGTGCAATGGCTAAACAACAACACTTCTCTTGTCCGATGGTGTGCGTTCAATTGTTTTTCCCGTAGATTGGCCAGTCTTACTGCTACTCCCGCTGGCCATTCTCGGAACAGAACGTTGCATTATCCTTATTGGAATTCCACCCATATCAAAATCTTCCTTCAAAGATTTGGTTAGAAACCTTACGTATGTATCGGAGAGCTTGGTGTTACCGCTGACAAAAGCGACGAAAGTGGGAGGCCGAGCTTTCACCTGAGTGAAGTACTTGATCTTGGTTTGAGAACCTTGGTCTTTCCATGAATGCCGGCTTGCAACCTAAACCAACAACAGATTGAAACAGACAAACAGATTGATCTTTGAGTGAACAAATTACACACTTTTTGGACTAAGATAAGAATTAAAAGCAAAATATGTCGGCCACAGACCTTACGCAACCAACGGTTAAGACGTGCGGTGGACAACCTTAAACACCATTTCTCATATGCATCGATGACTTGAGACATAACAGCAGCACGCCCTCTTCCGTCTATTGCTGAGATGAACAGAACCGGTATTCCGGTTATCTGTTGGCAAGGCAATGGTAACATAAAAATATCTAATGGTAATTATAGAGTACATAATAAAATCAACAACAAAAAAAAAAGATTTGTTAATTATCAAAATTCGGAATTAAAAATAATGATTAAGCTGACAAACCTGGGGTATAACCATCTGAATTTCTTGAGGAACAGCTTCTTTGACTCTTTTATACAATGCAGAATTTCTTGGCCCCTTTAGAAGATCCATCTTGTTCACAACTACAACCAGACCACGACCTTCTTCCACCGCTTGTCTTGCTATAACAACTTCGGCATGTGTCATGCTGCGCCGAGCTTTTGCAATCTGAATATCGTGTAATGGGAAGTATTAGATGTAAGAAAAGCTCACCCTGTTGTTACAATATTCAATGTGCGCGTAATTCCATATCATCAAAAGGTATTATATGTTGTACTGAATGATGATGAACTACCTTTGAATAGGAACAAAAATATGTATCTAATTCAATGAAATTTGAGGCACTCAGTTCGTGAGTTCCGACAATATCTTGATTCAACTATATGTAACATGGATATTTATAGACTGCTCACTAACAACTTTGTAAGCAAGCAAGTTTACTCAGACTTAAGAGTGTTGGACACAAGGATGTGACTGAGACAAGTATGTCAGATTTTTCTAACTTTTCATGTATATCCATGCATTTGACACAAGTGTCGGACACAGGTTCTTCAAGAAAAAATTCGGAGCAACGTAGACCTAAAGCTTCCAAACATATGATACATCATATGTCCATCATATTGAAAAGGATTAACCTCCAAACATCATTTAAGGATATAAGACAGTATATATAGCGTATGACATACCTCTTCAGCATCAAGAACCAAAGCAACTATATGAGCTCTCATCAGATTTTTTCTTGATTGCATAACACTCAATGAATTAGGTCCTTTATGCCGATCACCTCTTTGCAACCAACCAGCGGTATCAACCTGAGAAACAAACCACAGAAAAAACGGGATAAGAAATGCTTGAACTAAAAGCCGGTTCATCCAAAGACTTGAATGAAACGACTACAAATAGAATTAAAGCAGATGGTATCAGACTAGCCAAGGGAGGATTCTTTGTAAAATTCAGATTTAGATTGGTCATTATGATAATTAAAGGGAAACTGACCTTACGATAACTTCCATGAGGATAACACTCGGGAGAGCCTCGATAATTTAGATAGTTAAATAAACAAAAGAAATGGTACATCAAACATCAACTTTTTGAGAGGTTCTATTTTGGTAGATACCATTATTTACTTTCTATGAATAAAATCTTTTAAACTGTATTCATTTGTGCTCATCAAGTATCAGAATTTGGAAAGAAAGAAATGTAGACTTGATATTGAACTAAGAGTTAAAACAAGCAATATATATATACCAGATATACAGTTCTCCCTTGATATTGAAACTGTGCCCTCACTGAATCTCTAGTCAAACCAGCTTCAGGACCAACCAAAACACGATCTTCTTGTAACAACACATTTAGTAACGTAGACTTCCCGACATTGGGTCGTCCAACAATAGCCAATTGTAGTGGCAGCTTAGACTCATCATTCTTAGAAGAATCGTTATCCTGGCTGAGGTTTTCATCTTGGCTGCTTTTGCCTAGTACAAATCAAAGGCAAACATGATGAGATAGAGACAACAGGGAGAAGCAAGAATGAGTGCCTTCAAAAGAAGTGTACAAAGTACCTGGGCTATGATACACTTAATCCTAAAAATCCACCATAGTTGACAAAAGAAAGTGAAACCTAAGCTAAGGGCGTATTTGGTAAACATCGAAAAATTCTCAAATGGTTTAAATGAAAACTATTAATGGGTTAATGTTATCAATGTGTATGATAACTTATTTTAATAAGTGGAAAATTTTCAATCATTTTTCAATCCTAAGCCGTTAAAAGGTGCTTACTAAATTCAATCATTTTTAGCTCAAGGAAAAAAATTTCTCATTTAATTACATTATCCTTGTCTTCTTTTCCTTTTAGCTATATTTTACTTTCATTAATGTAATATACTTATTAAAAAATCATTATAATATCTATTCATCATTTATTTTTAAGTAGAATACCAAACAAAGGCCAAATGTTAATCACAAGAAGACAGCTATCTTGATCATGAACAAAAAAGAGTTTTAACGACAACAGAAGTGCTTACCATCTAAAACTTTGGCCATGTAATTCTCAAGCATTGGCCGAAGAGATTCATGAAGTGCCGTCATTCCCAGACCAGTCTCAGCAGATATAGCAATTGGTTCCCCAAATCCTAATTTCAGGGCTTCTGTAGCAGCTTCGGCAAAAGAATTTGGATCTTTATGAAGCGATTCAGATTTATTCATGGCTACTATAGGATTGATTCCTGGCGCATGCTTGCGTAACCACTTTCCAACCTCTTGATCCAATGGATGCAGCCCAGTTCTAGACTCAAGGAAGTACAAAGAAATAAAATTTAATTTGCACATACAGGAGAGAGGGAGATCGAGAGAACTCAAAACAATGCCCTGAAAACTTTTGCACCCAAATAATACAGAAAAGATGGAAGTGCACAGCAGCAGAACCAATAGTGTGATTTAGAGATGTCAAAGAAATTGATGTGATGTAGTGTCTTCTCATAATTTTCAAATAAAATTTTTAAATGTAAATATCAGAAAATGTCTCAAACTTTCAAAGTAATCAAGCTATACAATATTATACTATACAAAATGTGGTTACAATAAGGGAAGAAAAATGCATCAGCGAACCAGAAGCATAAAATTGACTTAAACCACCTTTTCATAAATCGGATGTTTACCAACATAAATGGGCACATACTCATCTTGTTTTCTCACCTTCCAAAACAAAGAAATCCTATTTTGTTGTTTTCCAACTTCAATCTTGCTTCATACTCTGTTAATGAAGTATTATCCTCTTGCTTCTGAATAAGTAATAAATCAACTAGGAGAAGCTAACAACTAAGAACCAGAGAAAACATGAAACAAACCTTGCCCAGCCAATCATATATGCAATGCAGCAGAAGATAAGAGAAACTGACATACATCACACTTCAAACCACTATCTAGACAATAGAATTGGCAAAATAGGAATCTCCTATGATGCAACCATTTTCATTAAAAATCTCAAAAGATAGATGATAATCTCAAACCTAACCAAATTTACCTAATATGCACCATGACGTGTGATTTTATGTGACTCCCTTTCATTTTACAGCACAGTAATTTCACTGCTTTAGAGCTTTCAAATTCATTCCAGACTGTTGCTCACGTTGCACCCAAAATTATGCATGCTCTGTTTTCCACTAGTGCTATTATGATGCCCCAATGTAGAGAATTTTTAGGTTTTAAATAAACTCTAGCTTTATATTATTTATTTTGCAAATCCCTTTAGTACCATATTTTAATTTCTCAGATACATCATAAGGAAATATCTAATACACGTACAAAAAGGGGATCCACAATGAAGACCAACCTGACATCAATAAGAAAAATTGCAAACTGTGTTCTAGCAAGCACATTTGCCGTCATGGCAGCTGTTCTATTAAGAATAGATCCGGATGCTGCTTCAGTTTCCAAGCCAGCAGAATCCAATACTCTAAACCGCAGATCCCCCAATTTAGCAAGACCTTCCCTTATGTCTCTAGTGACATGATCATCAGGTGTGTTGTACACAAGAGCCTCTCTCCTCCTTATCAAGCTAAACAATATTTGACCAGAAATAAATAAAAAGAACAAGTAGAGAACATTGAAAAAAAAAAAATGTGTGTGGTGCATTGAAAAAGACATTAGTACATTACTAACCGGTTAAACAATGCAGACTTCCCTACATTGGGGCGACCAATAATCATTACAGTGGGAAGCAGATTAATGTCTAATTTGGTGAAATCAATAGATTTTTGGTTGACAAGCGTAGCCTCTTCAAGAGTTTTGGAATTAGGTTTAGACACATCATCTTCAGAGACAGCAAATGTGCAAAATCTCAAAGTAGCTGGAATCGAACTCCGAAAGTTGTTAACCAGATGAGCACTTCCATAACTCTTGAAAAGAGATGGTACTGCAAAAGCCAGTCAAAAGCTTACCAACCCAAAAAAGATCATTCCGATGAAATAAATCTATCTATAAAAAAAACAAAACTTACTGACAGAAAATGAAAAGATGGGACAAGCAGAGGGGGTGGAAGTGTTGGTCTTATGGAGCAGCAGGCTGAAAATAACAGGGTGCTACTTTTGGGCCAGTGAATCTTTTCCTCATTTCGGGTTTCAGCGACAGATTGCTTTGATACACTTTCAAAGAGTTGGGAAGAGGGAAGGAAGCAAGCAAATGGAATAACCACGCAGCTTATAGGACCTCACCCACCTAGAAGAAGATTCACCCCAAGTCTAACCCTGTTTTCTTTGTTTCCCCTTTTCTTTGTCCTTCTTTCTTCCTTCCTTCTCAAAACTCTCCGTTTCCACCCTTTCATATTTCAAAATTTTATTTATTTTATTTAGTTACCATTCTACTTCATCTCTCTAACCTTCAAACTTTCTCTCTGTACTTTAAAACCCAAAGCCAGCAACTCTAAACCTCAATCTTGAAGACCATCAGCCAAGCAATCGCTCACCATTGCCATCTGCCGTTAGCTGGATTCAAGATTGTGGTGATCTTTACCTATACACTCCTATAGGCCTCTTCTTTTCCTTTCCAGCCTTGGTTTTCTCTAAAAGGTCTCTAAACCTGTAGATCTAGAACCAAAACCCGAAGTTTTCACCAAAAAGGAAAAGGAAAAAACCTGCCGGCTCTACTTCACAACCAAAAATCAGCACCCTGTAGCTTTTCTTTCTGAATTCCACCTTAAAGCATCCCATATTTCTAAGAAAAACCCTAAATCTTGAGGCCCTAGCATCCTCTAAGCCATCATTCCACCACCAAGCTCACCTGAAAAACCTTCCCCCAGTTCCCTCTTCATCTCTTATTCTTCCAAGGTTCAAACATTAAGATCCCATTCAATCCACCCACACCCACCCCAAAAAACAAATAAATAAATAAAACTATCAAGACATCTTTAATTAGGGCAACAAATTGCATCAGAAGATTTGCTGCTATCCCGTGATCTAGAACCAAAGATTCATTGACACATTTCTACTCCCTAATAACTAGCTTATCTCCGATTGCAAAATCTCATATTAGTTTGTTGAGCTCAACTCTCATTCCTAGAAAAACAGCATGTAATCAAAGTTTCATCTTCAACTTGATTATTTAATAAGTGAAAACTTAGGTTGAAGGCAAATTCCATCTTTTAACTTAGAAAAGAAAGAAGTATAAAGCCTGCATTAGCACCTTGTTTGACCTTAGAACCATCAAATACTAAGATGCACCAAAGTTTATATAACAAACTTATAAGTAAACAAATAAGTAGACAAGTAGAGAGTGAAATAGATTGTACCTACAGAAGAAAGATGGCGTGTGGAAGCCCCAGGAAAAGTGATTGCACCTTTTCTTGCAAACTAGGAAAACAATTATGTCAAAGGACAACAAAAATAGTTTAAGGTACAGAAATGCAATAAAATCATTGAGAAAGAAGGAAGGGAAAAAACATGTATTGAGCAAAAATTAGAACATGAAAAAGAAAATGTTGAATGGAAGAAGGGGGGAAATCAAGAGCATCACTACACCAAAAATGACTATATGAAGCAAGCATGTCACTATATTCTTTAAACCCAATTTTCTGAAGCCCCTTCATCAATACCTACAAATCTCTAGCCACCAAACCTTCTAAATAAATTTCTACTCTACGTGTGGGTCATTTGAGGGAAAAAAAGGAAGACGGAGCCGGAGCCGGAGGGGGATGGGGATGGGGAATGAAGATTATAACATTGAAAGTAAGAGAACTAAAAGAGGCTACAACTCTTTCAACTTCTTTAGCTTCTTTAAAATAAATAAATATTCTGGGAATTTTGAGCTTTGGCAGGGTTCCTTTTACTGTGAAATGAATTTGAGTTTTGGTAGGGTTCCATTAGCATTTCACTTAACTTAGCCCATTCTTTCAAGGCTTAAACAATCTTAAGTCTTAACCTCAATAAAAAGTCACAGTACTACTTATTACAAAACAAAATAAAGAACATTAAAAACAATTACACAACTGCTCTGCATCAAAGGTGTTACATGTTTATAAAGAAACTCAAGGGTGTGCTGATTTACTTGCTTTTTTGGCTAAGCAAAGTAGCGGGGAGCTCATATGTTTAGAGCAATCTTCTTTGCAGGTAGTGCATTGTATCTGTTAGAAGAATGTTGGGGTCTAATGTAGTTTAGTAGTAGACTTAGTTAAAACTTCAATAAAATTGAAAGAAAGAAACAACTGTTATCTAAGTTTTGAGCTGCTCCTTAGCATTAACTTCAATAAACAAGCTCTTTATTTCACTAGCGAAAGATAATTTTGAATGTCAAATTTCAGAATAATCTTAATCCAACACAATATATCAAAACATGTCACTGAAACCTTTTATTCAAACAAAATTCAATCATATAGCAAATATAAAAAAAAAATGTGATTCAATTTTCAAGCTCTTTTATAACCAATAAATTAAACTGAAACAATCAAGATTTCCAGAAATCAAAAGAGAAAGAGAGAGTTACCAGAGAGAAAGGAGCTTTGAAGTGCTTAACAAGAGCTGAACTACACTGATTCTCTCCGGAGCCATGCCGGTGATGTCTCCTTATATATTCCCTCGCTGCCGCCGCCGCTGCCGTACTTCTAAATCCATAGCGGTTCCCATTCATTTCCTGTTTCTGCTGATCAATTCAAAAAAACTCTCGGTTTTCCTTCAACGCGATTGCGACAACAATAAAAACACTACACCTCCTCTCGCCGCCGGCAACCAGAGCTACAATCACCGTCCGGACTGATTCCCCGACGATGGTTCAGTGAGATTGTTTAATATAATTCATATAAAGGGAAAAAAAAAGCAGGGAAAGAAGGCTGTAAGCCACCGCCATAGAAGAGAGAAGCTAGCTAACTGACTTTAATTTCGGTTCTTCCCTAGCGGGTTGGATTTTTTAAAAAGAAAAAATATATATATATATAAACAGTTCAGTTTGGGGATATTAAAAATTTGAGATTATTTAACTTTTAGTCCCTAACTTTGTCAATTAGTTCCATTTTAATACTTACTCCTTTTCTTGGTCCATTTTAGTACCTGAATTTAGCAATTAGGTCCGTTTTTGTTATTTGAACTTCGATTTATTACAAACTCATCAATTTGACAATTTCTTTCTTATTTTTCCAAATAAATTGTGCCCAAAAATTAAATGCAAGACTTGATGTCAACCAAGATTTCATTTTAACGAAAATCTTTTATTATTACATCACGAGATAGGTTAACACAAAGGCATCGGTGGATAAGGAAGAATAGTTATAGTATTTATGAAAGGATCCCTGAATTTGTAAACAATTATGAAACAACATAGGAATTTAAACTTTATTCAAATTTAACCACATAATCACATTTTACAACAGTGTTATTCAATCTTTTTCTTTTCCAAATTGTTTCATATTATTCTTTAACATAGATTGATTTACAGAGTCAGATTGTGTATATATATAGTTTTATATGTTAAAGGGCTTAAGGGCATTGTGGTGAAACATTATCCCCTTCACTCAATATGACATTATTGCAAATAGCTTTAGCTGGTCTATGTTCTTGTTCCTGCAACAAGTTCACATTTTGCAACACAATCCCTTGACAAGGATGATTTTTGCTGCAATTAAAATTTATTGCAAATTCAGAAGAACTTGTCCCGTTAATGTTGTTGTACAACACGTCTTTCACTTGAACTGCTGAGCTCTACAATGAATTAGAAAACCAAAATAAGTTGTGGATTACTCATTGGGACAAATAAACAAATAGTTGGTGGGTAACTCTTCTTGTTCAAATACCTGTTCCTTGCATGGCTTGCTTTGATCACAGTAGTTTTGGTCTATGATGATCGGGTTACTCACGTTGTACATTTCAATGTTTTGAAATATGATGTTGCTTGCAGTTCCTGATCCTCCCTGGACATCATTAAATCATTTATGTTACTTGGATTCGAAGTATGATGTAATTATATATCCGAGATGGGTATGCTTAATTCTTTTTAGGGTTTTTCATATTTTTGGAGTAGATTTGTAGAGTTAGTTTTTGAACAGGTCAATCTAGATGTCATTTTGAGTTTGAGGTATTTTTGGGCTTAAACCATTTAGGGTCTAGGTCTATCGAATTTGAGTTAGTTTATCTTTGAGTTGTTTTGGGTTTTTCCGTTTAGATCACTATGATTCAGATCATTTTAGGTTATGTTCACTTCATGTTAGGGTTACTTCAATTAGGGATATTTTGAGTTTTGGTCATTTAAAGTTGGTTAAAATATATTGTAAATTTTTGTATTCTTCACAAATTAGAGTTTGGTTAATGTAATTTTTAGAAATTTAGCCTCCACTTTTAAATTTTAAAATTCAAGTTTAATTGTTAACACTGATATTTTTTTGTTAAATTTGTCGGTATAACATTTTGAAATTAAAAAAAAATATTCACTTGGTAACAATATAACTAAAAAAATGACGTTGTAATGACCTTTCATTTAACAAAATAATCTTAGCAGTATTAACGATTAGACCCGAATTTAAAATCTAAAAAAATAGATAGACTAAATTTTAAATTTACGAAGAACACATGAACTTATATCATATTTTTAACATTTTTAAGTTTAGTTCGAATTGAACGGTTTAAGCAGTTTAATTTTTATGATCAAATCAAGTTTAATTAGATTTTAAGATTAAATCCGAATCGACAAATCTAATTTAAAAGATCGTACCCCGATACCATATTTGATTATATTTCAAATATGGATATTCAACAAAAACACTTCAAAACTGACCTGCCATGTCTTGATTCTAACTCCATTTGCAGTCCCATATAGTTTAGCTCCATCAATAGTCACACCAGAGACGTAAGCCTTTGAATTTTTAGATCCTAAGCTCCCAATGCTGAGTTACAATCATCACGAGTACGTAAACCCTAAAATTTTATTGGAAATATATATAAAAAAAAAAAGTATAAGTTAGAGTTAAATCACCTAATTCCGTGACCTGGACCGCACATTATGTCCATAACTTGCATGTTTTGAGATCCGTTTACAATGGAGATACAATCATCACCTTTAGTTAAGAACGAAAACATTTAAATTAAATGTTCGGACTTAAAGTTCAAATCTCAACATTTGTAACTCTTAATGAATTAAAAACGATACCTGTTCCAATGATGGAGCTTGTGATCCGAACGTTTTTTGTATCTGTTATATGAATCCCATCGGTATTTGGACTTATTTTTGGGGAGGTTATCTTGAATCCAGAGGCTTCAACATTGGTGCATTTTTCAAAGGAAACATGTATTTGCTGCGCATCTCGGATGTTCAAGTTTCGAACTACCAAGTTTTTGCTATTGTAGAAGGTAAGAGCCTGTAATAACATATAGAGACTTTATCAAATCTAGATTTGTTTAACCCACAACTCACTCATCCGAAATTGAAGTTTAATATAATATTTGACAAGATTTGGACAAAAATATTAGATACAAAAAAAGGGTTTGAACAAGAAAATTAAACTCGTTTAAAATATAGGTCAAACTTGGGTTCAAACATTCAAGATTGAAACCCGATCCGATTTTAACTTTCTAATATTTTATTTTATTACAAAACAGGTTTGAGTTAGTTATTTACAAAAAATTTGAAGTGAAAATTTTTGTTGGGTCGAGATTAGAAAATACTAGATTGTATTATTACCATGAAATGGTTCGACTTGACCTATGAACACATCTACGATAGATTTGTATGTAATTATCGAATATTTGAGATGATATTAGGGCAAAAACATAAAAGATAAAAGAATGAACTCTAACATACCGTTGGTGCATCCTTGCATGGCTGCAAAACAATGCAACAAAAACTTGACATTATATTTTGATTAGAGAATTGAACCAAATGGTTAATTATAAGAATAAATATGAAGTATTAAATATAAGCTTACGAGATTTTTGTTTATTTTGCATGAATTTTGCCACCAAATCATCCCATTCCCATTAATAATCCCACCATCATGACCTTCAACCCACAAATTATCAACCCTTTGAAACAAAAGCCAGTGTCTACCATCTTCATTGTAATCTGATCTGTCATCTGATGCCATTATGTTCCCTAGTATCTGCAATTTTTTTTAAATACGAGTCCGTTAATTGTTAAAATCATTAATGTTACTCAAACTCGAGTGTCAAATAATACGTTGAAAAGTTTCAAGGACTAACCTGGATTGTAAGATTGGAATTGCAGGGACCTGAAAATTTAACAGGTTTGAGAATATAGTTCTTTCCTTCTGGTACTTGAAGAGTTACTGCCCCATTCAATGAGCAAGCTTTCTTCCATGCCTTCTCAAATGCCTAAAGTTTTAGACAACGATGGCTTAAATTTTGACAGAAACTCGAACACTGGTTCGAGATTTGAGAGAATTTGAATAGAAATATTAAATATAAACAATAGGTTTCGAAAGAAAATTTATTTTGAAAATGGGTCAAGTTTAGATTTTGTATTCGAGTTTAACTTATTGACTTATTTTTAAATTTAGAATATAATATTTGAAATTTTTTTAACAAAGATGTTAAGAACAAACAATGGATTTAAATAAAAAAAATCCGATTAATTCAAGTTTAGACAATAAAAATGTAAACAATTTAGGAAAATAATTGCTTAAAGTTCGAAGATTAATTTAATATTTGAAAATATTTGAATAAAAATATGAACTACAATGAATGGATTTGATAAAAAAAATACATTTGAAAATGGGCCTTAATATTTGAGCATACTTAGTTTCACTTGTTTTTAAATTTATAAATGAAAGTTAAATATCTAAATATTAAAAAAAATTAAAATTGTTTATGCTTAAATACTTAAATATAATATAAAATAAGAAAAATAATATGATATAATCTAAATGGATTTAAGTTAACTATTTATAAATATAATTGAGTTAAACCGAACTTATAAACATGTATGGTGTTAGCTTGAACTCGGCCCGGCCCCCAACTCTACAAGTGAGCAGGGGCGGGCTCTAAAAATCTGAAAATTTTTTATTAAATATTTTAGTTTTTGAATTTTTTGTTTAATTTTCTTTAAAAAGTTTAATTAAACCTTTTAATTTTTTTGAGAATTCTCAATAAATCTAAAATTTTTTGAAAAAATTTAATTAGACCCTTCAAAAATTTGAAAATTTTAATTAAACCCAAAATTTATGTGATATTTCACCATAAGTAAATTACTAAAACTCAAATGAAAAAAAAAGAAGGTAAGTGCATTAACCTCAGTGTCAACATTTTTATCACCATGAGCACCAAAATCATCAACATTAACAACAGTTTCAGTCAACCTCAAAGCGACACCATATCTTTGCTTCATGCCAAGAACATCATCGACCTTCGACGCCACCGTCATTGGATCCTCGAGCTTCATCCCGCCGCCTTCGATGGCCGTAAAATACGAAGGGTACGCTCTCGGATCGTACCCGGCAGCCATTTCATCTTCAATATTATAATTATTGCAAGAAGCATTCAAATCCTCTTTCAAAGCATTGTAATGTGAAAACAAAGAGAATAAAAGTAGTACCATGAAATGTAAGAATACTTGTGATTGTATATTTTGTTGAGCCATTTTTAGAAAATAAAATGAGGAAATGAAGGGAAAAATAGTAATATGAAAGGTATTGGAGAAATGGGTTTTGTGCGTTAGATTTTAATGAAGAAAATTTATATTTATAGATGAAAAAAATTGAAAAAATAAAATAAACGAAAATGGGTTGCTTTGTCTTTTGGACAAAACTAGGTATGGTCTGCCCATATAAGAGGTTGAGACGAAATAATCTCTTTGGCTTCATTTATACATATTATTAAAATCGATTCGGTTAACGGGTATATATAGGTATCGGTTAAGCTTTTGCTTCGGATATGTAAAGATGAAGCTAAGAATTATGTGATGGGGTCGAGATAAAAACTAAAAAGCTTTAAATTGAAATTTTTAACTTTTATTTGGGGTCCAAAATTTCAATTTTTCCTTCAAAAAAAAAAGAATTAAATTATACTATTTATATTTATAAGCCACTAAATTTACATTTATACCATCCAGCCAAACCTTGGATGTATGAATTTATACTTCAAGTATTAATTTATAATTACCTAAATTTTGAAGGATTAAAAGATAAATTTACTATTTTTGGATGGTCAAGGCCATTGCCCATCTTTTACCTATGCCCCTGATTTTGCTCTATATGTGAGTTTATATATATTTGATGCACTAATGATGTATAATTTTATATATAAATGATCAAAATGTAATTTTATCATTAAATTAATTCGATTAGCATAAGCATTATTGTTAATATAGGAAGACGTAGGTTCGAGTGCACTGAAACGCATTATCCTCCTATTTATGAGTTGGAGAAGGACTATGAATAATTCTAAACATTGTGTTAAAAAAAAAAGCATATATGATCAGAACCTAGATTATTCAAAATATATATTAATAAATTTACCAATTTTGGAATGGCCAAAGTCATAATCGCCTACCTCTTAAATATGCTCCTTTTGCTCCATATTTGAGTTTATTTTTGATGCACTAACAATATATGATTTTATATACCGTCAATAAATTAAATAATGATATATCGTGAAAAAAATGAATTGAAATAAATTTTTTTTTTTTTAAATGTCACATTTCCCTTCACAAAATTCTTATAACTTGGTGCATATCTCATGAATTTGATAGGGGAGTTATGATATGTGAAAGTAATGTTTCATGGATTTGATGTTATAACTTATAAGCACTTTTGGTTTTATTTAGAGAAGAATAATAATTGGGATAACTGAAAAAATAAAAAACAAATTTCTTGTTGGTTTGCACAAAAAGTGGGGAAAAAAAAAAGGTTAAAAAGCATGGATTTTTTAAATATATTATTTGATATCTAAATTGATTTTTTTTTATTATTTTTTGGTCTAATCTGGTATTTTTATTTGACAAATGTTATATATTTTGGTATTAAAAGGTAACGATATTAACTTTTTAGTATTTAATTCTGGATTTAAAGTTGATTTGGTGAAAGTTAATTGCTAATATTATTATGTTTGAGTTTTTCCTAATTTTATTAATAGAATAAATGCAGTCTAATGAGTGTGGCTTAATTTGGGTTTTAAAGTTAATTTGATGAAAATTCATATTAACAATTAATTTTTATCAAATTAACCCTAAACCCTTAATCAAAGGCTAAAAGGTTAACATTATTATCTCCAAGTGTTTGAAGAATCACTGTATCATTTAATAAGCAAGCTTTCTTCCATGCCTTCTCAAATGCCTTTTTTTTTTTTCGGGCAACAACAAATTTGAAGAGTTTCAAACAATAATGGCTTAAATTTTCACCAAAACTCAAAGACTTGTTCGATATTTGGAAGAGTTTGAACATAAATATTAAGAATAAACAACGGGTTTAGATAAAAAAATCTGTTAAAAAATGGGTCAAATTTAGGCTCAATATTCGAATCTTACTCCTATCCAATTTGATCTATTTTTAAATTTAGAATATATTATTCGAAACTATTTTAACAAAAACAAATAATAAGTTTGGATTAAAAAATCTATTTAAAAATGGATCGACAACAAAAAAGCAAACAATTTCAGACAACATTGACTTAAATTTCCAATCAAACTTGAAGACTCATTTGATATTTGAATATGCTTAAATAAAAATAATAAGCATGAGTACTGGGTTTAGATAAAAAAATTGTTTAAAAATGGGTCAAGTTTGACAAAACTAAAAAGAATTGGGGTGCTAAAATTTTGTAATTAAAATGGCTTAAATTTAAAATTTATTTTCATTTGAGGGCCAACATTGCATTTTCCCCTTTAAAAGACCTAAATTATTTATATTTGGGAGGCACTAAAATTGCAATTATCAATTAAACTTTTGCTCGATGGAGTTAAAATATTATTTTAGGGGAACTAAAAATGAATAACAATTTTTTGGGAGGGTTAAAGTATAATTTTATTGTTATATTAACATATAATTTCATAAATTTTGAAAAACTAAAGAGAAAATTTACCAATTTTGGAAGACTTCCTTTTGCTTCATTTATGGGTTTATATAAATTTTATGCACCCTCGGTGTATAATTTTATATATTATTAATAAATCAAATGATGATGTATTGTAAAAAAAATGAAATTAAGTGTTGGTTGAGTCTCAACTCAATTAACATCCGTATTATTGTTAGTATAAAAAGACGTGGGTTCGAATGCGTTGAAACGCATTATCCTCCTATTTAAGTATCAGGAAGGGGCTACGAGTAATTTTAGGCATCCTATTAAAAAGAGCAAATATGATAACAACCTCTAATGAAATTAAATAATTTTTTTAATTAAATTATGTGTCCTTATTTGATTGCATTCCCTTCACAAAATTCTTAGTGCTTACCTCATGAAATTTGATAGAGTTATGATAAGGAAAATTAGGGTTTCAAGAAATTGATTTTATAAGCATTTTTTGTTTTATTTTAAAAAGGGGAAATAATGATTGGGATAACCAAGAAAAATCACTTTCTTGTTGATTTGCCTAAAAAGTGAGGGGAAATTAGTTAAAAAGCATAGTCTTAAAACAAAATTCCTATATATTATATTCTTGTAATTCACACAAAATATAATTTCCCACAAATCATTGTCATGGATGGTACAAACAATCCTTCTATTAGACTACTTTCTTTAATTAGTTAATATACTATTTATAATAATAATAGTTGATAAATATATACATTCATTTTAATTTATAACTGTATTCCTTTTTTTTTTAATTTATTGAAAAAAAATTTAAAACGACTAAATAATAAAAAAAATACTTAAATCAACATAAATAATCTCAATATTAACTGTTTAACTTATATTCTTGTTATTCCTTAAGTTTTCTGAGTTGAACCCTTCATAGTGATTTCACGCAAAACACCCTTCGTTTGGGCTTGCTTACTCAAGACCCCTAGTTCAAAAATGAACGGGTTCACTTGACGCTTTAAGGATGGTGGTGTCAAAGTAGGGCAACCTACAATATAAGTAGGACCACACAACACATACCATAATGACAACCATCCTGCAACAACAATACTCATTTGGCACCTCGCCTCTGACTTATCTGTACAGCCATTCAAATCTCCACGTGGTGCTATAAGACAAGGAACAACCCCTTATTTAAACTTGAGCACATGAGTAAACAAAAATCTTGTTCTTCAAGCCACCCTCACCCTCCCCCTTCCTTCCTTCCTTCTTCCTTCCCACTATTGACTCTACGCTCTGTACGAGTAATCAAACTTCATCTACCCCACCTTCTCTTCCTTGTTGGTACTCAATATCAACAATTTTAATAATCCTTTAACCTTTTAAGTTATATCCAAATAAACCTTTAATCTATAATTTACACACATAGATGCATTCCTTAACATTTATCAACTTAAGTAGAAATAAAATGTAAAAATAATGTAGGGGCTTATTTAAATAAAATAATAAAGTTTATGGGCCTTTTAGTATTTTAACCTAAAAACATGATTAGCAAAGTCCTTTACATGTATATATTTTTTGGTCCTAAAAAAATAAAGATTGATGATCACTCTTGTAAAATACATGGACTCATAACGGTTTTCTCAATATATTTAAAACCCTTATCCAAAACACTTCATTTTTGCTTATGTAATTTTTGTCTCTTTTTTTTTTTTTTTTGTTCTTTTCTCTTTTACCCTTTTTTAACATTATAATATTTTTATATTTTTCATGAAAATATATGCAATTAAATTTGCAATATTATGATTGAATATTTCAATTTCAGTTTTCATGTTCCAAAAGGTTAGGATTTTTTTCAATAAAAAATGTTTTTTTAATAAGGGAAAAAAAGGAAAAGGTTGTTCAAAATAAAAAGAAAAACGGGATCAATGTCAACTGAAGACTTGATATAAATTCATTATCGCGCACCCATGATCCAAAAGCTATATTGCTTTTTCCACTTAGGTGTCTAAAGTTTTTTTTTATCTAAAGTGATACTTAAATGTGTCATGTTTTACCTTCTTATTGGATGGTATCATGATGTGGGGTAAAATGAGATAAATTTGATAGTTTAAGTACTACTTTTAACCATAAAAACTTTAAGTACCAAAGTGGAAAAATTGATATAGTTTGAGGGCCAATTTTGGATTTAAGACTTTTTCAATTATGAGTAAAAGAAAGGGTTATCTAGATTTAAACCGAGTATGATGATGACAAGTATTTAAGCAACATAAATCATATGGTACTATATTAATGGTTGACAACATTCTGGTGTATATATATAATAGATTTGTCACACCACGATGTGGTGAAAGAATTTATTCAATGATTAAACTTGTATTTTAACACTATTAAACACATTTTAATTCTTGAATTTGTAATTTTAAATTTCTTTATTTAAAGATAATAAAAATATAGAAAAACAAAAATATCATCATAATAATATTGATTATAATTTTTTAAAAAAGGAGATATTTTTATAATTTTATAACTAAGTTGATGACCCGAATAAAGTTGACAACAATTCAATAAAGCACTTAAATATAAATATTAAATTATATTAAATCTCATTTTAAACATTAAATTTTTTTAAAAAAATGCCCATATAAGAGAGTTGGGCACAAAATCTAAAAACTTTATGGTGATTAAATGAATCACATGTGATTTAATTTAAGGTGTATTATTTATGAACTCAAATGGGAAAACTCAGCAAGTGCCCATGCCATTGATCATCAAGTCAAGCCCCTATAAGATACTAAAACTAGGGGATCTACGTAGTCAACTTGTATATATATACATACATACGGTAGCTAATTTGCTTTGTAAAAATTGCAAAGGTGTCGCTTTCGGATTGGTCTATTTTTGCCACGAAAGCAAAGAAACTTGCATTGTTGGTACACCTCAGAGGATATGCTATTGCATCACATGTTGTTGAGGTCATAATTTGGTGGAGCAAGGAAGATGACCTTAATTTGGATACACATTCCTACATACATACACATATATGGTAAGATATATTTAAGAATATAAAAATTAATTTTTTAAAAATATTTTTTAAAAATTAATTTTTAATCTCACTTGTAAAATTATAAATTTTTTGTTAACATTTATATGTGAATTTGAAGTATAAAAAAATGTGTAAGCTAAAGAAAAATTAAATCAGTGACGCATAATCTGATGAATAATAAAATTTTTTATCAAATAAAAAATATTTAAAAAATTAATTATTAGAATTCGTCTTTGAAAACTCTCTTCCTCCTCCCGAAACTTAGAGCCATGGGCTCCCCCAAAAATTTTGAGATTTTTTCATTAATACCTTATAATTTAAATTCAGTTTTTCAAAAAATTTGGAAATTCTTATTAAATCTTTTTTTTTTCTTTGAAATCTTTTATTCAACCCTTCAATTTTTTTTTTTAAATTTAGGGTAAACTAAAAAAATAGTTACTTTTATTTGCCTTAGATTACATTTTAGTCACTGATGTTATCGTTTTGTTACAAAGTGGTCACTCTACCATTAAAATTCGTTACCTCCCTAATGGCAGTCTAAATGGGTTTTAAATGCCAACTTAGATGTCCAATTGTTGGGGTGAAAATAGGTTTTTAATTAAACAAAATTTAATTTGGACTGCCACATAGGACCGCCGTTAGGTAGGTAATGGAGCTTAACCATAGAGTAACCACTTCGTAACAAAACAATAATATAAGTAACTAAAACGTAACATATCAAATATCAGTGATTAAAATATAATCTGAGGCAAACAAAAATGACAATTTTTATAATTTACCCAAAAAGTTATTTAAAACCCCAAAATTGAATACCAAAATCTACCACTCCTATTAATATATAAACTATTATTACTTCGATTTTATTATATAAATCAATACCAATTTATATCGTTACGTAAGCAAAGCATAAATATTTTCTACTATAACATTTGAAAAGTGGCAACACATATTTTCTCTTACATTAAAAAGGAGAAAAAAATGAACATTATTCGATTGTTTTGTCAGTCCAATAAAGTGGTAGGGTACAATGAATCTATTTTTTTGGCAACTTGAATAAGAAAATTTAATATAGTCCAATGATTTTATCTTTATTTGATATGGGCATTGAGAAAGAATACCTAATTTTCATTGAAAAAAAAATAATACCTAACTTCGTATAGTGGCCATGTCATATTGTACTTTTTTTTTATGATTTATATATTTTAATAGTTCAATTGTTGATTTATTAATTAGAAGTTTCTTTAGAATAATTCATATTTTTCAGAGGTTAGAAGTATAATTTTATCGTTTTTAAATGGACTAGATAGAAATTTTTTTAAATTTTGGGGGGTAAAAGTATAATTTTACTATATACTAACTTCTAATTTCATCTATTATAAAGGGATTAAATAGAAAATTTTTCATTTGCCTACCCATGTATCTGCCTCTACTATCATATCATCAAGAATGGTATTTTTGTAAATATATATTTAACAAATGAATTTTTCTTAACAAATCAAATAAAAAATTAAATACTTTTAATTCACTTAAAACTCGGTACCCTTGATATGAGTGAATAGAACATGAAGATTGGATTATTAAAATATTAATCGTATGAAAATATAAGAATGTGTGTAAATTAATTTGATTATTATATTTATCAATATAACCGTACTTTATTAGGCTAGTAAAATTTTGAATTTGATCATGAACCACATATTTATGGCTTCAAAAGTTTATAGTAGACCTGTCTATGGGTCGGGTTTAGACAATATTTTTTATGTATTGAATTGGCCCGACATATTCAATTTAAAAAATGACTTTTTTTTAAAAATGTAATTATAAAAATATATAAAATATTATATAAAAATATTTTTAATAGTGAAATGGGCTTTTGGATGGGTTAGACTAAAACAGCTTTGGGCTTGAATTTTATTAGAGTCCGGCCACGGTCCGGCCTATTAAGTTGGCAATCAAACACTTTATTGGGCCATAACCTATAGGCCCCTTTTTCGATGGGGTCCAATATAAACCCAAAATCCAATTTCAGACCTCAAAACAAATATGTGGGCTTTGTTGGATTAGAAAACCCAATGACCTGTTTTGGTAAAATACCCGGGGTCCAACATTGCTCCATTGAACGTTTCAACAAAGGTTTAATGTCCCATTTGGTCGGTTTTCTATCTAAGATATTTTAGTTGTTGATTGTTATTATCAGCGGCGAAGCCAGAGCAATTTTTTAGGAGCAAATAAAATTTTAATTTTTTATAGTTTATATTTTTATAATTTGTAAATGATTAAATCGAATTTTTATAATGTTAGGAGGGCAAAGTGTAATTTTACTTTTACTAATTTAAAATTTTTAAAAAAATTTAAAGGCCTAAATAGTAATTTTACATTTTAGGGGGGCCGAGGCCCATGCCAGCCCCCCTGGCTTTGCCCCTGGTTATAATGTTTCAAGTGAGAACAAGGGAACTAGGTTGGGTATATTGGGTAAGTCTAACGAGTTGGGTTTAGTTGCTCTCCTATTTTCTCCTTTTATTTATGATGTTTCGACTAGACTTGTCTATGTGTCGGGTCTCGCCCAAAATTTGGAAGTACTTGGGTAAAAATTTAGGTCCAAAAAATGAGCTTGGACAAAAAATAAGACCTGTTTAAAAAATAAGCCAATCCTCAAGTAATGTTTTTTTTTGGCCCAAACTCAACTCAACTCGAATATACAAAAATTTTTTTTTTTATTACTATTTTGTTGTTATTATTTTGTTATTTTTTCATTATTTTGCTATTATTTTACTGTTATATTGTTACTATTTTGTTATTATTGTTTAGATATTGTATAACTCTTATTTTATTGTTAATTTTGTTACTATTTTATAGGAATTTGTTTGTTAAGTTACACCTATTTAAGTATACATATATTTTTTAAAAATTTATTTTCAATTTGTTGGGAATTTTTATTTTAATGTTTTTAGTACTTTTGATGTATTATATTTTAAAATATTATATTTTAAAATAATTATATAAAAATAATAATATAAAAAATTAATATAGGCCGAGTCGAGCTCAAATTTTAAAATTTTTATCCAGGTCGAGTAAAAATTTAAACCCATATTTTAGGCTGAGCCAAACCTAAACCTAACAAATTAACCTATATGTTTTATTAGACCCGACCCAACTTACGAACACCTCTAATTTTTATAATGAAATTATTGGTTTTACTGTAAAAAAAAAAAAAGAGTGAAAATTTATTTGCATTTAATCGAAAAAGCATCCATCCATTTCTCCAATAAAGTAATTTCATCATGTGTATCATAAATTAGATTAAAATTAAAGTATAGATTTTGTTGTTAAAATGGAATGATGAGCCACTGAAAGTGAGGGAAAATCAATGTACCTAAGACATTGACTAATGCAACAAAATTTGGAGACAGTGATACCGCAAATTACGGTCCAAAAATGTGAAAATCAATTGCTTTCTCCACTAACACTATGTAAACTTTCGTTGACTGGATTTTAGAAACCATAATAATAAATTTATTTTTTAATATTTATTTTTCAGCAAAAGTAATCCTTAAAATTTAAAAATAGATCAATTTCACCTTCAACTTTTAAAAAAAAAAAGTAGGACTGTTATTTTTTAATGAAAATATGAACTAAAATGTTAAATTTTTAAATATGACATCCTCCACAATAATCTATGTGTATTTCATACTGTTTTTAAAATTTTATTTTGTTTTTCTATTTTTATAATTTTTAAATTATTTGTTGGCATAACATAATAGGCAAATAGTACAATGTCAACATGAAGTACACGTTGTTAAAATTAATGTTTTAGTTAGAATTTTTGTTAAAAAATGTAATTTGACTCTTTTTAAAAGGTTAATGGTTAAATTTAACTCGGGAAAAAAATAAGAATTAAATTGACAAAAGACGTAAACATTAAAGGTTAAATTTACTATTGTGTTATTTTAGTACGGTTAATATAGTTTGAACGCTTTTAAACACATAATATTTTGATAAGATTATGGATAGCTTAAGTATTCTATAAAAACAATGCCAAAATTTTTTTTAGATTTTCTTTGGCATAATGTTAAATTTAGTTCTTAAATTTTACATTTTTTTTTCATTTTGATCTTTTAAAAAGAATCGAATTTGACCATTAACTTCACAGAAAAATCGGATTTTTGTTTTATTAATGAAAATACTAATTAAAATATTAAAATTTTAAACATTACAATTCGGATAGCAATCCATGGGTACTTCATACTTTTTTTTTAAAAATTTTCATAGTTTTTAAATTTTTTTTGTAAAATTTAAATTATTTGTTGACGTGTTATATAAGATAATTAGTGTCATGTCAATATGAAGTACTTATGAACTATAACGTGAATTGTCATACTAACATCGCTAAAAGTTTAATATTTCGGTTATCACTTCTATTAAAGAAAAGCAGTTTGATTTTTTTTAAAAAGGATAAAAATCAAACTTTAACTAAAAAACGAAAAACTCAATTGATAAAAATATAAACTTTGAAGGCTAAATTAACGCTTTCTTTAAATTGTCTTATTGGGTAAACTTCTGAAGGAAAACAACAAATTGGAAAGTGAATGCATTAATTTGCCATATATTTACTGTTTACCAATTCACCATCAATGGCTTTCGGTTATCAATTTTGACTATTAAAATCAACACTAAATATTCCATGAATCTTTTTTTGACGGAAGTGAGTCTTTGGAATTAGGAATTTTAATATTTTAAAGTTTCGGATAAATAATCGAAACACACTTTTAAGTAATTTATATTTGAAATGTTACGTTTTAGTCACTTATATTAACGTATTGTAACATTTTAGTCACTGGGCCGTTAATTTCTATGTGACAGTAAGCTGACGTGACACATTAAATCATCATTTCAAACAAAAAATTAGGTTAAATTATAAAATTGGTCCCTATATTTTTATCGATTTGAGCAATTTATTTATGTTTTCTTTTATGTTCTTTTAACTTTTTTTTTAATTTTTCATTCACTTCTGCTTCTCCTTCTATTTTTCTCCCTTTTATATCTTTTTTAACGTAAAAGAAAAAAATTAAATTGCTCAAAGCTATAAAAATATAGGAACCAATTGTATAATTTAATCTATAAGTTTCAATTGAAATGATGATTTAACGTGATACGTCAGTTTACTGTTAACGTCAATTAATACTCAGTGACTAAAATGTTACAACATGATAACATAACATTTTAAACATAAGTGAATAAAATGTAATCCGAGAGAAAAAAAAGTGACTATTTTGATAATTTATTCGAAAGTTTTTTAAAACGATTCATACATTATAATACTAAACGTGAAAAAAAAAAAACCATATGATGTGAAAGGAGTCAAAATTAAATTATATATTTTTAGTGGAATTGAAATATAATTTCATCATCTTATCATTTTATAGTTTTATATTTTTAAAGAACTAAATTAAAATATTATCATATTTGAGATCAAAATATAATTTTACCGTACCGTAATTTATAATTTATAAATTTTAAAGGACCAAACTGTAATTTTCGATTTTAGAATTTGGATAATTTAACCATCTTTTTACCTTACACTTTTTTCATCACAAAAGTTTAAACTATTTGTCCATGATAAGCTTTCTATTTTAATCAAAATTGATTTGTAATTAAATTTAAATAAAATATTTTTATATTAAATAATAATTCAAAATTTAAAATATTTTATGTATCAAATCATATACATTACTCAAATCTTTTAATGGATTTGCTTTTAACTTTTTAGACCATACTATTTTTTCATGTGCTTTTGCCCCCCCCCCCTAATTATGAATATTTTTTGTAACAACCCTTACCCGTTTTCAACGCCGGAATAGGGTACGAGGCATTACCGAAATTGCAAATTTATTTATCAGACATTTTATTTCATTTAGCATTTATATTTGAAACCCATCAAAATCAAACATATTGTCCCATAAACATATTTATTTTTCTCGTCATGTCTTACTTAAATTTATTACTCGTCTCAACATACTTAATTACCTTGTATTAACATATTAAAGATAATCACATATTTACATATCATGATAAATATCATTCACTTGTCTCTTCTTCATAAACATAAATTAGTTAATTTATCATATCAATATTTCACGTACCATCAACTCATATTTTCTTATATCACATAATTAAGTTACATGAACTTATCTGGCTAAATTTGTAGAAATATCAAGATTCAGGGTCATTTTAGAAATTTTCTATTTCATCGATTTTTCAATCGATATTAATCTATATTAATAATTTCATTCAATTTTACAATTTTAAATAATAAAATAATCTATTTCATGCAAATTGGTCATTTCCACGTTTTTACAAAATTAATCATAAATTTTACTTTTATTCAATTTAGTCCCTGAGTCTAAAACATTACAAATTAGCCATGCTAGCTGAATATTCATACATATTTTCCTCCTCCTCCTCTCCATTCCACATCCTTAATGTATATAACATGCTATAAGTAACATTATCAATAAATTTCATTAATTACTCATAAGTATATTCAAAACTGTCCATTTGAGTTATAGTCACGAAATTATTTATTTCCAGAGCTACAGAACTCCAAATGAAGAACCGTTAATTTTTCCTGAAACTAGACTCACATATCTTCTTGCTATAAAATTTTCAGAATTTTTTATTTAGCCAATTAGTACAGTTTATTCTTTAAATTCACCCCTGTTCTGCTGTCTAGCAGTTCCGACCCTTCTTCACTAAAAATTAATTATCTTCTTATATAGAATTCATATGATGTTATGGTTTATTTATTATAAAACTAGACTCATTAAGGAATCTAACCATATAAATTATGTTCCCAAATTATTTTTATACAATTTTTAGTGAATTTCTAAAGTAAGAACAGGGAATCACGAAGTTATTCTAAACCAGTCTTACAAAAATTTAAATATCTCAAAATGTAGACTTCCTTTGCTTTCTCTGTTTCTTTTATATGAAAATAGACTCAATAAGCTTTAATTTCATATCTCATTCAACTTCTAATTCGATTTATACAATTTTTGGTGATTTTTCAAAGTTAGACGACTGCTGCTGTCCAAAACTGCTTTAGTGTAACATGTTGATTTCTATTTTGTCCCTAATTCCACAATTCATACAATTCAATCCTTGCTCAATTAACCCCTCAATTAAACTAATTTTCTCATTTAATACTTTTCTCTATCATTTTAAACTACTTCATAACTTTTGAAAGTCAGAATTTTAACACTAGGCCTTAATTTCAGCTATTTCACAATTAGGTCCTAAAACCAATTTCCATCAATTTCACTTGATAAAATCATCATATAACAAAATTAAAGCTTCAAATCAATATTTATTCATCATATTATTTCAGCACTAATCCACATCAAATTTAAAAATTAACCATAGAATCATAAACTAATGAATTAATAAGTTGGACTCAATTGTAGAAAGTCCAAAAACATAGAAATTTCAAGGAGAAAGCAAGTATTAAACTTACATGAAGCTTGAGTATGAAAACCAACTTAAACTCTTTTCCATTACTGTTTTTCAGCTGAAGAAAATGAAGAGAATTGAAGAGAATTCTCCAAATATTTCAATTTAATCCCCTTTTTATTTTGCTAATTTTGGAAATTTTCCAATTTTCTCCCTTTTCCTTCTTTCTCTTCTCTTCTTCTTTCTTTCCTTCCCTGCTCTCTGTTTCGTTTGGTTTCTGTTCTCTTCCCCCTTTTTTTTTTTTCTTTGGATTATTATATAATATAATAATATAATAATATAATATAAATATATAATATCTCAGATTTTCTAACGTTACACCGCCTCAACTATGCAAAATGGTATAATTACCATTTTGATCCTTCATAATTTCTTTTAATCTATAATTCAACTTTTACACCTTTTTCAATCTAGTCCTTTTCATTTAATTACATATCCAAACGTTAAAATTTCTCAACTAAATAATAACTTAATGACACTCCATAAATATTTTTAGAAATATTTATGGCTCACTTTATGAATTCGAGGTCTCAATACCTCGTTTTTGGCTCAATTTTTCTAATTAATTCTTTTAGTTCACAAAATTCACTAATTTTAAAATATTTCTAATATCACACTTAACTTATAATTATCGATTAACAAAGTTTTCTAACTTTTTCGTCAGAGTTAGTGATCTCGAATCACTGTTCCGATACTATTAAAAATTGGGCTGTTACATTTTTAGTCTTTGCATAAACACATCCTTTTGCTTTGTTTTTATTTGTAAATAAAGCCTCAAAGTTCTCCCAAAATGTCATAATTTTTCTTTTTGCCCCAAAGTTCATAGAACTTGGCCTTATATTAGACTTGGGGAAAAAAAACAATCAAACAAAAATCACATCTTTCATTTTTAGTCGCTTCTTTTCCATCCAATCAATAATTTGAGCTACAACAATTAATACCCATTTTTACAAACATTTTCGGTCGTATCTATTTTTTTTTCACAATAACTAGAACTACCCATAGCCTCTTCTCACCTTATAAGTAGAAGGAAAATGTATTTCAGCGCACTCGAACCAACATCTTCCTGCATTGACAATCAAGCTAAGACTCAATCGACAATTATCTTCTATTTTTTAAGTATTTCTTATATAAATAATACCAAGAAATAAAATTTGATAATTCGTGTATATATGTTGTAATATTTTTATTTATATAAATGTTAAGAGATTTTATATTTAAATAATATTTTTTCTCGAGTTATATTAAGTCTGATATTTAAGGGAGTAATTATGGAGTAGGTGATTATTTCGGTTGTCTTGGTTGAACGGTATAATTCTACTGTTAGTGTTATTCTAATATAAATAATTTAATTTAACTCTTTATAATTTTTTATATAAATTTTTATAATTTTGATCCTTTTCAAAAATTAAAAATTTAATTTAAGCCATTTTTAATACAAAATTTTTAATCTTAACTTTGTATTTTTTAATTTTTGTCAACTCTATTTCACATAATTCCTAACTGATGTTAACATTAACAAAAAAAAAAAAAAAAAAAGCAGCAAAATAAATGGTGTCATTTAGTATTCTTGTACATAATATCTATCCATCCTTTGTAGGGACAACGTTTGGGAGGTAGTAGGGACCTCCCTACTAAATGACAAAATATTATTTTAGTCCTTTTAAATTTTAAATTTTAAATTAATTTAATAATAAAATTATATTTTACCTTTTAAAAATATAAAATTGCTATTTAATTATTTTAAAAATTGTAAAACAATAAGCAAATATAATTATAAATTGAACTTTAGCTTTTTTTTTTAATTTTTTAAATTTAATTTTAGCCCCTAATATAATTTTTTGTTTTCACCCTTGGGTTATGGTGTACGCCATTATTAACCCGCTACCCAGCTACCCAACTGAGATTGACTCGATCCTCTTTACTTTAGTAGTGTCAACCTGTCTAGTTTGATTGACTCGATCCTCTTTACTTTAGTAGTGTCAACCTGTATAGTTCGTTTATATGAGTTTGCACGTGACATAGTTCACTTACATGAGTTCGCATATAATAGGTCTGCATCATCATGCAAGTGAACCCACGCTTAGGGAACACGTGTTAATTTAAGGTACATGTTGACATACATGATGGCTTATCTACGACATCACATCTAAGAACCATATCATATAAATAACGAAATTAACTTCCCCAAAAAAGAGATACACAGAAACACTCAAACACTGATAAAAATTTAAGAAATAACACAATAAAATATGATATTAGATATATTCCTATTACATTCTTATTATTAGCCCTTCATGGTCTACATATATGTATAAATACTAAACAATCAAGTGTATAATTTTTTTTATTATAATATTGTTTAAAACAAAAGATTAACATAAATTTTAGTGTTGAATAATCTAAAAGTTTTTGAACTAAAAATAGAGAAAAATAAGTAAAAAAATACTAATAAAAAGTGGGGGAAAGAAGAAAAGCAACATTCAACAACATTCAATTCTGAATCAGCAGCAAATGAAGCCAAAAAGTGATTAATATTTAATTTTCCATAATTAAGCTTTAAAAAACCTACAATAATAGCCACTAATTAAAGCACCAAACCAAATAAAAAGGCTGATAATTAATATATTTTCAACTGTACAACATTAAAAAAAAAGGGTTCCATCCCCATATATCACCATTAACAAAATCCTCAAATATTATCCCATCACACTTCAAAACACTCAAACATGAACCCATACATACATACATGCATGTACACATAATATAGTTTTGATCTGGTGCAACTCTTGATTGCATGCCCTCTTACATAAAAAGGGTACCCTACAATTGAAAAGATGAAGGTACTCACATGCATACATATATATGTATGTGTATGTGTATGTGTATAATATGTATGCATATATAATGGGAATTATATGAAGGGAAGATTAAAGGGTTGCTTTTTTCTTCTTTTTTTTTTTTAAAAGAAGGAACGTTTAGCAGGTGGTCTCCCAACAGCTCTCATTAAATTGGCAATTTCAAGGATTTTTGCAACTTTGGTCCCTCTCTTGGACTCAGCTGATGCCCTTCTTTCTTCTGCTTTTCTGTGTGCTTTTGCGACGTCGTTTTGCATTTTTTCTAGGGCTCTAGCCCTTTTCTCCTCTAGCTTCCTCTACACATATAAATATATAGAGAAAATAAATCCGATTCACATTTGTGTGTGTATGTATGTATATATATATATATATATATATATATATGCATATGCATATTGGGACTGTTACTCAAAATCTCATTACAAAATAATAATGTAAAACAACTATGAATGAATGCATGTATATACAATGTTAATATCATATATGTATAACCAAGGTCTTTCGTGTTAAATGCACTGGCGAAGTTAGGAATTGTGCAATGAAGCTGAGATAAAATTCAAAATATTCAAGAACCAAAGTAAAAATTTTTGTATTAAAATGAGTTGTATTGAATTTTTAGCTTTTGAGAGGGGTTAAATTTGCAGTTTTCATATATTAAGGAGAACAAAAGAGATGAAATTGAACAACTAATACTTTGGAGGGGTTAAAGTTACAATTTTACCATTTCATCAAGGGTGCATACGACCCTCCCTACCCCTTGACTTCCCCTTAACTGCTAAAAAGAATGGTAAAGTACATTCTCAGCTATGGTTTTTTTTTTCTCCCTTATAGTCATTAGACTACAAAAAGTTAGAAAATGTTCATCCAACTATGTTTTTTTTGTTCACCCAACAATATTTTTTTTCTTTTTTGGTCACCCAACTTTAAAAATTTACAAATAATCATGCAACTATTTAATTTTGTCTTTTTTAGTCATCATCTAGCTAATGTAAAGTGAAAACACCCAAAAATCAAAGATAATTGGGTGATTAAAAAAAGACAAAATTAAATAGCTGACCATTTTGTAATATTTTATAGTTGAGTGAACAAAAAAAATACTTAAATAACTAAAAAAGAAAAAAAAACCATAGTTAAAATGACTACTAACGTAATTTACCATAAAAAAAATATCTCTTTAAGTAAAATCCTAGATTTGAACCTTATAACTAAAAATAGTTCATAATTTGATAAAAATAACTCGAATTGGTAAATCCAAACTAAGTTTTCTTCTTATTTTTTAAGAGAGGAAATTGTTAAATGATGTACTCTTTTAAAATTATCCACTAATAAAGTTGCAAATCTCCTAAAGTAAGGACAAAGGGAAAAAAAAAAACCCACTACCACCATTATCATGATCATGATATCCCACTAATAATTTAAGAAAAACAAAGCATAGGGACTTGATTAAGAATTTGACTAAAAAAAATAACATATGATAATTATTACATGAAGATAATTTAGTTGTTAAACTACCATGAAAATTCCCTACCATGCAACTAAGAACCTTGGTCAATTGAATCATCAATTAATACTCAATAATTTCCTCAATAAAATAATTTAGACTATATCAAATCATTAATTCGGTTAAATTCGAGATTAGTATCAATTAAAAACTTAAATTTAAAGTGTTAGTCTTATAATTAGTATCAAATCACCGTATTAGGTGTGAGTTGAGTTCGAATCGTTACCGATAAATTTTGTTTTTCCCTTCTAATTCAATCAAAAAGAAAATTTAAAGCCAAATTCAAAAAATAAGGACTTCGGCTCTCTTAAAATGAGAAGATACGGGTTTGATCTCTTTATAAAGAATATGATTAAAAATTAATATATATTAAAATTACATTTTCATCCTAAAATTTTAAAAAAAATTCTATTTAATTTCTTAAAAAATATGAAAAAAATATATATAGTTGAATTCTAATCTTTCCCCTAAAAGATTTTCTAGCTTAGCGAGGTTTTCTTTTTTGCTAACACATAAAATTATCATTTAATTTGAATTAGTCCTTGATAAAAGAAATTTTCATGAGAAAATATGATGAGGAAAACAAAATTCTCAGTATCCAAACATACCTCAACTTTCTTCATCCAAGAACTAGCCTTTTGTACTTGTTCACTTTCCCATCCATTAATTATAGCATCTTCTCTCTTGAACCTATTATTAATCTTTGCAATCTTCGCGTTTTGCCAAGCACATATTTTCGATTCCACCTCCTCTTTCTTCACTCTCAGCACCGTGACTTCCCCATGTCCGCCGCTACTAGCACCACTCCCCGCCGCCGCAGTCGCCGCCGTTTCCAACCCACCCGACCCTACCCTTCTTGGCTGATCCGATTCTCGATCGTACGGACCATTATCGGGTACTATAGCTAAAGGGTTAGTTTCCTCTTGCAGTTCATGATCTTCACCGATCCTCGTCAACTGATTGTTATTCAAAGTATGTACGGAATCGGAATCGTTGTTTTCTATAGAAGATCCGGCGAGGACCAGAGCATTGAATTCTCGGCTCATGGTGGTGAAGTTTTCACTCGGAGCTACTTCGCTCGATGACGATGCACGACTGCTTCCGGTTTCCCAACGACGACGGGCGTTGACGGCGGGAGGGTGTGGTGGGGTTAAAGCATGGATGTCTCTGATACTTTCACCGTCTTGATCGTCGTGATCGTGATGTTGGTCGTGGTTTGGGTCGTTTTCGCCATTGTTGACGGAGCTTTGAAGGGCTAACATAATATGCGGATAATGACAATGATTTAGCTGCGAAGAAGAAGAAGAAGAAGAACTGAGAGAGGGTTTAACATGAGAATTTATAGTAACTAATTACAGCTTTGCTTTTTTTTTTTTTTTTAATTTCTCGGGAAAATATATGAGCCACTAAATTTATATGGAGGATTCAAGAAGAACGAATCGGCTTTTGTGAAGTGGTGAAGTAAAATAAGCCCACAAAAGAAATGATGGTACTACTCCAAGTGAGACTTCATTTAAAGAGAAAGTAGCTTTGGAATTTTGTTTATTTATTCTTATAAAGTAAAATTAATATTTATGGTTCGGTCGGGTCGAGTCAAGCTGGATCAAATTGGGTTAATTTAATGTAAAAATATTTAAATCAGTTTCGAAAAATAGCTTCAAATCGATTAGATCGAGAATTAGTACGGATTGATCAAATCGATTTTTTAATTAGACTAGTGAACTTGTGACCCGATTGGTTCAACCATTAGTTCATTTAAAATAATTTGTTTAATGTAAAGGGATAAAGTAATTTTAGTTTCTAAATTTGATAATTTTTCCTTATTCCTTAAACTTTTTTTTTATTCATATTATCTCAATCCTTGTCCGCTTTTCTCAAGTTAGCCCCTAAACTTCGGTTCAATTAAACTATGATGACATGGCATTTTGAAGTTGTATCACAACATCATCTATTCTTTTAAAACAATTATTAACTTCTTATGTATATTTTTTAGATTTTTAATAAATATTTTAATTTCTTTTCATGTGATGATGTGTTACTCTCTTAAAGTGCCATGTCATTGCATTTTAATGGAATCCAAATTTATGGATGAAATAAGAAAAAGCTGCAAAGTTTTTTGACTAATGTGGATTAAAAAAAGTTCGGGAACCTATGTGAGAAAAGTTGTTAAGTTTAGAGATTAAATGCTGCTTTCTTTCTAACATAATGTATCGAATTACAGGTTTATATAGTTATTTAAGTTCAACTTGACTCGATATATAAACTTCAAAATTTATCCAAATTTGTCTGAATTCTTAAATAATTAATCCGAACTCATTTAAGTATATTCATATTTATTTAATTTATTTAAAAATTATTTTTTATTTAATATTTAGTACTTGTAATTATAAACCATGATATGGGTAAAAATGTTTATGCAATTAATATATTTATTAAAAGTTTAAATAAAAAATAATTAAAATGGTTAAATATTTAATCAAGTGTAAGTTTTTGGTGATTTTATATAATGATATAAAATGATAAAACACTCTCATAATATTATAGTTTACTTTGTAAAAAATAGTAGTTTTTTTAGTCATTTCTAACTGAGTAAATGCTCAGCTGACTCATGGCATCAGATCAGTAAAATTTTTTAAATATAACACGTAAATATTTCTTTTAATTAAATTTCTAAATTATAAACCACTCAACATATTTTTATTATTTTTTTACATTATAGTACAATATATTCAATTTTTCATATGATAAAAATTAATATTACATAACGGGTTTAAGCATTGAATATTAGAGTCTAAGTCCGACTTTTATTTTAAGTAAACTTTTTTTTATTTAATCTCATTTTTAAGCCTGATATTATTTTTCAAATCTTCTCAAATATCAAACGAATTTTTAAGTTTCAATAAGTAATTAGACCCATTATTAAGCGTTTTATATTTGACGTACTGATTTATCCACTAATAGTAAATCGAATAACGAATATAAAAAATTTTAAAATTAAATTCATTTTTAATAACATAATTTTTTTTCTAATTTATTAATAATAATTTATTTTATATACTATCAATGCATCAATATTAACCGTAATTATACAATTACATGTACCAACCTGCGATAATAATCCAAATATATTTGGCAATAATATACCAACCTTTGATTTTATGTCAAAAAAGGAAGAACGGTTGAAAAAAAGGAAGTAAGATCAAAAGTACACAACAATACATGATTCGTTATGGTAGTTTACGTCAAGCAAAAAAAAAATAGAGAATTATATTATATATATTAATTTATATACACAAAAATAAATTATGTAAAAAGTATTAAAAAAATCAACAATACACAAGAACAAAACATTATTTATTAAATTATTCTAATATAAAAAGTCTTATTTACTAAAAAAATCAAGGATATTATTTTATAATCATTAGTATATATTAGACCTACTCATGTGTCGGGTTACTCACTCAGACTCGAAGGTCCGTTCAAAATTTGGGTAAAAATTTTAAGTCCAAAAAATGAGTTTGGGCAAAAAAAAAAAAAAGACCGTTTAAAATGGGTTAGACTCAAGCTTGAACATTCAAGGCCTGAGTCCAACCCGACCCGTTTTTAAGTTTATAATATTTTATATTATATTATTTTATTTATTATGTAATCTGTAACACAGTAAAAAAATCTATACTAAATATATAATACTAAAATATTAAAACAATGTTAAGATGACTATAGATGACTATACAAAAAAATTCAATAAATAAAAAATAAAATTTTAAATATAATATGGGCGGACTTAAAATGAGTTTGAGTTAGTCTTTTGCAAATATTGACAGGTTTAGACAAAACATTAAGCTCATGTTTCGGCCTGAACTTGGACAAATATAAAATATGTTAATATTATACTTAGGCCCAACCCGATACAATTCATGAGCACCTCTAATATATATCATCAACTATTTATTTATTCAAGGAATTTCATCAACACAATTTATATATATTTATACTACTAAAATGGTTCGTTCTTTGTCTCTTGGCTCTATGTCACTAATTCAATAATAAAAAATACCTACATTCTTTTACATGTTACAGCAATAACGATATCAACTGAATTAAAATTTAATCAACAAAAAAAAATATATAATAATTTTTTTAAAAATGTTTGTGAAATAAATAATAATAATCATTTAGCAAAATATTAATCCTTAAAATTAATCAAATTATTTTATTTTTTAAAATATAATGGAATGAGTATAATGAATTCTATTTTTTTTTTAAATTTACAATTATATTTAACATATTTTTATACTTATGTATATAATTCTAAACATTTGTGTATTAAAAATATTCAGTATTTTAATTTCTTTTAAAATATCATGTAATTACTGAGTTTAATTAAAAGTTAATCAGTGTCGGCAAAAGAGATTTGACGAGGAGCCCACCAACAGTAGGTAAAGGCGTGTGGACCATCGATGAATATACACACGCTTCACACGTAATAAACAAATTACTATTTAATTTCCACGTGCCGTTTATCCATAGGCTCAAGGTCCCATCAGATAAGCTACTTATTTGCCACCATGCAATCGCTGACGTTATATTTATCAGACTGGCGCCACGTGTACGACTAAGCTCATTTTTATGTTTTATAAAATATATTTTTTAGGTTTTCAAGATGCCCACGTCTCACGTGTTTAATAATAAAACTTTAAAATTATCTTATCTTATCCCCCTAATAATAAAACTTTAAAATTTTTAATAATGCAAAATTAATTTTATAATATTTATTTTTAAATTAATTTTTAACATATGTTTTCAAAACATGTTTAAAAATTTTACTAATAATAAATTAAATAAAAATTTAATATATTAAATAATGATAATAATTAATAATTATATTTAAAATATATTAATAATTTAATAATTTTTTTAATATGGTGGGTCAAACTTGTGCAATGAAATAGAATGTTGGATTATTAAATAATTGTACATAATGTTGGGTTTTTTTTTTTTTTTTGATGTAATGGAAGTGTTAATTTTGTTTTTTGAAGTGGAATATGACAAGCCTCCACTATTTATGTGACCCAAAAGTGTTTAACTTTATTTAATTTATTATTATTATTTTTGGAAGTGTTTAACTTTATTTATACTTTGTGACTATTGGTCCAACATATCATATTTGAAGTTTAGGTTATTATTTTTTAACTCGTAAGAAAAAAAATCGATTTTTTTTCTAACTTTATTTTTGAAAAAGAAAATTTAATTTAAATTGGGTCTATTTTGATTTGGTTAATTTAATAATTAAAAATATTTTATTTAAAAATAATGGTAAAAAAAACATTATAAATTCTAAGTATATCTGTTCTTTTTTGATACATCCATAAATAATAAGATAATCTATTTCAGAGCACTTGAAAACACTAATTTTAAATTTATTACAAAATTAAAAATTTTCATTTATGATTCACATCTCATCACTTTAAAAAAAATTGAAAAATAATAATAAAGTAAAAGTTGATTTTTTGAGGAAACTTTTACTTTTTGAACCAATTTAAAGGGGATTCGACCTACTACTTATTTCTCATAAAATACCAATTAAATCGATTTAATTTTTTAAAAATTAATTGATTTAATATATATATTTCAAACATTATACACAGTTAATTAATATTTTCAGAAAATTAAACTTAGAAGCAACTTTGATTAATTAATTAATTAATTAATACTTTAAGCAAACACTCATTTTCATATGATATCGAAATAAAGAAAAAGACAGATGAAAGTAACGTTTTGGAGTTAGTACACCGTTACCTGTTCTCAAAGTAATTCCCCATACTAATAAATGTAATCGTAAATTTAAAATATAATATTTTTATTTTTATTTCTAAAAATCTAATCTTTTTACTTTTGAATTTTAAATTTAAATCAAATTGTTAACACTGTTAAATTTATTTTATTATAATATCATTTTTGTTATATTTTGTTATGAAAAGCCTCATAATCTAGAATTTAACCCGTAACGTGATCTCACGAGGCAGACATATGAATACTCCTCGCAATGAAATGCATTACAAGAACAACATAAGGAGAGAAAGGCATGTGAATACTCCTCGCAGCATCGAGAGGTGGGACACACAAATACGTATGATGATATTTGGGTGTGAATTCTAAGACAATATTTATCGTCTTGAGTTATATGCATGGCACTTAACTATCTCCTAACATTTCACATCAAGTGAATCGTGCCTTATAAACAAACCTCAACACATTGTTACAAATTAAATCTTTTTTTTGAACAGTATTAACTAGTTGACATAAAATAATATCTTATTATATACTGTCAATAAATAAAATAATATTATTTTATTATAGCATTATCTGATATATATATATTTTATTAATACATCAAAATATAAATTAATATGGATGCGTTATAATCGTGAAATATTCATTAAAAAAATAGTTGTTAAATGTGAGATATTTTAAAATATTATCTTGAAGAAAAAGAAGTAGAATGTAAAAGCAAATGTCATTTCATTTTGATGAAATAAATTTCAAAAAATGAAGATGAATTAGTAGGTTAATTAACCAATGGGAGATTATTCAAAAATTACAACTTTCATTGACCAATCAAAGGTCCAATTTTGAATATTTTTCATGCTAAAATCCAAATTAATCTAATCATATTGAAAGGTTTAATGGTATAATTGTAATATATATATATATATATATAATCATAAAGGTAGAAAAGGTCCACCAATCATTTAAAAAAGAGCACTTTAACTTTTCTTTAAAAAAATTATAAGCAATATTTTTAGAATCGGACTGGAATCAATCAAGTCGTTAATTTACTTGTTCGATTAAAAAATATTTAAAATTTTAAAAAATAAATAATATATTAAAAATTAAAAAATTATTTAATTGGCCCATACCAATTCTCAATCCAACCAATTCACTACCATAATTCGAACCGATACCTCGTCTAATTCTCAATCCATCTGATCGTTTGGTCTAATTCAAACATCATTGATTATATGTGTGAATACAATTAAAATAATAAATAATATAATTGTGAATAATTGTGAACAAAATTAAATTATTATTATGTGCGAGCTTATTAATAATTAGAATATATTCAAATTATTATTATTATTATGCACGAGTAACTTTATCTCTTGGAATATACTTGAATCGACATTGCTCCATAGTTTGTAAAATCCAATGAATCCTTCTTATCAAAGCCAATGACGAACTAGCCAAGCAACTAGCTTGCAAAACTTTAACAACTTCCAAGTTATCTGTGTGTATCAACACATTCTTGTACCCCTTTATTTGAATAATAGCTAAACCATTAAGGATTTCCCAAAGTTCAGCATAAAAAACAGAACAACTCCTCAAATTGTGGTTATATCCAAGGATCGATTCTCCATTTTATTTACATATACCCCCAACAATAGCAAAATCTATTCCCATCCTAATAGCCCCATCAGTATTATAGATGCATCCAATTTCTTGCCAAAGGACATTCAGAATCCATATTGAGATGTCTAGACAAGTTACTCTTATAGGCTGAATTGTATTGTTTTGCCCATTTTACAGAAATCTAAATAGTTTTCTTAAAACTTCATGTTATTCATTGAAAGACAAAATGATTTCTATTTTTCCATATACGCCAAACTATTAAGCCAAAAGATCCCCACACTCGGCACCCACATTGAAGAATACAAATTAGTCTCCATCCAATCTAGAAGACTACTGGAAAAGAATCGGGCCGATGATTTACATTTAGCTCGAAATTTTAAAATATTTATATACATTTTATTATATATATAAATTAATGCCATTAACCTATAAACCAACATCATTAAACTAAACTAAGATCTAATGAGATATTGATTCTGAAAGTAGATATTTCTAAACTTCCTTTTCACCTAATTCACTTCATTGAATAAGAAATTTATATATTTATCCCTTAAAAATTTAATATTTATTAAAATATCAAAAAGATTATAGTGGGGTTTGTAAGGTATATAGCATAATATGATTCTACTTTACAAATATCATGATAATAAAAATAATCATAAAGCTTATCAATTTATGATCTTCTACACTATTTACAACACTTTTCTTTTTATATAAACTAATCATTTTCTCCGTCATTCAGATACAGCTGTCTATTGGTCGAGTGAGTTACTTAACTCAATTTGAATCGGGTTGTGGACAAAAACTGTTTTCCTGAACATAGTCCAACCGCATTCAAATTAAATAATTTTAAAAATATTTATAATTAAATTTTTTAGAAAAGTAAATAAATATTAATATGAAAGAATATATTTTATTATATTGGTTTTTTTAATAGTAACATTTGCTATTTGGATGGATCAGATCAGGCTGCGTTCGAGTATGGGTTTGAAAAAAAAAATTTAATTAGGCCTTAGCCTAATCCGATTCATGGACATTTATAATTACATGTAAAAGAACAACAAAATTATATTTGACACAATAATAACATATATAAATCTATACATTCTTAAGGCTTAATATAAAATTTGGTACTTGAACTTGACACTTTTTTTTTGGCTCAATTTGGTATTAGAACTTGATATTTTTTTCTAATTTGGTACCTAATTTTTTTTTTGTCCAGTTTAATACATGCATTTGGCATTTTTTTTTTCTAATTTTGTACTTTAGCTTGTTTAGCTTTAAATTTGTACCTAAACTTGTTAAACGTTATGTAAATCACCCTAAAGCGCTAACAATGTTAAAAAGATTGTGTTATGCTACAAAAATATCATTAGTATTAGAGGTAATTCGTGTTAAAAGATTATACATTCAATTATGCTTAACCGATTAATATTTAATAAGAAAACAAGAATTTTGAAAATTCAAAATAAAAAAATTTATTTTAAATTAATAGAATGAAATAAATAAATTAAACTAAAAGTAATTAGACATTTAAAAAAGAAAAAAGAAAAAAGAAAAAAGAGAGATGCCAGGTCATCAGCTACATATTGATTATACATTAAGTGTTTTTGCTATTTCATAAAAAACAACATTGCCAATATAATAAAGTAATCTGTATAAACGTTTGACAACCTAATGTACCAAATCTCACAAAAATAAAAGATTAGGTACCAAATTAGGAAAAATAATCAAATCCAAGTATCAAATTGGACCCAAAAAAGGATGAAGTACCAAATCAAGAAAAAATGTCAAGTTTAAGTACCAAATTGGGCATTAAAAAAATTTACATACCAAATTAAGAAAAAAAATATCAAGTTCAGATACCAAATATTCTATTAATTCAAAACTTGATGAGGTGATATTATTTGGTTACTAGTATGTATTTGTATTAAATATAAACTTATATGTAAATTAGACCTAGTAAAAAAAATTATTGCGACTGAGTCCTAACTCGGTTGGTATTGATATTATTGCCTATGTAAGAGGACATGAGTTTGAGCGCGCTGAAACGCATTTATCCTCCTATTGAAAAGTTGGACAACGGGGAGGGACTTTAGATAATTTTGGGCATTCGTATAAAAAAAAATCTTTATTTCAAATGCGGTTACTATTTTCCAATAGTCATGGACTTTTATGTTGGATTAGTTTATTATATAAAAAGTGTTACACAAAAAGCCCAAATATTTCTACCCAACAATATGTAAATCATCTATTTTATATTTTTAGCCCATTCAATTTGGACCCAATTTAAAAACCCATTTATTTTGCTAAATTGTTTTTGATTATCAAGTTATTATGTTTTTTATTAATTAATTCTAGTTCTAATTGATCCAACATATATTGTTAATTTTTATGTGAAAATGAATAATTTTTAAAATTCAATATTTACATTTATTAAAATAACTATGTTCCATATTTAATTTCCAATATTTGTAAAAAAAATTCAATATTTTATCATATAATTTTTATAATACAAATTCAGTAATCAAATAATTATGATTTTTTTAAAAAAATGGATAATTTGATAAAGTGATATACATAAAAGGAAAGCCCATGCTTTGACTTATTTAACCACTTTTATATCGTACTGTCCCAATTTGCATAAAGCAAAATCTTTTGACTTTAAATGCGACCATAAATAATCTAAATCTTTATTTCTTTTTCTTTTTTCCGCCACATTTTTATTTATTTATTTCCTTTAAACCAATCTTTACAAAAACAAATTATGGGTAATTATTATAATACATTTTGCGGGTAAAAATATTATGAAGGTCTTTGTATTAAGAGTTAAATTATATTTTATCTCTTTTATTTAAAAAAATAAACAGATTAGTCTCTGTATACTAGATCAAAGAACAAATCAGTCATTTTTATTAAAAAAATTCATTCATTTCTATTATTAAAAACTTTAGTAACTGAAGGACATTGATAAGTTTTTGACAGTCGAAGTGAATGAAATTTTTAATAGAAGTACCAGTTTGTTCTTAATCTAATATATGAAAGGGTAAAATGCAATCTGACATTTAGTACAAAGACTTTCATGATACTTTGTCCGCACTTGGTATAATTTTGACAATAAATAATATAATTTTTAATATTTAAATTTTATTTATTTAATTTTCAATTATGTAGATAAAATAGCTTTAGTTGTTAAATTTAAGTACCAAAATCGATAAAAAATACAAATATTAAAATTAACATCATCAAGTTCAAGGACTAAAAGTTAAATTAACCCATAATATAATAAATTTATTATCAAAGAACCATCCCCTTCCATAAAAATATAGTATTATTTTAGTTTTTAAAAAAAAGTGCAAGAAGAATGCGACCAAAAGCGAAACCCTCACCATTCACAATTATGAAGTTTATTCACTTTTTTTTTTTTGATGATTTCTTGTACCTTCTTCAACCCCCTTTTCAGTTTTTTCAATTCTAAGTAATATTCTGATTTAAACAATCCCCAAATTCCCAATACTTTAGCCTGAATTAACAACATTTAAAAAAAGATCGTCAAGTTGAAGCAAAACCCTTTTTTTCTCTCACATTCTTTTTGTTATAATCAACCCTTTTTGCTTCCAGAAATCTACCTAAAACCAATATACTTTTTTTGGATTTTTTTTCCTTATAAAAAAGGTATGAACTTGTATCTCACCAATCTGTTTCTTCCTCCCATCATATGAATGTATTAGGTTTTTCTTAATCATTTTTCTGGGTTTCGGGATATGGGGTTGTTTGAGAATTTGACATTAAAAGAAGATATTGAAATTTGTATGTTCATACTTTTTTATGTTCTTCATTGTAATGTTTTGATTAAAATCTGGGTTTTCATTTGGGGACTCTCTCCCCCCCCCCTCTCTCTCTCTCTATATATATAATTTTGTTGATTCAGTGTAATCCATTTTATATTTATTTCAATCCATTTAGTTTAAATTGTTTGATATATTCATCCTTTCATGTTTATTTACCAGGCTGAATATTGTATTGGAGGCATTGGTTCTCCATGGTGAGCATTTACATATACTTATACTTACACATATAACATATACATATATGTATGTATGTATAAGGTTCATTTAGTTGAACTTAAAAAAGGGTTAGCTTTATTTTTGTGATTTGATTTGATTTTTTTTTTATTAGGGAGAAGCCCCGGTGTTTTATGTTGAGAATCTAAAAGATAGATTTTCAAATGGATTTAATTTAAGATTCAAAGGCTTTGAGACATCCATTGATGTTGGTGACAAGACAGTAAGATACATAATTTAATGCTTAGTTTGGTGTTATTTTGTTGTTTTAATTTGCTTATGCTTATTTTGTCACTATCACCTGTTTGTTAATATGTTTCAATCACCTTATTTTTGATTTTGTATTCTTTGGCAGTTTGTGATTGGTTCCAATAACAATGATTCTATATCATCAATTGAGGTTCAAATTTATGACAAATCTAGAGGGAAATGGTTAGTTTTCGGGTCCGGGTTTTTAATAACCGTCACAACGTGACGTTTGGAACTATTTTTTACGGCTTCTACTGTTTTGGCCGTCGAAATTCAGTTGCTCTAAGTTGTGTTTGTTTCTGGTAATGTTTTCAGGGTGATTCCTACGGTGTTAGGAACAGGACCAAAGCGATATGAAGGCCATTCAGCTATTCTTTTGAACGAAGATAGGATAATGGTTATCACCTGGGGTTCCACCCCGGATGACTGCATTTGGTTTCTTGAGGTTGGTATTTCGAAAGCTTAAGATTGTGCGATATTTAACCGTGGTCGGAATGTATTTTGATGTGTTTGAAATATTGTTAGGTGGATACTGAGTACGTTAAGCAACAGAAAAAAGCTTCGGGGACTGAAGTCGTTGCGTGGAGTAAGGGTGTGAGGGGTGATGCCGAGAAACCAGTTGTTATCAGCGGTCCTTCCGGAGTTGGTAAGGGGACATTAATAAACATGCTTATGAAGGAATTCCCGACCATGTTCGGATTCTCTGTCAGTCATACAACTCGCGCACCGAGGAGTATAGAGAAGAATGGTGTTCATTACCATTTTACTGAGCGAAGTATAATGGAGAAAGATATCAAAGATGGGAAATTCCTTGAGTTTGCTTCAGTTCATGGAAATCTCTATGGAACTAGTATTGAAGCAGTTGAGGCAGTAGCTGACTCGGGAAAGGTAAAAATCATGCCTTTTATGGTTCCATTAATAGTGATTATATGATGCTCTGAGAGCTGCACATTATTCCGGACTATTGAATCAGTCCCGAACATTGCACTTGATGGTGCGGTATCGGTTTTGGATTTTAAGTTGTATTTTCATTTTGTCTCGATTTAAATACAGAGGTGCATTCTTGACATCGATGTTCAAGGAGCAAAGTCAGTGAGGGCAAGTTCTCTCGATGCCGTTTTCATCTTTATAAGCCCTCCCTCAGTGGCAAAACTTGAGGAGCGGCTCCATTTAAGGTGACTCCGAACTGTCTGTATGATGTTTTATATCATTATACTATTTTCATAGCTATGTTATACATAGAATTGTTGTAAACAGGGGGACCGAAACAGAGGAGCAAATCCAAAAGCGCCTCCGGAATGCCAAGGCAGAAATCGAGCAAGGGAAATCATCGGGCATCTTCGATCATATATTATGTAATGACCATCTCGAGAAGTGTTACGACGATCTTAAGGTGACTTCTCTTTCGAATTCCCTTTCCAAGTGTATTAGTTCATTCACTAACCTTCATGTCGATCTGGTGAGTTTTGTTTTCGTTATAGAAACTCCTTGGATTAGACGGAACTACGTCAACTAACCCTAAACCATGTAAGAAGAGCCATCTTTTGATTACTATATTCTCCATTATAAAGCAAATGGTCTTAAAAATTTATACAAAAATCTCAATTACAGCATCTAAAGGGATCAATCTACCTTCAAAACATGCGGCGTCTAAGATCAATAATAAGATCCTCGTTAAGTCTGAGACTCCGGGATCGGGAAATCCATCAAAGAACTCGTAAGTTTGTATTTTTCTTGTTAAGGTCATGATTTACTCAGATTCTTTACTAAGCATTTATGGTTTTCGTTATTCAGGATCGTTCTCGATGTATCCTTGCTTAAAGGTGGAGCTCCCAGTCGGACCAGAGGTCTGAACGTTTACTCCGTCGATCCAAATCCATTTTCAGATTCCTTAAATGGGATTCATAAACTAAGCTAACAAACGCCGCCAACACCATTTAGTTCTGACATGATTTTTAAGGCTATCTATTTAAAACTATGACACAAAAGCTCTACTTGTGTTCTAAGATCATTGCATCAGTTGGTTATTTCTTTTGCTTGTTTAAGGAAAAAAAAAACAATGTTTTTGTAATTGAATCCGTGGTTTGATTGATCAATTCACTAATTCATGATTCGAATCATTAGTTCGGTTTGATTAAATAAATTAGAAAAAGAAAAGATTTAACAATCAATTCAATTGATTTTTTAGTTTGTTCCATCCATGTGTTGGTCGGTTCTCAATCTAATCAATGCAACTCGTTGTTTGGTCCGGATCTAATAAACATTAACAAAACATTAATAATAAAGACGTGGCCAAAAGGACGTGTAGGCTTCTTGGCATCCCCTTGGTGAAGTGGGCGATTCGTTTATTAGCCTTTTCCTAAAATTAAAACATTCAATATAGTTCTTCTAATATTCGATTAAATGGAAAAAAAAATTAGTCCTTCTAAAAAATTAATAATTTAATATAAGTATTCTTAATACAAGATTTTTAGTTTTACTCCCTCTAAGTTTTATAATTTTATCTTTACCCCTCAAATGAAATTTCTAATTTCGTTCATGCTTACATAAATTTTGAGTTAATGGGACAAAAGTTTAACACTCAATATGATAGAAAAATCTAAAAATCTAAACGAATTAAAGCTTTGAGAAAATAATAAGAGAATGACCGTTACTGCAGTTCTGAGACTGTGAACCCACCATATACTATAGCAAGCATAGAATAATTTTAGGCATAAAGAGGATTGTGGAAACTTCCAGCTAAGTAGCCATATTTAGCATAGCTGGCAATTGGCATGCTTATAGGCCCCTCTGTGCGACCACTACTGTGATAGTGACTCGTCCATTAGCTTTTTCTGTCGGCACATGTTAGCTTGCTTGTTTTCGGTCTCTTCATTGTAACATGATTATTAGATGTTATTTTTCTTTTTCAATCTTCTTATTTGGACAAACAATGTGTTAAAACTTGTTGAGGAATTTTGAGATTTTTTTTTTTTGAAGTGTTATAGGTCGAGAGTTGATCGTTGATGGGTCGATATTGTTCTTGATTAGAGTTTTGTCTTTCTATTTTTAGGAGAGCCTTAAGAACTTAAGATGACGAGAATGTGAACTATAAGTTTTTTAGAGAATTAAAAATATAATTTCATCATTTTGTTAGTGTAAAATTTCATAGTTTTCAAGGGATATAACTATAATTTTTATTTTGCTTTTGGATGAAGCATATTTGAATTCTAAATTTTAGGAAGGGCTGGATATAATTTTACCATTAAATTAACTTAAAACTTTACAAATACTCAAGAGACTAAAGAAATAAATTTTTTTATTGTCAACCCCTCTAGCTTTGCTCCTAAGCACTTTGTCAACGTGGGTTGCGCATGTCATACGATCACGTACTAAGATAAAATATGAGCATTCATGTTTGGTATAGCATATAAGGCACAAACTCAAACCATATCCAACACAAGTGTTCACATTTTTTCAATAGTGGTCGTGCGCCACATATAATTCGTTTCGATAAGACACATTTTATTCTGCTGAACCCGTCACCTATTTAAGCAGCTTCAGGTATTTAGGCTCTTGTTAAAGATGAAATACAAAATTTTGACCGGAAACAATATTGACCTATTAATAGAGCTTCTCTAAAGGAATCCACCTGCCCCAGGTAATATTAATCTACAATTATTTACCCATATATATATATATATATTCATATTTATATTATTAAAATAAAATAAAATTTAAAAAATGGGATTCACATTTTTTAAGGTTATATTTTCTCCACATAATGTGACAAAAGCAGAGGAAAGCTGCTTTTCTTTCTTTCTTTAATATCAGTCAACTTGTCTATCAATAGTGCAAACTACATAAGACTTGAAACTTTAACGGGGGACCAGAAATGAAATGAGACCAGACAAAGCAAGTTGCTGTTTTGGGAATGGTCCCCCTTTTGCTTTAAATTTCAGCTTTTCTATTAAAAAAAGGTCCTATTGATTAATGGTTCATTTTTGGTTAAATTTTGCTTTTAATCCCTGTATTTTAGAAAGTTATGGATTTAGTTCCTACACTTATTTTGGTCATTTGTTTTAAAGTAAAGGGACTACCAACATAATTTAATATTTTTAGTTTTGTTTCCGTTTTTTCATACTATTTTACATTTCAATACAATTAAAAAACAATTAAGAGTATTATTTCTTTCACAAGGAGCGAATGAAAAATATATGTTTATTAAATGGTTATATTTTAATTTAATCAGTTTTAGTCGTTATAGTTTTTGAATTTTAAAAATTCGGTCCTAGACGAATAGTTCAAGCTATGCTATTTTTTTCTAAAAAAAAAAAGATTACTGTTATAAACATATCATTATATGTGTGATATCATGTCAGTTTTTTATTTTCACATGTACTCACAAAAAACCCTGCTAAATGGATTTAACAATCGTCGTTTGTATCAAGACTGAATGATCCAATTAGAAAGAATGGATTAAACCAACAACTTTACAAATAGTACAAGATTAATAATAGAATTTAGTCAAACAAATTTAAATGCCACATTTGTTCATGACTAAAATTGGCCAAACTCAAAAAATAAAAGGACCAAAATTGATCAAATTAAAATATAAGAATGAAATCCATAATTTACCCAAAATACAATGACTAATAGCATAATTTAACCTTAGTAAACTGATTTATGGCCTAGTTTCAACCTTGCCTACGTATAAAAAGGTAAGCAAATAATAAGTTAAATCGAAATCGATTTAACCGAACTAATTCGATTAATTTATTTTATTCAATAATTTTTTGATTTTAGATATTTAAATTGAATAAATTAAATAATTTTTAATAATAAATAGCCCTAAACAAATCTATATTCTAGCCCAACATCTAACTACCCAACCCAACTTAATATATAAACCCAAACTCAATTTGTCCACCCAACCCAAAGTACCCAATTGCAATAAATTATTATAATTAATATTTAAAATAATAATTAATTAAGAAAAACCAAAAAAACATATAGAAAAAGACTAAAGTATAGAAGCAAACCATTAAAGAATATAAAAAGTAAAAAGAAAAATATACCACGATTTGAATTCGACAATAGAAAAATATTTTAGAATAATTAATCGGTTCAATGTTTAATCAAATTCCTATAAATTTATTAAAATTAAATGTATCATTTTTCAAACATTTTATAATAATTTTATAATATAAAAGAAATCAAAAACCAAATCGAACCGAAAAATTTTGATTTTTGCAATATAAAAATCGACCCGATTGAATAGACACTTATTTTTAATAAACAAAGCCCAATATCGCCAGGCAATTAAATGGGTTTGTTTATAAAAAAACAAGGCTTAAAGCACATTTAACCCCTAAAATATACCACATTTTTCACTTTGATCCTTAAAGTATTTATTGATCCACTTCAGTCCCCAACGTTATTAGATGTTCTCGATTCAATCCTTTTAACATTTAAAAAAGATTAAGATATTCAGCCAATCATATGCTAACATGTGTCATATTATAATGTCATCATAAGAAAAGAAAGTTAAAATCTTTAAAAAAATTATAAAAAATTAAAAAAACCATTTCAAATTACAAAATTATTAAAAATAGAAAAAATAATATAAAATGTAAAAACGGTATAAAAATAAATTTACTAGTTTTTAAAAGAATCAGAAATAATATTTTTAAAATTTTATAAATCACATATAAAATAACTTGAATATAAGTTTGTTGCCTCTTGGAAGTAGAGTTTGTTCATGGACCAGCTAGCCTATCCGATCCAAATTGAACCGGGTTAGACAAGTCCTTTTGCATCTCGGATCTGGCCAGTCTGAATATAATTTACATAATAAAAATATTTTATTAAAATTTAAATAGTAAAGTATGATTTTTTTAAAAAAATTAAACTGAAAATAAGCTTGGACTCGAAAATCGACCTAACTCAACTCATGTAGACCGTGGAAGTATGCCACCTAGTATTTCTAGAGGAGTGTTTTTCACTTTTTCTAATTATCTTATGGAACCTTTAGATTTGTTGAAAAGTAAAGTATAATCAAGCATTAAAATAATCCCAAAGTTAAATATAGAAAAATATTTTAAAAAATGGTTTTAATATTTAATAATATTAAATGTGAGATTTAAATAAATATATTTGCATGTGAGAACCTCATTTGAAGCGGCGGATACGTGTCCACATGCCTCACGCGGTTCCATCTTTCACAAATCAAAACGGTGACACGTGCGACCCACGCACCCGTTATTTAAAAAAGCCACGTGGTGAAGGGCAAATGTTCACTGTTCCACAATGACGGCTAAGCGCCGTTAATCTGTCGTGTCGTTGGGTAACAAGCCAAAATGTGGTCCCCACACAACCGACTAGATGGTTTCCACGTGGGAGTCCCGTAGAAACTTCGTAAAGTTAAGCCGACAGCTCTTATTTTCATTGAGAATTAAAATTTTACTTAATTGTGAGAAAAATATTTAATTTTTTTTTGAGAATTAATTTACTGAAAATTTAGATTCTTTTTATTGGTAATTCATACATATAATATTATTATTTTTTACCGGTCATGCAAGTATAAAAAACAGAAAGGGTAAATTGCACATAAAGTCACTAAACTATTAACAAGTTTATGTTTTAATCATTTCACTTCAAAAAATTGTAAAATAGTTATTGAATTATTCGAAAATTTTCATTTAAGTCAATTTGACGGTCAGTGTCAAAGACCAAAGAAGAAAACTGTTTGAATTTTGATTGGTGCAGGCGGTGCAAACATACGACACAATATAGAAATGATTTTGAATTGTTCAACGAATATTTTATAACATTTAAAAGTTGAGTGATCAAAACGTAAAATATATTAATAATTTAATTTCGTTAGAAAAGCTAATATACTAATATCATTTCAATTATATTTAAAATCACTGTAAAAGTGAGATACAAAGAGGAGAATTAAGGATCTGGGGACATTGAAACTAATATTTTTTGCCACAGTAAAAATCCATTATTGGATACCATAATTTTTTAAAATAAAATAAAATATATCTTTTAGTCCTTACAAATGGTAGAATTAAAAGCTAATACAAAGGCACTTTGACCTCAAAAATATAAAAAATGGTGAAAATTTAAATTAATACATAATAAAATTGAACATTATTTTTATCAAAAAATTATAATTTAGTCCCTTTAAAAATTTCTGACTTCACCCTTATCAAATAAGATTTAATTTAAAAACAACTTTAAAAACCATTTTAAAACTTGAAGTATAATTGAAAAATTAATTTATGAATAAAACCTCTTATTTATAAAATAAAATTTAATGCAAAGCCATGACCCATGAGCATACCCAAAGGGACAGATAGACTGGGGCCTTAACCCCTTTGGCTAAAAAGTAAAATAACTTTTTTGATTCCTTTAAAATTTAATTTTTTTACCATTAAAATTAATAATTCAATATCAACAATTTCAACATAAATATTTTTAATTTTGGCCTCTTCATATATAGGCTTGGTTTGGTACTTAAATTTAATTCCAAAATTAAGTTTAAATTTATTTTAAATTTTGCTTCAATATTCATATTAATACCTAAAATTTTTTTTATTTTAAATTTTACTTCAATATTCATATTAATACCTGGATTTTTTTTTACATTATACTTAATTTCTTTGGTCCTAATTGAGCACTTAAATTTTATTTTAATGTTCAATTTAGTTTCTAAATTTTTTTTAGTCCCAATTAAATATATATTTTTATTATAAAAATACACATTTCAAATAATCTAAGCGCCAAATTTAACACCAAAATTAATTTTAAATATTAAATTAAACTCAAATATCAAATAATATATTTGTCGAAACTCGAATTTTCACATTTACAATCATTCTCCACACTATATAACATAATATAATATACATTATCTTCATCTTTACTCAATGTATATAATATATAAAGCTACACTATATTCAATTAGTCCAACTAAAAACAAATAAAATATCAAATGCTATAAATTTATACCACTATAATGAATCCATAAAGCAAAAAAAAGAAGGAAAAAAAAACATAAAAAATTAAATAAATAAATGTAAAGAAACAAATTTTACAAGTATTCCCACCATAGATATATAGAATCAAAAATAAATTAATAATCATAAAAGGAAAAAAGGCTCCATGGGGAATGATACAAAAGTAAAGCACTTACCTTTACAGCCATGCCAAAAGCAATATCAACCTCTCTTTTCCATCACCGTTGGCATCAAAAGACACCATGTTGGGTTCAATGAAGAAGAGTAAAGTTCAAGCAACAAAAAATTACTTGGTTTTAATTTATAGACCCCTGCAATTTGGTTGGCCATTTTAAAGGATGAAGATGGTTCATCAATGTGGTTGGGGTTGTTTTCCGATGGTTTCGAGCTCGAATTGTTTGATGGTGTTGGCTAATTTCTTCATGTTGTCGTCGTAGACATATGGTAACTTGTTGAACCATGTGACTTGTTTGACGGCGGTTGACGGGAGGTATTCTCGGCATAGTTCTTGGTGTTGTGTGATGGTGTTGTGGTAGTGGTAGTAATGGATTTTTGTCTCGGTTTTGTGTAATGATTTCCCGACTATGTTCTCCGACATGTGCACCCCCGTCGCGAAGGCGTTCTTGGCTTGGATCGCGTATTTCCGGTCGCGACGGATCTTGGTTCTTGATTCTCTGAAGAGTAGTTTTTCAAATCCCCATTGCCTGGTATAAAGCATATGAATGAATAAGATCAAACTAATCACATGTAAAGAATAAATCACCTAATCACATGCAAAGTTTTTAAGGTTAATTTCATTGGACATCCTCGAACTATCACCTAAATTTTAAATTAATTCTAATACTGGTCTCGAACTTCAAAATATCAACATTTGACATTAAATTTTAGCTCAAATTTGAAAAACTTAAATTTTAAATTGGTCCCGAACTTCAAACTACGACCCTTAATTCTAAACCGATATTGAAATTGATCTTAAACTTCAAAACATTTTAATCGAGAATTCAAAGTATTGGGTACAGTATCAAAGTTTTTCTATAAACCTAATTGTTAACTTAGATATTAAATATCAACTTAAATCTAACACGAAGCATATTTAAAATATATGGATCATACAGTAAACATGTAAGTACTTACTATGTATGAACAACATGAATATAATGTGTAAAAGGAAAAATAACTCTTAAATTTATACAAGTGTTTACAAATTGATCTGACCCCAAATTTGAAACTATTAGACTGACCAATAATTTGAGAATTAAAGTTTAAGGACTCAATTGAAAAGCTAGACAGTAATTTGAGTATATTTCTTGGAATTAACCCACTTTCTTTTTATAATCTCTGTAACTATGAACTGAGTATGCAACTTCAATCCAATCTGCAAATCAATTTGATTTCTTTTTCAATTAAATGCAAGTAACCCTTTTTAGATCTAATCAATTAAATCGAAACCCAGAAATTGAAAGCCAAAATCGATTCAAAAATTTAGTAAAATTTACCTCGAATATTCCTGAGATGAACCATTCAAACAGAGCATACTAGACATTGGATTTTGCTGAATCGTGAACTGAGTATAACCAGAGAACTCATTCAACACCGATTCCAATGTATTCCCATTAGGCAAATATATGTACTCATCGACATCGAAGAAGAAAGTCCAATTAGCAGCATATCGGTACCGATGCAAACAATCATTCACCACTAAGAACTGGTTATAATAATACCCATCGTATTCAGCTTGGTCTCGTATATCTTGAACCGTAACTCTCCCGGCTTTAACCCAAGGCTCTAGCACCGCCATAACTTCCGGTGAAACACCACCGGCGTCGTGAAAGACGAAATGGGAACTTGGTCCGAAGAACCAAGCATGGTAAGCCATCCATTCACGGATCCTATCGGCACTGAGATTTCCGTACAAAGATGAACCACAGTATAAATACTCGTACTGATACGGTGGGTTGAATTTTGATTCGTTGTAAGATCCAGGGGATTCTTCTAACGCCATGAATTTCTCGTATTTTCTTTGGGATTCACCGTAATAAGCGTTCACCATTAACTTTCCGCCATTGTTGTCTTGGTTGGGGTTAAAAGGGAAAGTACAATTGACCACCACGACGGTGTAGACACGGCCGTAGCCCCAATCGGGGAGCATTTTATAAGCTTTAGCTCTGTAAGATGAACCATTGTTAGAGATCCATTCACATTTGAACCACGGCTTGCCGTAAACATGGATTGGCTTGGAAGCTAATCCCACCACCGCGAACGTCCTCGGCCCGCCTCTGTAAGAACCCATCTGTACAAACAAAGCCGCCGCGTTCCCGTACGACTCGAAAACCCGCTTGTTTGGGTCCTTGGGTTTAGGTGGTGTCGCCGTGTTGTACTTCTTAGCTACCGGATTCGCCTTGTAAGGCATTGAGACATTGGTGGAGATCAAACTGGCGGTGACGGAGGCGGCGGAAGCGGTGACGGAAACGGAGGTTATCGGAGCAGAGCAAGGACGGGTGGTGGAGAGTAGGTTTTGGTAGTAAGGAGGTAAGTTCCATAAGAACATAACTAAAGTAAGTGCCAGCAATGTGGTCACTAATGTTTTGGTCTCGAAGCAAATGAATAGCTTCCCCAAAGTGGTGGTGCCTGCGGCGGCGGAAGGGATGGAGGAGGGCACCGCTTCCTTCCTCATTTTGGGTGTCGGCTACGGCGGTGATAGGCGATTGTTCTGGCCTTGTGGGTGCTATATTCTTGGATTGTTCGGGGAATCAAAATGGAAAAGCAAGGGTCAAGTGAAGATAATACCGACACAAATTTTTTATATAATTTTTTTTCTTCTTTACTAGACAGCTTCTTCAAAGAATCACAGCTATTATCTAATCAAATACTATCTATAAGCACACACTCTCTCTCTCTATATATTATCTTATGCACCAGATTGTTAGGTCTTAGATCTCATTTTATTTATCATTAATTTCCCCATTTTTATTTTGTCTTTTTCCATTTTTGTATTTTTATAAAGAAGTTTCACTTGGAAGATAAAGAAAGAAAATATTATACACCTAATTTATTTTATTTTGAATGTTTTTACCACGTACAAATTGGGAACAAAATGAAATTTTATTACTGTATTAATTTATATTTTTATCGTTTCTAAAAAATTCTAAAATAAATTTATCAGTTTTGAGGGTCAACTCTCTTCTAGCCTGAGTAAAATTATAAATTGTTAGAGTTATGTGACTCGAATTCTTGTTAAAGAAATAGAATACAGTGGCAAAATAAGGAGATCTGTGTAGGGTTGAATAGAACTACACTTCTTCTATTTGACATTAACTAAAATAAGTATTTTTCTCGAAAATTTTTTTTACGTAAAATCTGTGTTTTTCTTTTCTTATTGTTTCACAATCGTTTTTATTGCTATTATCAATGTTTAATTTTAACATAAAGTAAAACAAATCATAAAAATAATGGAATAAAATTTAAGCATATATAATATTGAAATCTCTTGCATTTTAAATATGCACGAGACTTGAATTTAGGTGCTCAAAAATCCAAGACTTTAGCCTTAATTCTAGCTTCATTGATGAATAATTTATTTAGTTTTGAGTTAAAAAGCATTATTTTTTTGTGCTGAATTTTTTTTTAAAAAAATAAACCCTTTTATTTAAAATTTTAATTCAATTGTTTACTTTGTAATTGATTATTTGCTTGCTGAGGGGTTAAAATTTAAAAAATAATTTAATTGTTGGCATTGTTAGCATTTTTTAGTTAAAATTTGCTAATGATTATTTGCTTCCAAGGACAAAACTAAAAAAATTATACTAAAGGGACCGAAATTAAAATGTAAAATGAGGGGTCAAAACATAAATTTTATCATTTTATTAATTACAATTTTATACATTTTAAGGGTTTAAAAAGAAATTTTACCAATTCAATGAGCTGCACGAGACTCCTCCTTGTCCCTTTGGTGCTGCCTATGTCCTTGTGATGTATAATCGTATGGGTTTCTTTATGGTATTTTTTTTTACATAAAAATACTAACAGGATCAACTATTGTACTAAATCTTTCAATCAGAAAATATAAAGATTAAATCTTTAATTTTACACAAACAAAAGGACTAAAAACAAAAAAATAAAATAAAATAAATATTTCCTAACATTATTATAAATTGTATAAATTAATCGAATTAAATTTCAAAATCAAAACAAATGAAGTTTCAGATTTTATTTTTAAATTTTTTTAGTTGATATCTTCATATTCGTTCTACGATTCATGTTCGGGGATTCATAGCTGTCTCTTCCAACAATATTGTTTCTAAGGTTTAAACTTAGATTCTCTCTCGAGAATACAATGTGTCTTACGATTACATCTAATCACTTATCGTAAATTTTTAATTTTTAAATTTTTACTATGAATGCTAACATATTATTTGGGCATGGTTGATAGATAGGTGTTGACAAATAGAGAAAAATAAATAATATTTGTTGGCATGTGAATGTATAGACAATTCATTTCCCATTCAACATATGCTGGCGCTTGCTTTTTTCGAATGGAATATTATTTCTATACATGTTTTCATATTGCATAAAATATGAAAACTAATATAAAATTCTATAGCTTAAAGTATGTCGACGGTTCACATACACTTTGAGATTTTTTAAGTCAAACTTTTGTCTTCACAATACCATCCAATCCTACTAGTAAGCATTTTCAAAGGGTGGAATTGGATTGGCGATTAAGTGTGGTGTGGTGCGTTTGATTTATTTTTTATCTCACGTTACAGTATTGTTACAATATCTAATTTCACCGCCATCGCTGTTTTTATACTAACCACAGATAAACGCACCGCACATCCAAACTCACCCAAAAACTGGGTCTCAATTTTGAGAGAATTTAGATGAAAATATTAAGTAAACAGAAGATTAGGAATTTTTAAACTCTGTTCAATTTAGACTTGTTGATGGTTTGGTTCGAAGATTCACTCGAAAAGTAAAAGGATTCGGACAAAAAATAGGCTCAGGTAAAAAAAATAAGAGCCGTTTAGAAAACAGATCGAGCCTCAGGTAAGGGTTTTTTGGCCCAGGCTAGGCCCGAATTTGTAAAAGGAAAAAGAAACCGTTGTTTTACTGCTGTTTTGCTGCCATTTCATTATTATGTTGCTACTATTTTAGAAGTATTTGTTTGTTAAGTTGCACATATGTTAGTATTAAGTGTAAAGATTTTTTTAAAATTTATTTTCAATTTGTTGGGAAACATTTATTTTAATGTTTTTAGTGTTTTTATGTATTATATTTTTTAAAAAAATTATATAAAAAAATTTAATATGGGCGGGCTGGGTCCGGATTTTAGCATTTTTATCTAGGTCAGATTTGAGTAGAAATTTAGATCCATTTTTCAAGTTAGACTCGGACCTATCAAACGAGCCTAAAATTTTATCAAAACCCGACTCATGTGCAAATCTAGTTCAATCTTTGAATACTTCTAAAAGTAAATTATTATGAATTTAGTTAAGTAAATTTTAATGAAAAATACTAATGCTATCCTCGAAATAGTTAAAATTTAAAAAATTATAAATTAACAAAAACTTTAATAAACATAACTATAAAACATTACAATATTATATTAAAGGAAAAATAAAACATTACAAAACACAATATTCATATTGTAAATTTTCATATCTTTATACTTACATCATCCTGGCACATGGCACACATTTATATGCTCTTTTTTTTTTCATTTTATAAAAATAATTAATTTTTAATTATCATCCATGTTTAAATTTAAGATTTAATTATTATATCTTAATTTCTATAACAATTTTTTTTATATATTTTTATAATGTTATTAATTAATTAATAATTAATATCGTTATTTTTTTAATTAAAATATTATGTAGTTATGTATTAAAAACAAATTTTTAAAATCTAAAAAATAGAGTAATTAAAATTTTAAAAATAAAATCAAGATGACTGAATTCTAATTATAAAAAGTGTAGAGACTTAGAGTCATTGTTGTTTGAATCAAACCGGGTTGGTTGGTCGGACTGAGAATTGATTGGGGCCTTGGTCTGGAGAGAACATGGGCAAAGTGTGAATTTTTTTTTGTATGGTCGAAATTAAGTTGTACATTTTTACGATTGTAAAAATACAATTTTATCATTTTAATAGTCTATATATTTATAAATATTAAATGAAAAAATTAAAATTTTATCATTTTTTGAAGTTCAAAATATAATTTTACCGTTATTAATTTAAAATTTTATTAATTATAAAAAGATAAAACATAAGCTTTCCGATTTAGGGGGCGGGGAAGTGGCACCCAACTAGCCCCTCTAGCTCCACCATTGAGAGAGAGGTATCAAACCAGTTAACTTGCGAAATGGTACCAACCAAAAGAAGTAGACTAAAAACAAATAAACTAATTTTCTTTTGTTTTTATGTGATTTTTTTGGTTTATGTAACAGAACTGTACGGACCGATAGTTTGATACGTTCAACCACCGGTTCGATTCAAAACACCTTGCTTAGAACATATTTTATTTAAAAATATATATATTAATAACAAAGCCAATGAGGCAAAGGTAAATTTATATTTTGCCTTATGTTTTTTAGTTGTTTATTAGTGATTATGAAGGTTAGGGATTATTGCTTGCTTACTCCATGTAGATAATTAATCTTTTAATTAAAATTTGTTTTTATTACATAATTAGTATTTTATGAATTATAAATAAAAATAAAAGTTTGTGCAAGTGTCATAATTGAACATCAAAGGGACCATGTGCATGCCTAGACAGAATAAAATTATAACAAATCATTGCTATTAATCATTCCTACTTTTTTTTCTTTTTCTATTTTTGATTTAATTTTTATTATCTTAAAATAATCATTCAAAAATTAATATTTACTAAAATTTTATACTTATAAGATTCTTTCCATTTTTAGGTATATATAATATGGTAGAACTTGAAATATTGATTTTTTTAAATAAATTTAATTACTATTTGATACCTAAATTTGATACTTTTATTTTAATATGGTATACGTACTTTTTTGTCTAATACGATATTTATATCTGACAAAATATATATATAATATTTAATATTTAATTCAGGTTTTATATATTGGGACTTCTCTTTTATATATTATGCATAATTATATTATTAATAATTTAATGGGAAGATTAAGCTTTCTTAAAGAATAAATAAATAAGTTGAAGCTTTACTTGGGAGTGGGTAAAGACTAAAGAAGTAAAGATAAATAAAACAACTTTTATGATTCTTTCATACCATAATCTTTTTTTTTATTCTTTTTGTATAATGCAATTATTAAATATTAAATTAAATATTGAAATCTTTACCATTAAACCAATTTAATTATATTTAATTTCAATATTAGCCATTGATTTGATTTGAGAAAGGGGTGCCATTTTTTTTCCTAATGATTTGACAAACATTTTAATATTTTCCACATATAAATAAAATAAAAAAATAGAGTCAAATCTAATGATTAGATTCTTATGTGTGTTTTTAACTTTGGTAAATGTAACTGCTTTATGTATTGTCGGTGGTTAAATATAGTAAAACCAAAAGTAGCCGTTAAAATCTTATCCATAAAAGAAAAAAATAATTATTTGTGGAGTAGCTTTGGTTAGATTTGCTTACATGGAAGTTCGCTTTTAATTTGATTACTATCGATATTTTTATTATTTTAAGAGAATATAGATTTAAATGTGTCGAAATACATCATCTTCTTATTTAAGAGATTGTATGACCATCGAGGAATTTCTTTTACTTATTTCTTTTATTCCAATAGATTTTTTTTCTATTTGTTTAATTGTTGGGATTAGTTATAACTATATTGAATAAAAACTTCAAAATTTTGCCTCGATTCTCGGAATTGATATTTCCCTATTCATCTTCTGTCAATGTCAATAAAGAGAGTTATTTTTCTTTTGCTAATGATTTTATATTAAGTGTATCTAGTGACTGTTCAAATTCGTGATAACCGGTAATAAAAATTAGAGCATGAATTTTATTTATACAAAACGAGAAGCTATAGATAATTGTAGGCATTCTATAAAAAAGAGCAGATATGATTAGGGGTGAGCAAAATTAGATTTGATTTGAAAAACTTGATAAAAAATTTAAATTTTGAATTAAATAGTTCGAGTTATTTGAGTTAATCAAGTTATTCGAATCAACTCGAATAAAAATTAAGTTTTTCGGTTTAACTCGAATATGAATTACACAATTCGAGTTATCTGAAAATTCGAATAAAAAAAGACAAAACTACGTCGTTTTGATAAATGTTTACCTTTTCTAAAGTTAAAAGTCAAAACTATTAAATTAAAAGGTAAAATTTCGTTGTTTTGATAAATATTTACTCATTAAGTTAAAAGGTAAAACAATTATATTGTTTATATAGTTAAATAATCGGTCTATGTAAACGCAACATTAAGTATAAATAATATGATTTGTTAACTCGACTCGACTTAACTTGAAATTTTTTCACTCAATTCGATTCAAAAAAATTTCAAATTGAGTTCGGTTGCTAAAATATGATTCGTCAACTCGACTAACTCGAATTTGTTAACTCGATTCGACTCGAGTCGATCGAATACTCACCCTAGATATGATAAAAACTTATAATGAAGTTCAAATTAGGCAAAATGATTTATTTGGCCTTTCAATTTAAAAGAAACACTATTTTAATCAAATATTTGATTTTTTGTCTCTTTTAATTATTAATCATGCATAATTTGATAAATCATCTCAAAATGGATAGAAAATTTAACATATGTTAATTTTGTTGATGTGGCATACACGTGGTTAATTTTTTTAAAATTATACTTTTATTTTTTTAAATTTTAAAAAATTAATTAATTATTGAAGCGACATTCACGTATATGTCACGTTAGCAAAGTTAATGTATCCTTAAATTTTCCATCTATTTCGAGATGATTTAACAAACAATGCAAGTTCAAGGATTAAAATATGCGAAAATTAAATAGAAGGCTAAAATGACTTCTTTGTTTTTTTTGAAAAGTTGGAGGGCAACTAAAGGTGTATTTGATAAATCATTGAAAATGAGAAATTTCGACATTTAATATTTTAGACGTGCTTGATAATCATTTTAATTATTTAATTAATATAAAAATTTCAACAAAAAATATTGAAATATTAAGTTGATTTTATTTTATTAAAAAACAAGAAATGATTTTAAAAAGATTAATATTCAAAATACTATATTTATCTTTCATCCAAAATTATCCAAAATAATATAAAATATTATATAAATAAAATTAAAAATAAAAAATCATTAATATTTTAATATTTAATATTTAATTTTACCAAATAACATAATTAAATTCAATGCTTATATTTATTATTTTACAAAATAAAATTTAATATAAATTAAACACTTATAGAATTTATCAATAAAAATTCAGTACTTAAATTTTCAGTTTATCAAACACACCCTGAGTCATTATGCCTATATATTTTATGATTAAATTTAATATATTTATTATTTAATTTAAACTCGAATCAAATCAAATCTGCTCAAAATTAAAACAAACAGAATGATAAATTTAATCTTTAGTATTTATCTTTTTTTGCCATATTTCGGGGCTCATTCTTCTTTTAGATCACTTTGGCCCAAAACCTCTAAATTTTAGTTAAATTGTTATTTTATATGAAAAAATTGATTGAACAGTTAAAATTTTAACAGTATTGATGCTGCAGCTTGTGTTACAATCCACAGGTATTTCGTAAAAATTTAAAAAACTCATAAAAAAGAATCATGTTAGCAATAAAGTACATTGTCACACGGGTTGCTACTTCAATGCTATTCATAATTTAGCAATATAGTCAGCTTTTTTGTCCAAAAAGAAAAGTTTAATTAAAATTTAAAAAGTAAAAGGACCAAAATGATAAAATCAGTAAATATTAGGGGCTAACTAAGGGAAATAAATGGTTGAGCCCATGGACAAGTTCTAGGTTAATCGAAGTCATATGCGTTAATTATTTGTGGGGACACTTATCGCCTTCGGCCAATTCACATACCATAACTTTGGAAATGGTTTCATCACCTAATATCAATAATTGAATTTGCCGACCCGAAAAGATTGATGGAACTTGGGTCGGGTTTCAAATTTCAATTCTATTTTAATAATTATCTCATTTGTTTGGATTTATGGAAGGTCCCACTTTGAAAAAGTTTCGGTATTGTTTTTAGTTGGGGTTTTATCTTTCTATTTTTATTAAGAGATTTATTCAGTTTTCGTAGTGCGTGAGCGCTTCATAATCCTAATCAAATGGTAACATGTTCTTGCTCCCATAAATATAAGGCATAGGTAAGGATGAAATCATCAATTCATTATTGGGGTTAAAATAGAAATTTAAATAATTAGAAGGTTAAAGGCCAAAAAGTCTGTTTAAAAATGATTTAAATTTAATACTTTATAATCGAAAGGGACTAAAATAAATATTATACCGCTTAATTTAAGGGGGCAAGGTCACTGCTTACTACTAACCTTCAATAAAATGATTACTATCTACTCTTAGACTTGTTCATATGTTGGGTTACTATTTAAATTCAAATGTTCGTCCAAAATTTAAAAAAATTTGGGCAAAATATTATGTTCGAAAAATAGACTTGAACAAAAAAAAAAAAGCCTATTTAAAATATGGGACAAGCTAAGGCTTAAACATTCAAGACTCAATCCAATCTTTTTTTTTTTAAAAAAATTTGTAATGTTTTAGATTATGTTATTTTTATAAATTTTGTAATTTATAACATATGAAAATTAAACCTATAGTAGTATATAAAACATTAAAGATGATTCTATATAATATTTTAATAAAATATATAAAATTATTAATTATTAAATTATATAAATATTTATTTTAAAAATAAAATAGGTTTGAATTAACTATTTACAAATATTTTGATGTATTTTATGCATGTTTATTTTAATATGCACAATTTATTATCTCAATCGGTTGCATATTTATATTATTTACTAAACATTTTATTAAGTTGGTGTCATCGTCAATTAGGTCACCAACTCGGTTAGAAAAATTATAGAAATACCTTTCCATAATTAAAATAAGTTATATTATGGACGATACTATAATTATTTTATTTAAAAAATCAATAAAAATATGCATACTGTGGGATTCAAACACACGCTAAGTTATATATTTATATTATGCACATTTTATTTATAATAATTTTAAACATATATTTATATTTTTAAATGGAATTTCTAATTATATATTATTAAAAATTAAAGTAAGTTGAAGCAAGAATGGGTCTAGCCCACGTTAAAAGTCCCCCAATGTGGACTGTAGGCAAAATTGGCTTAAAACAGACACTCAACTCAATATTTGATTTGGTCCAATTAAAGGTTAAATCCACGGGTCTCGTGGCCCACCTTAATGTAATTTTCACCCCCACGAAATTGTGTGTCTACAAAATAAAAAATAAAATGTTTATTAAAATAATAAGAAAAATTATTATTTTTAAGGCTTGTAGATTTTGGTTTTGATAATAAGAAAGAGAAAGTCGAAGTGTGGTGGTGATTGAATTTGTATGGGTTGTTGAGAGAGGAGTTTGACGGGCAATGAATTTAGTATTTGGTGTCTTGAGGTGAGTGATGAGTAATGGTTTTGATTGAGAATAAATGGCCGTGAGAAAATTTGATAAGGATGAACTGAGATAAGATGCGGTGCGGCGTGATAAAAAAAGTATTACTTTTTGTTATTTTTTTAAAAATATTGAAAATTATTAAACTCTCGTAGAAACATAAAATTATAAAAAAATACAAATTATTAAATAATATTAAAATTTTAAAAATTCTTCTATTTTATATTTATAAAATTTTAATAATTTTTATATAAATTTTAAAAAGTAATTACGTCTATGTAAAATAATCAAAAAACCAATTAAACCCTTCACATCGATATTTTTCCACATCAAGCATCACATAATCACTTAATGGCTTGTTAGGGGCTTCAATGAAAAACTATATTTCTAGGGCTTAATTGATTAAAGTTTCCGATTAAGGGCTTAAGTGACTTTTTAATTATTTTTTGAGTGCTTTTTTGACATTTAAGCCCTTTTTTTTGAATTCTTATTTATTTTTTGATATTTTAGAATTATGACTAAATTAAAAATTGTGTAAACATTGAGGGCTAATTTTTTAGGGTTAGGACCAAAGTAAAAATGTGAAAATATGGAGGGATAAATTTATTATTATGCTAATAAAAAAAGGTCACATCATCTTGTTGTTAATGATTTAATGGAGGAGTGATAAGAAAATTCAATGTTGATAATGTTGGTGATGAAATTGTGATATTTATAGTTGTAGAGGTGTTCATGGGTCAGGCCAAACTTTAACAAAATTTTAAGCCTAGGCCTGGCTCGAAGATGGGTCTAAAATTTTGCGCAAAATCAACCTGGATAAAAATGCTAAAATCTAAGCCCGGCTCAACTATATTAAATTTTTTATATACTTTTTTTTAAAAAATATAATACATAAAAAATACTAAAATATTAAAATAAATGATTCCCAATAAATTGAAAATAAATTTTTATACTTAAATAACACTAAAATAGGTGACAAGCAAATGTCTCTAAAATAGTAGTATAATTAACAATAAAACAAAGAGTTTTACAATATCCAAGCAATAACAACAAAATAGTAGCAACATAATAGTGAAATGACAGCAAAACAGCAACGAAACAACATATTTTTTTCTTTTTCCAAATTTGGGTTAGGCCAGTCTCAGGCCAAAAATCTTATCTGAGGTTCGACCTGTTTTTTGAACAGGCTTTATTTTTTTGCCCAAGCCCATTTTTTGGGCCTATATTTTTGTAACACCCCCTAACCATAGACTGTTGCCGGAACAGGGTTACGAAATATTACCGGACATTACGGACAACTTATGAATATTATACAATTAATTAACATTTATAATATAATATATTCATTAAGTCCCTTTCCTAGACCCTCGAGGCCCAAAACACGTATTAAAAGTGGAACAGGACTAGTTTGAGTACTCCGATTTTTTTTAAAAACTCAATATAACCCCTTTATAAATATCTAGCCTTCCCTGCAATTTTTCAAACTGCAACCAATTTGCAACCAATATAACAAACCATACGTTTCCACACTCAAACATACCAAACTATGCCTACAACAATAATTTAACAATTTTTCTATTTGATTACTCATAAATAACTTTTTAATTGAACTAATAATTTCATTCATTTCCCATTTTAGTTTCATGCCCCATTTTACCGAATATGCCATACTAGTTCATTTAATACTTATAACCCATATTAGACATCATTTTACAACCAAAGTTTCAAAACTTAAGTACATAATTTATACAATACCTAAGTACATGCCACTTTTACCAAAAGAGGGATTACATCACCAAATTATCTTTGAAGTCGGGATTGATCTAGATGTTGAACCGGGACATTTGACTTCTATTGACCTGCGCACGGAAATAATCGTACGCTGAGTATGCCTATACTCAGTGGTATTACCATTATTCAAACTATAATAACAAATAATAATGTATAAACATATAAATATCAAACATATAATATTTTATATATATATATATATTAATTCATACTTTAACTTTCAAATTTTCAATTAATCAAATTGATTCCACATATCATCAAACTGCATTCAATCATCTCGTGAACCTTTGGTTCATGTCTTTCGTTTTCAGTCTCAATTCAATTCATAATTTCAACTTTCTCATTTCTTCAATAAATCAATCGATCAATTTCATTCGTTTTATCATTTCATTTGCTTACCCCTATTAACAAGACTCAGGCCTTGGTGGATACACGGATTCCAACCAAACACACCAGAATAATCCAACCAAACACACCAGAATAAATAATCCAACCAAACACACCAGAATAAATAATCCTCCCAAACACACCAGAAAGGCATTAAATGTCTTTTCGGATAATCTGAAGAAATAAGTAACATCAGTATCTCCTCGGCCAAGCCGAAAAGGCCCCTGAACTCTTCCAAATCTTATGGCATGCCAACTATATCCGAATCAGCCCGACTAGTTAATAGGGTATTCAAATCATTTCTCAGTTCAATCTCATTTCAATTCAAAACACACCTTTCAATTTAATCACAATTCAATTTAATACATTTTCACTTTCTAATCAATAAACAATTTAAATACTCAAAACATATTCATACTTCATCTCAATTTCATTCATGTCAATAGTAATACTTACCTTATAATTTACTTACCACATATAAAAATTTAAATATAACATTAACTAAATAGTAGTTTAAATTATAGTAATAAAAACCCGAAATTCGTGATCACTCCTCGATGATCTTCTCTTTACCTTTCTTCGTGGATGCCTCGGGTGCGATATTAGCTACGAAAAATTAAGATAATTTCATAATCATTAATACACTACTAATTTATATCTAATTAATTGAATTTCTATTCAATTTTCTACTTTAATTTCAATTTAGTCTTAACTAAATTCACTTACTTTTCTATCTCAATTCATACTTTATTTTTACTCAAATTTCAAACAAACTTAGACATAACTATCTAAATTTCATCATAAAACCCTAATTTCAAAATTCTTGCAATTTAGTCCCTAGTATGTAAAACTAATAGCTTTTTTTACAATTTAATCCTTTAATCAATTCTAACTAAAAATTCACTCAATTGAATCCCTAATTTAACAATTTGTTCAACATGAATCATGTTTAAAAACCTAAGAACTTCCAAAACTTCAACTTAATTTCAACAAAACTTTGTTCTAAAGCTTCTAAAACATCAAAATTAAATAAAAAAGACTTAATTGACTTACCAAATTAAACTCCAAGCTTTAAAACTTTAATTTTTCCTTTTCTTTTTTCTTTTCTTCTTTCCTTTCTCCCTATTTCGAAAGCTTCTGTTTCTTTTCTCCTTTTGTTTCTTTTGTTATTTTACTTTATTTCATATATATAAAATATATATATATTACTTAATAATATTATTAATAATAATACATTATAATAATAGGATAATATAATAATATTTAATTCATAAATATCTTTTACTTAAATTATAAGAAAATATTTTATTTTATTACAAGTGTATTTATATATATTTTACACATGTACCATTAATCATTATACAGTTTTCTTCATTTTAATAATAACAATAATTTAATAATTTAATATAAAACTATAATAATAATTATAATAAATATCTATTTAATAACAAATACATATATCACAATTGTACATATAAATATTTCTACATTTGTAAATTATTATGACCATCCATTTGTCTTTCTTTTATTTATTTATCATACAAAAATATTATAATATAATTATTTAATTAATAAATATCTTTTAACTTAAATTTTAAGTAAATAAATAATTATAATACAAGTGTGTATATATACATTATTACACTTGTACCATCTTATCACCATACACTTGTCTTAATTTATTCTATTTCATAAATAATAATATTAATAATAATATTTAAATAGAAACCATAATAATAATAATATACTTATAATAATAAATTAATAACAAAATCTCAAGATTTTTATACTCATTAACCGCCTCATTCTAAGCAATTAGTCTAATTGCTTATTTAGCCCCTTAAGTTTTTCTTTAATCTATAATTAAACTTTTATCCTTTATTTAATTTTTTTCAATTACTCATAATTAAGCTAAATTCACCTAATTAAAATTTAATTAATCTCACTACTAGACTCATAAATAATTCTAATAATTATTTACAAACTTTGTTTACTAAGACGGAGGCCCGATATTGCACTTTTTCGATGCCCGTGAATTTTGGGTCATTACAATTTTTGCCCAAACTCTCCCACTTTTCGGATGGACTTTTAGACTGGACTGGATTGCTTGACTCATAAACAAGTTTAGTTGAATGACCAAAACAGAAACACGTTAGTATTTGGACCATCAATTATACAGCTATATTCTTCAAAAACAAAAATCACACCATCATGTTTATAACAAATATAAAAACAAATTGTATCAAATCAAATTAAAGTGTTTCAATGTCATTACTAAGCCAACATCACTACAACTTTAACACTTCAATTTCTCCATAATTAGACCTCAAAAGAATCATTGAACCTAAAAATCTATCAAAAAGAAATTCATTGAACCTCACAATTAATATTAAACTCAACAATTAGTTTAAATGTGAGAAATTTAGGAGATATAAAGTTGGAGAATTACTTAACAATATCAAACAAATAATTGAGGAATCAAATGTGACACTTAGTCAAGGTGATAGAGAAAAAGCAACCTATTAAATTTTGTGTACAAAAGATTCCCCAAATTCTAAAATAAACATATTTAATAAGAGATGGAGATTTCAAGATATGGGAGATGGTCACTTCTCTCAATTTTCCATGATTCTGCAGCTATTTATTACCATTTTGATTCAATAAAATAAAATAAAATAAAAAAAACCAAAAAGGCTGCCATGTTTTTTTTTCTTTGTTTGCTAACTTTAAATATATATACATATCGAATATTGACAACTCTTAAAAAGGATTTGGATTCTTTTCTTCTCTATATACATAATATATATGGGTTAAATTGTGCTCTAAGTCCTTAAATTCTGTTATTTTTTTTATGTTAAATTTAAGCTTATTATAATATTATTTCAGTAAGTATTTTTTAATTTCAAAATATCATAACAACGAATTTGACTGAAGAATTTTAAGATAAGTTAACAATTCGACTTGAATTTTAAAATACAAAAAGTATAAGGAAATAAGAGTAAAAGGATTAAATGTCAAACTTATAAAAAATATAAGGACTTAGAAATATATTTTAACACATATATATATATATATATATATATATGGTCGTAGGGGACACGTAAAGTGAAGAAATCTTTGCACGACATGCAAAGATGCAAACACAACACTAGTGTCCCAACACGTTTTTTTAAATTGCTATAATGAATCTAAAAACAAGAGAAAAGAAAGACCCTTGACTTTGTTGCCAATGGTATCCAAAAACAGTTAATAATAATAATAATAATAATAATAATTTGAGAGTAATTGATAAAATTTACTTAAATTATTTAATTTAATAACTATAATGATTAACTTAATAGAAACTATTTATGTAATTAGTTGTATTTAATAATAATATTAATAAAAACAATATAAAGACCTTTCAATATATACATATACATGAATTCTTACTTGAAGGATGGGTTATTCACTTGGTTTGATAAGTCTAACTTGTAAAGATAGAATGTTTAAAGGGAATTTTATTATATAAAAAATAAAATAATAGTTTTTAATATATTTTAAATGAGGCTTTGGTCCGTTGGTTACGTCTTGATTTTGATCTTTGAGTATTCAGGTTTGGGTTTAATATGTGCAATTACGATTTCTAAATCTTTAGTTCTATCTGTGCGGACGTTATATGTGGGTTTTGTCTGATTTTTTCGGGTTTGGTCTAGTACTTTTTGGTTCTTCATCTATTGTGGTTTGTACTGATTTGATTCTACATTGTAGTTAGTCGAGCATTTATTTGTATGTTAGTTTGATTCTTCCCAGTTTGGTCCGGTTCTTTTGGGTTTTTCATCTGTTGTGTTTTGTATTGATTTGGTTCTGCATTATAATTGATCGGATATATATTTATACTTATATCATACCTGTAATTGTGTTGCAATTGTAATAGTGGAACTTAAAAAAAATAATTTTAATATTTTGTAAATATTCTGAATTTTGAAGAAAGAAAAGAGAATTAAAGAAAATATTTGGTTGGTCATGACCCTAAAACTAAATGTCTAGTCTTTTCAATTTTGGAGTTGTCCTCCTCATCAAGAATCAAAATTGTTGGATGGGGCCTTTTTTCTTTGAAAATTTCATGTTAGCTTTTTAGGGACATAACCTAACTTTTTTAAAAAAGAAAGATAAATACATTAACTAGTAATTCAATTCACTGAATTTAATCTATATTTATTTATGTTTAGATTTATAAACTAATAGTATGCTGTTGTAGGAAACGTAATTAATTTAAAAAATTGAATAATAATAATCCAACCATATCTAAGCAGGAGTTCACTCAACTCAGAAGCCACGTAACCACTGTCAAATCTTTAGAAATTTACCCAAAACATACTAGTGTCAAATTAGATCACATCGTAAAGCTCCAACACCAACTCTCCGGGATGGAGTGCAACCAAAGGCAAATTTAGGGGTAGTGTCAGGTTGGTGCTTTGGTCCCCTTAGATAGAAAATTTACTATTTAACCTCTCAAAATAAAGGAAATTATGTTCAATCACTTCAAAAATGATTAAATTAGAAACTAATACATTATAAAATTATGTTTTGATCTCTAAAAATTTATTATTCAATTTCGTCTAGATTCACCAATAAGTACAATCATGCCTAGTACCATCCTATCACATTTAGTTGCACCTTATCAAAAGCCTTCCATGACTCTACCTTTGTTTCTATTTAGTAGGGTACTCATTTGGCAATGCAATCGCTCGACTCTAAGTTATTTTATACCAACCTTCTATCGAAATTAAGAAGAAGACTCTTCTTCTTAAAAAATACTCTTTATAATATCGATTTCTACACTATCAACGACTCTTAATACTATTGTATGAACCACTCGTAACTTATAAAAGAAATAACTTTTTCTATAGCATATATCACTTTTGGAACAAAAACAACAATGTTATTTACACAAACAATTGGAAATTGTTTTGATTGATTTTTTCTTAACAAGATAAACATAAAAGTTTGAATCCCTAAATGATTCTTATCTTTTGATATTTGAGAGATGTTAATTTAACTTAAACCCTAATACAAAAAAATGAAACAAAACAAAGAATATATCAACTTTTGAGTAACAATTCTTTAATTAAATGCCTTTTGGCTTTATTTTTCTTCATTTATCTTTTTTTGGGTCCCTTTTTTTTTCTTTCAAAAATTAAAAAAAATAATAAAAAAAACAATGCAAAATAGTATCAATACTTTAATTTCCATCATAAATATTCCCCCCATCAACTGTCCAAAATATTGCACCACTCACTTCCCTACATGAGCAAAAACATGATGATGGTCAATGCCAAAACCAATTCATTCCTCTTCAAAAATCAGTCCCATAGTCCCATGGATCAACCCCATCATCATCATCCTCCTCCTCAAAGCGGTGGTTTTGTTAGCCGAAGGGGGAGCCGAAGGTCACCTCATGGGGCAGATTTATTCCCCACGTCACCCGACGTTCCGCCTATAGGGGATGAAATCTTCCATGCGGCTCACCCGCAACATCCGTTATCGCAAACGCGGCTCTCGGACCTCTTCACCTGTGGCGCTTGCAAGGAGTACGGTGCCGGTGAACGGTTCACTTGCTCGGAATGTGATTATCAACTCCATGATTTTTGTGCTTTAGCTCCTCCTAGTCTTAAGAGACATCCAATCCACCCTCTTCACAACATCATTTTGATTCGTAAACCTGGTAATTTTCTTTCCTTCATTACTAGTATATTTATTATCATTTTAGATTTTCTTTTCATTTAATACATTACTTTAAAGAATTTTTTTAAAAAAAGAGGTTAATTATGCCTTTCATGTATCAATATAATCACCTTAATCAGCCATAAAAAAATAATTTAATATCTTACTCTCCAATTATCTATGTTTATGTGCCTAATCGAGAACCTCATGTGTTGGCATGATAATTAAGGTGTTCACTGCTCTAAGTGTGACCTGGGTTCGAATCGCGACAGCCAATTACTTTCCTCTTAAAAATTCACAAAAAAATGTGCCTAAATGAATTTAGTGAGACACACCAATTCTATTAGTGAAAGCTCCAAAAGATTAATACAACTAAAAAACATTAAAACAAGAATAAGAATAATACTTTTATTATAATTTTTTATATTATGTCTTAAAAAATTATTTACATACCTGCCCACTAATTTAAAAAATTACTTGCCTAAAAATTTTAAACTATCCTATATATAGTAGTGGGAGTGATAAATTCTAGTTGAAATTTAAAATTTTGATTTTTTGTTTTATAATTATTGTAAATATTTAATATTAACAAGTGTTGGGTACAGGGATAAAGCATATTGTATTTTCAAGAGAAGAACATATTTTCGAACATTAGAGAATATTATTGAAAGGGATAATCATAAACCCCAAATATAGACCGTAACATCGCATTTTATAGCTTAAATGTCACCAAATTTTCTAGATTAATTAACAGAATATCCACTAAATTCTAGTTCAAATTAATAAACTTTACTCTTAAATGCAATGAAGGTTTGAGAGAAAATAATGCAATAGTTTAGCTAACTAGTAAGGGCTAATGGATTTCTAAATATACATAAAAATACATTGCCTATGGAAAGATGCCCTTCTTTTTTTTTATCTACTTTTATGAATGGTGAATTATTAACTTTTGTATTTGTTTATTTAGTTTTTGTATCTTAATTTGATCAATTTTAGTTTTTGTATTTTTTGAAATTTTCAATTTTAGTTTCTGTATTTTTCGAATTTTAAAACTTCAGTCTTGATGCAAATGGTAATAGTTAAATCCATTTGGTTAATTTTTACTACTAGTCCTATACTATACATAAAGTTATAGATTCATTTAATTTATTCAATTTGATCGATCTTAGTCCATATAATTTTTAAAATTTTGAAATTTCGATTTTGACACAAACGACAACCGTTAAATTTATTAATGAACTCTTTTGTAAACAATATGTGAGAATAACAAGCTGGCATAGCATGCGGTCATATATTTGTCGCATAAGATTTTGGAAATATCATAATGAAAATAATAACTGTTGTTTGGTTAGGATTGAAATTTCAGAAATCGAAAAATATAAAGACTAAAAATGATTCATTCAAATGTGAGGACTCAAACTTTTGTCAAGTTATTTATTTAAACTCAACCAAATCGAATATTGAAATCTTCTAAATTAATTACATTTTTTTTTCAATATATCTTATTTTGATAGTAATATAATTAATAACTTTATGATAAAACTAATGTTTCAGTTAGAAGTGGAATATTGAAATCGAGGTGCGATATTTGTGCCAAGCCCACCAAAGGATGCGTTTTCAAATGCAATGCCTGTAGTTTCCAAATGCACCCATGTTGTGCCATGTTATCAACTGAAATTAACATCTCGGTTCATCCGCACATGTTACGGCTCCTCCCCTCGCCGTCAACCGCTGACCCTTCTAGTTTCTCGTGCGGCGAGTGTAACCGCAAGAGGTCGGGGAGGGTTTACCATTGCACCACATGCGGTTACCATCTCCATGCAGTTTGTGCCAAGAACATGGTGAATGGGCTTGAAGCCAATGGTATCAAGGGCATGGACAAGCCGAGCATGTTCGGGACCGCCGCAAGGCTCGCATCTCAAGTGGTGATCGAGTTCATCGGAGGGCTGATCGAAGGGCTCGGCGAAGGTGTTGGGCAAGTGTTGATTCAAACGGCAGCCCGAGGAAGGTGCTACAGTAATAGATCATCTAGGGCTACATAAAATGCTCCTAATTAATTAATTAAGACTATATAGTATTTATTAATTTAAATTTCTTTGACATGTTGGATTTTTATTTTTATTTTTTGTTTAACAGTTGATGGGAGCTTGGGGTTTATAGTTTGAAGATGGGGAGGTGTTGCAGCTATTCATATATGATTTGATTGTGTCAAGAATTCTTACAATATTGGAAGTATGTTTCTTTTGTAAATTATTTTGCATATTCAATGTAATCAAGTATATTGTTGAATGGGAAAATCTTTTCAAGTATTGTTGATAATTATCTAGAAATTTGAATTTTTGTGCAATTGTTTATATTATTATTTTATAATTTTGGAAGGGAATTTGAAATAACAGATCATATAACAAATGTTATTATAATTAAAACCAATCATTATAAATAATAAATTAAATAATTAATTCAACAATTAATTCTGCTCAAACAAATTAACTAACTGGGCAAATCACATATAATTGTCAATTGAGTCTTAGCTCGATTGACATTGCTAATTGGTAGGAGGGCGTGGGTTTGAATGCGTTGAAGCGCATTATCCTTCTATTTAAGTGTTGTGGAGGGGCTATGGGTAGTTCTAGGCCTTGTATCGAAAAGAACAGATATAATAAGAACATATAATGAGATTATGTTAAAAAAAAATTCGAAAAGCATAATAACAAATTTAGCTTTAATGTTTATATAATTTTTTATCGATTTGACTAATTTGACCCTTAACCTTTTAGAAAGAGTCTAATTCAACCATCAACCTTTCAAAAAGAGTCTACTTGCAACTTTTTTAATATAAATATTGACTAAAATGTTAAATTTTTAAACATGTACTTCATTTTTTTTTGAATTTTATTAACTTTTTATATTTACTTTGAATTTTAAAATTTTTTATTTTAAAAATTAATTTTAAACTATTTATTTATGTGATATATAAGATAATTAATGTCATGTTAGCATGAAATACACATGGATTATCATGTAAGCTGTCATGCCAACTTCATTAAAACATTAATAATTTAGTTAGTATCTTCGTTAAAAAAGGCTATTTGTCTCATTTTTAATGGTTAATGGTTAAACTTAGCTAAAAAAAAAAAAGAACAAAGACAAAATTGACAAAATATATAAACGTTAAAGCCTAAATTTATTATTTTACCAATTCGAAATATCCAAATTTAAATTTCTCTCAATTTAATATAAACAACTAACCAAAAATAATCGCATCCTACCGGATTAGAACCCAAAATGAATTTTGAACTCATAATAACTTGACTTGAAAAAACTGACTCACAAATCCAAATGGCCAGAACCTAAAGCAACCTCATAAAAGGTACTCAAAAATTTCAAAAGTTTGAATTAACTAGACCTAGATTAACTCGAGCCAAAACCAATTCAACTCGACCAATTAATCTACTTTTCCTTGCAAATAAGATTAGATTGCTCGTTATTAAAAATAATAAAAAATTAACTTATAAAATTTAAAATTAAAAAAATATTTATATTAATATATAGAAAAAAAATTCAAGAATTATTAAATTCTCAAGGAGCATTTAAGCAATTCAATTTCATTAAAAGCGATATTTTCATTCGTATGTGAATTGGGCCGCACTCTACTGCATTTCTTATTAATATTGGGCTTATTTTGAGCCCTACCATTTAAAATAACTCTTACATTCAAATTATTACATTGTTCCTTCGAAATTATTTAAAAAACATTAATTATTTTAGTAACACACATTAGCATGAAATCAATAATAATGTCGAAAAATATTTTCACTATTTAAAAAAATATTTTATTTTAAAATCTAATCAATAATATGACGAGTGATAACGCATTAATATTTTAATATTATTGAGCATGTGTTTAATATTTGAATTTATAATTTTTAAATCTCTTATTTAAAGATGATATAAAAGTATAAAAAGATAAAAATTCTATAATAATAATTATTATTATTTAAAAGAATTGATATTTCTGTAGTTTTATAACTGAATTGATGGTCCGAATAAGGGTGACACTAACATAGTAAAATACTTAAAAAATTAGAACCCTTCATAGGTCGAGTTTATATTAATTTTCTTACATGTATATTTAATGGTAAAACAACAAATACAAGATTAAAACGATTGAATTGAAAACTAATAATTTATCCAATATATTATGATATTTACCATATTTGAACAGATTTTTGGTAATTTTTTTATCAATAATTATTAAAAAGATTTTGTTAAATGATGAAGTTATAGCTTATTGATCTCTAATATTTTTATTAATTGATGGGTATATATTTTTTAATTCCAAATATATATATATATATATATATATATAAGTGAAGATTGTAATTGATACTTATAAATACTAATAAAATCAGAGCATTTAATTGTGAAATTGTGAAATCTCCATTTAAATTTCCACAAAACGAAAAAAATCAACCAATTAAATTAAAATCTCAACCTCCAGTTCAAATTTCTTAAAATTGGGTGACCAAAACAGAAACATAATCATAATTGGGTGACAATTTTTATAATTTACCCTTTTTTTAACAAATTTTCACCATACTTAAAACTCTTTAATATTATTATTTTTTTCATTATAATTTCAAATTCAAATTTTTTTCTGCAACCAATACTTGAGATCCCAGTATTATAGGGATTGGATCAAATTAGTCCCTCTGTTGTTAAATGAATCAATCTAGTCCCTATACTATTAAAAAGAATCAAATGAGTCCAATTTATGATAGATTAAACATTTACTATATAAAAATGTGTTAAGAATTATTTTTTCAATTACAGTTCAATTCCAAACAAAAAAAAAAAATTCATTTATAGAACCATAAAAACTTAAAAATATTAACTCTGCTAAACAATAATTGAGATTTTTTAAACTAGTAAATATTAACTCTATTCCAACTTGGTTTTATTTGATTCTTTTTAATAACACAAAGACTAAATTGATCCATTCAACAGTAGAGAGATTAATTTGGTCAGGTACCTATAATAAAGGGACCTCTCAAGCAATTTGACCAATAAAAAAATTAAACAATATCTATTAACATAAGTCAAGGTGATATATACAAAAGAGAAATACATTTAAAAAATAAGAAAAGGAAAAGTATAAATTAATGCATCACTTTTCTTAAATTAAATGTAAAAAATAATTAAAATAATAAACAAAATAATCTTTAATAAAATATTAAAAAAATGAGTTAAACAAAAGAAATAAATTAACGTGAGAAGACAATATGTTATATGAACTTGGAAGTATTCATTACATTGGATTCCCTTTGTCACTTTCTGTGACATAAACACTATACCTAAACCATTAATGGCCATCTCTATCTCCATCTCAATGAACAAAGTGTCGAAAAGGGGTCATGTTCTTCTTTCTTTCTTTTTTAATTACATTTAAGCCCATTAAATTATTAATAAGTTACATTTTGGTCATTCAATTTTAAAAGATTTCATTTAAATCACTAGGCTGTTAAGTCATTGTTGTATGACATTCTCTATTCTCACTTGCTACACCAATTGAAAGCCCCTCTTCCCCGTTTCTCCTATAGTTAAGTTTTTCTTTTTCTAGAAATATCTTTAAACGTTATAAATTTGCAAACAACTTTCTTTTTTGGTGTTCGACACTGATTGTCAAATTAGCTTGGATATAAGGTTATATATTTCTATTCGTCAATGAGATCTATTGTACTGATCGGTGATTTGTTAGAGGTGGAATGTGATAATGCTCTGGTAGTGACAACTATTTTAATTGGCGGTGTGGCAAATAGTAGGATGTTGGAGCTGCGTCTGATTCATCATTTCTTGAGCCGTGAGGAGTGTACATTCTCGACATATTTCCAAGGACCACAATAAAATTGCTAACCGTATGGCTAAATATGCAAGTTCAAATTACAATGAGAGGCAAGTTTTTCACTTAATAGTAGACTGTTTCAATGTAATCGCTTTTATGTTGTTTCCTTTTACCAAAAAACAAAAAAATAAAAGAAAATTAACATAATATAAACTTGAGAAATGAGTTGTGTGAGACCAAACTTGGGATTTCATTTGAAACTTAAAATTTAAGCTTGACTTATATTTTAAACAAGCCTTTATTATTAATTTTGCACAAACAATTCTTTTAATATAATATTTTTATTCAAATTCTCTCAAATAAGAATAAATTTACTTAGAAGTTACAACACACCCAAACCCATATACATAAAGAAACTACACTTGCATGAAGAAGATATATTAAAAAAGAATTAATCTAAATTTCCATAATTCATTAGGTAAAGAAAATCCAACTTATTATCTTTTAAAAAAAAATTCACATTGTTTCAAGAATTTCAATGCTATATAATATCTTAAAAATAGAAACATCATTAAGAAAACAATAGAACTTTTTTTTAGGGTAGAAAACAATAGAATTATGATGGAGAATGGGGGGAAATTTTTCCTCAAATGATGGAATTAGGGTTAGGTAAGTATTTGGTAGACTCCATTCTAAAATTCTAAATTTTTTAAAATAAAAGTAACATATTAATTTTAATTAAAAAATTATTTATACAACTATACTGAAATTATTTTATATAATTTATTATATTATATTTATATTATTGGATAGTTTAAATTATGATATATATATATATATATATATATATATATATATATATATAGGTTATGGACTCTATCTAAAGGTTCGATGGCCTCGAAAGTTCTAACGTGCTTGCAGGGGAGAGCCAAAGCTTGTGAGATTCAAGAGAGAAGCCTCCTCGATGAAGGGATAATTAGGGACCGTGGGAGGGGGGATGAAGGAGCTCTAACCCTCCCAAAAATTAGAAAATTACATTTTTATCTATTAAAATGTATAAAATTACAAATTAGTAATGGTAAGATTACATTTTGTCCCCCTAAAAGATAATTTTTCAATTTAGTCCTTTGAATATGATAAATAATAGTTTACAATGGTGAAATTGCATTTTAACTCTTATCAAAATTTATAACTTAATTCTGACCCTTGAAATGAATTTCTGGCTTTGTCCCTAAGGATAATACATGTCGTCAGTGGCGGATCCAGAAATACGACTTAGGGGGTAGGGGCGAAGTTAGAATTTTTTTGAGGGGATGGGATTAAATTATATATTTTTATGATAGTAAAAATGTAATTTTACCATTTTAATAGCCTACATCTTTATAATTTTTAGAGGATTAAATTAATTTTTTTAATCATTTTTTGGGGTCAAAGTATAATTTTATTATTACTAATTTAAAATTTTATAAATTATAAATAGCTTCCATTTTAAAGGGGACCGTGCCAACCCTCCCTTAGATCCACCCCTACCTGTGGTTATAACTTGGTTGAAAAACTAACCTCCTCATTTATTTTTATTTTATAGAATGATACCAAATTGGATTGATTTTATCTTTTGATAATGAACTTTCACAATTAAATGAACTGAATCGAATTTAAATGTAAAAAAAAAAAAAAAAACACAAGAAAAGAAATCTAGGTTGCTTAATTACATGTGCATGAAAGCTAGCAGCAAGATTAGGTTAGACGATGATGAATGTCCCAATCAAAGAGGAAAAAGGGTACGAAGGAAAGTAGCGAAAAAGGTAAAGAATATTGAATCAAAATGTAAGCTCCTCACATTCAAAAGTAGCTTTTCTTTTCTTCCATTATATTTCTTTATATAGTTGACCCTAACTAAAACTCAATAATTTTAAATTTCCTCTACAAGAAAGCAACAGCTAAACAACTACTTTCATTTTTTATTTTCTTTTTCCTTTTCTGAATTTACGTGATAGCAATCCATCCTTAACATGCAATGTCAATCTCACACACATTGTAAATTATTTGGATGCATATGCATTAGGAGGATATGTGTTCGAGTGTGTTGAAATACATTATTCTCCTACTTATGGGTTGGGAGGGACTATGGGTAATTCTAGGCATTGTGTCAGAAAGAATAGATACGATTAGAACCTATAATGAAGTTGTTCAAAAAAAAAAAAAAGTAAACATGATGTGAGAGAAAAACCCATTGGATGGAAAATACTTTAGAGGTAAATTTTTGTCACTACTCCTTCTATAATGTATAAGTTGTGGATTTGATATCTATTTTAGTCATCATCTAATAATAGCAGTTAAATTTGTTAAGTGAAATTCTTTTGTTTCCAAAATTTTATTTGATAAACAGATTATCACATTTGTGATGCCATAGTAGCTTTCTATTTCCAAATAATAATCATAGAAAGGTCATATTATTTTAGTTAATGGGTTTAATGATTATTATTTGAGTTGGGACTAAAATGTCAAAATTTAAAAAGTATAAGTATAAAAATGATCAAATTGAAGAACAAAGACTAAATCAACAACGTACACATAGTACGAGCTAATACCAGAGTTTGATGTAACAAATTTAATTGCTGCTATTCGGGTTAGGACTGAAATTTCAAATATAAAAAATGTAAATAAAAAAAATGATCAAAATTGAGTACATGGGCTAAATTTGCAACTTATGCATAGTACATGGACTAATAGCATAATTTGAATTACTTTAAATTATATCAGGTTAAATTCTTCCGTTAGTCCTTATGCTCTATGTAAGTTTAGGATTTCCCTATACTTTAATTTGGTTATTTTTAGCCCTTGTACTTTTTAAATTTTAAAATTTCAATCATAACTAAATAGTAACTATTAAATTCATTAAGTCAAGTTTTGCTATTTTCAAAATTTGATATGGTAAACATATTACCACATATGTAATACCATATTAGCTTTCTATTTCAACATGTATTACTCACAACAAATTAATTGATTAACTTCTGTCATTTGCATCAAGATTAAAAATTTGAAATCCGAAAATATAGAGGCTAAGAATGATCTAATTGAAGAACATGGATTAAATTCACAATTTTAGGCATGGTACAAGAGTAATAGCAAAATTTAACCAAATGGATTTGACTGCTACCATTTGATTAGAACTGAAATTTCAAATTTTAAAAAGTGCAGAGACTAAAATTGACCAATTCTAAAAGAATATAGACTAACATTAATCAAATTAAAATATAGAGACTAAATCCACAACTTAGACAGAGGATAAAGACTAATAATAAAATCTGACATAAGATGACCATAAAAGGCAAAATTTTATTCATATATTTGTAAATGTTTATAAATTAAATCATATATCCTATTTCACCACATCAATTCCTCCCAATAATATTTTACATTTCATATATTTTTAAAAGATTATTATTTGATGTCAAATATTTTTATATAACCAAATCAATTCTGCATGACAATATTTTAACCTTAATTATGTTATTTTGTTTTCAAAAGAATATTTTATTTTTTAATTAATTAAATAAAAATTAATCAATAGTAATAATGTAATACTCAAAGTTTAGGGTTAGAATTAGGGTTTAAGACTGGAATTATGATTCAAAGAGATTAAAAAAACTTTAGGGTTTCAAGTTTTGGATTGGAGTTGAAATTTAAGATTTTGAATTTGAGTATTGTACGAATAAACTATGAAATAGCTAATTTTATTAAATGTCTAAATTATGATATTTTAAGATTGTTCTAATGTAAGTTAAACTCCGGAGCCAAATATATAACATTAGGTGAAAGATTTAGCACTCTTTGAACAAGCTGAACCAGTACACTAAAACCTGATGACTTTGGGGTTTAAATTAGTGAAGAACTAATGACATTTTTGAAATGCAAGAAAGAAGAAACTCTCCATATCTTGTGAAGCAAAGAAAGTCCTATTGGATGATAACTTTGGTGCAACTTTGGGTTTCATTGGAGCTGGCGGACAAGCCAATATCTCTGGTATTTTGAACCTTTGTCCCTTTGGAGTACAACATCCATGCCCACTTTGCAAAACTCGAACCCCATTGTTATCCGTTGACGACCCCGAATCGCTACCTCTTTCGAGCTCTTGCCTTTGTCGTCGTCGGTACCATCTTCTTAGCTTTCTTGTTCGAGCCATTTCAGGTGCTAAAATGGGATGTGGATGTTGGTAAACTTGATGAGATTGATGATGATGAAGATGGTGAATTGTGAATGAATCAAGGGATTTGCTTCGATATATAGCAAACTGGAAAGGATTTTGATTTAACAAATTGGGTTATTTGGGGAAAAAGTTTTCAAACTATTTTTTTTCTCAAGTAAAATCCAAAGAAATCTTACAGCAGCAATTAACTACTACCACTGAAAAGAAAAATTAAAAGTCTAATTCAAAACTCTACCAAATCTTTCTGATATGGTTGGAAACACGGTTTGATGAAGATTGATAAATGTCTAATTATCCATATAGGTTACTCATCCATGGACCAAATCTTATTTAATAATTTCGTTATTTCATATCCAATTTTCCGATTATACATACAATTGACTCAATATGAATCAAATTTTAGATTTTGAATTCATTAATTCATAACCCGCTTATTAATTATATGTATAATTCATATTTATTTAATTGATCGTGTATATAATTGTGTCATGTTACTCACCCAATTCGATATGGACCAAATCTTAGATTGAGATTTCATTAATTCATAACCAGCTAGCGGATTATAAAATGTCAAGTTACTTACTCAACTCGACATGGATCAAATCTTAGATTTAGATTTCATTTATTCATATATGATTAAATGGTTTGATCCAAATCATATTTGATAGTATAAATATTTTTTTATTTAAAATTGATTATAAAATATATGGATATTAATATAATTTTTTAATTTTTTTTAACAACTAGTCCTAAATTGGGTAAGGAAATATAATTTGTCAATATTGTTTGTTTACTATATATATTTCACTATCGAATATCCTTTTTTTGTAAATTCTTTAATAAGAAGGATTTTATTTGGTTTTTTATAAAATTATGGAAGTTTACTAATTTATTGCAAAAAGAAATTTTATGGAAGAAGAAATGTAAATTTTCTATAAGCTTATAACTTATATTTTCTAAAAAATTTAAATCATAATTTTATCATTTTTTAGGTCAAAATTTAATTTATTTAGAAAGATTAAAACACAAACTTTCCATTTTAATGGGGCCAAAGCCCCGCTAGCTTCGCTCTAATGCCGCCTCTAAGGTAATTAATATTTGGTCGAGATTAATGATGTGCAAACAAGAAAGTTTCAATCAAAATTAATTATTAGACATACTAAATTGAATCAAATTAATTAACTATAATAAATTTTGAGAAAATTCACACATTGTTTTATTTTTTTCTAGCCAATAAAAATGAATGTTATATTTTTTTATAGCAAACAGTAACATTAATATGCCTGATTGAGTCTTAGTTAGATTAGTATCGGTATTGTTATTAATGCTGGAGGATGTGGATTCGAGGCATTGAAATGTGTTGTCCTCGTATTTTAAGGTTGGGGAGAAACTATAATTAGTTGCTAAGCATTGTTTTCAGACAAAAAAAAAACCATTTAACATTTAAATGTTCTAGAATTGTGTATAAAAAAATTATATAAATAAATAAAATTCCAAGATTGTGAATTTGTTAGGCCCAAAGAAACTAAAGCCCAAATAAATTGCTAACAACCAAATTGAACTCTTTGACGTGGTCAACACATGGAAGATATCTACCTAATGGCCCAACTTTCTCGTATTAGTATCAAACTCGAATGACAAAATATTTTGACTTACATTTATATCAAACTTTAATATAATTTAAGTTTTAATTAAATTAATTAAAATATTATAATAAATAAAATATTATAATTACAAAATTTCTTAATATTTTAATACTTAATTGCATTAAAAATTTTGCTAAAAAACTACTTTAGCCTCCAAAAAATATAATTAGATATTTTCTATTTCTAACCATGACTTGTAGGTATCCTTATACTATATTAAACATAAAAACAATAAGGCAATTTATTGAAATTTTTTTAATTTTACCATGAATTTACCTCCTATATATAGGAAAAGTAAAAAAAAGAAAATTAACTCTCTAAAAAATTTAGGAAAAATAGTTGGTACATTGTAGAGTTTTTAAACTCTACAAGTAGCGTTAAATGGTTGACAAGTGTTTTATAAAATTTCGACACATGCTGATTTTATAAAACTATTTATGAAATTAAAAGAAATACTGCTAATTGTACCAAATACTTGCCCAAAATTTAAATGTCATCTATTTTTATCCCAATCCCCACGGGCGTAGCAAAGGGGAAGGGGCCTAGTGCTCCTTCGATTAAATGGACTAATAGCAACTTTAGTCCCTTCCAATTATAAACTTTAAAACAATATAGTGCATGAGTACTAATAACAATTAGCAAATACCAATTACAATATAAAAAAAAAATAGATATAATCAAAATTTATAATAATATTGTTCAAAAATTATATATATTACATTATCAAAATTGAAAATGAGTTGGGACAAGTTTTGAATGTTGGAAACCAAGCCTTACTCATATTTTAAATGAGTTTAATCTTTTTGGCCATACTCATTTTTCAAATCTAATATTTTTTTTTTCAAAATCTTCTTAAATTTCAGGCAGACCTTCAAATTTGGATAGATGATGCAACCCATAAACATGTACATTCTCAGTTACAAAACATTCAATTTAAACCCTACTTAAATAAAAATTTTACCTTCAGACCCTCCAAACTTTTAAAAAATTTATTTTGCCCCCCTCAAAACCAAATTTTGGCTTCGCCCCAAAGGCCTAGAAAGGGGCAGGGTCTTGGGCTCCTTTGATTAAATGTACTAATAGCAACTTTACTCCCTCCCAATTATAAAACATTCAATTTAAGCCTTAAATAAAATTTTTACCTTCAACCCCTCTAAACTTTTAAAAGTTTTCATTCCACCCTCTCCCCGAAAGCCGAATTTCCGTTTTCACTCCTACCAATCCCCGATCCAAAACTCTTGACCTGGTAAATGCATACATGCATAGAGCTAGCAGTAAAAAAAAAAAAAAAACACAGTATAGTGCATGAATACTAATAGCAAAAACCAATTCAACATGTGACATTCATTAGGATTATAGAGACGTTAAAGAGAGAGAAATAGAGAGAGGGGGATGGTAGCATGGGAAAAAGGTGAAGTCCTCGAGAATCACAGGTCGATAATGGCAGCAAAACATGTGAAGTAGTCGTAGTAGTAGTAGTGCTGCTGGCTTGGGCGGGGAATGGGCTCGTGATTGCCTACAATGTTGTGAGGTGGATTTATTCCACATGTTTTACTTTTACACCAGCACATACTTATTTACTACAATACAATCCTTTTAGAAGAATCCTAGGGAGATGAGATATATTGCTGGTCCCCCATCCATCCATGAACATTTTACATCATTTTTTTATTTTTATTGATGTTTATTGTAATTAATTATGATAATATTTATTACGTTTGACATGTTTGACATGGTATAATCGAGTGTATAATCATAATTAACCCATGAAAGACAAGATAGGTAGTATATGTTTGCTTATTGTCTTGGATTGGGACTAAGTTAAAATTTAAGGATAGTTCATGTGCTTTTTGTATGGATTTGATCTTTGTATTTTTATTTGCTCGAAATAGATTTTTTCACTTCTTGAATTATTCATTTTCAGTCTTGTGGGCAACTTTTTTAGTTAACTTAGTTTAAAAATTAGGTATAATTACAAAGTTAGTACTCAACTTTTGTAACTTTTTCAATTTGACCCATACTCATTATTTTTTTCTCTTTAATTGGCCCTTAGCCCTTTTCTTTTTCTCAAATTGAACAAATTCCATTACAATTTGAACGAACCATTATAAATTGTAGCAAATGTTGCACATGACAACTTATATGATAGTTCACGTGTATTTCATAATTGATGTGTCACTACTTTATATTATATATCACATCATCAAATAATTAAAAATTATAAAAACAAAAATATAAAAAAATTCAAAATTTTATAAAATTTTCCCAAAATTACAAATAGAAAGTAAAATCTCTTCAAATTTATAAAAATAGAAAGTAAAAACCACATCATCTTTAAATGAAGTTAACAAAACGAGTTACTGAATGGATTAAAAAAGTGAAATTTGAATAGTGGAGGGATCAATTTTATGTACTTTTTGAGGTTTTTTTAATCTTGAATTTTTATATTTATATTTTTTTGAATTTTAAATTATTAAATTATTTATTGACGTGACATATAATACAAAATAGTGATATTTCAACTATAAAATATATTTGGATCGCCACGTAAACTATCACGTCGGCATCTAATATAATTTAATTATAAAAAGTCAAACTTGGAATAACCTCAACTCGAAAGAAACCTACGTGCATATAAGTAAGATTCGAATTTTAAATAGCGATTTCAATCTATAATGACCCCGACAGACTAAAGCATTAAACTTAATAAGATCGGTATTCTAAATAATCCGAACCCAAATCAGTGGGATCTCGAAATTTATCCTATTAAGAAATATTTTTGGTAATTAAGTTTTTGGGTAGATATTTGAGTTGGGTATATTGAAAAAATATTGTAGCTCCCTGGTAACGGTCACAGGAGCTTGAATTGTTTTTCCCATAACGTGAAAACATTTAAAACCAAACTACACTTCCCACTACAAAACCCCGCGCCATTCACTCCCATGGTTCCACATCTTCACTCGCTCACTAACTCACTCACTCATCTCCTTCTATGGACAGCTACAAACGATCGCCATTGAAGCCATGGAAGAAAGGTCCAACACGAGGGAAAGGTGGTCCACAGAACGCATCGTGCCAGTACCGTGGTGTTCGTCAACGTACGTGGGGCAAATGGGTTGCCGAAATAAGGGAACCCAAGAAACGAACCAGGCTATGGCTAGGCTCATTCGCCACGGCCGAAGAAGCCGCCATGGCTTACGACGACGCCGCTAGGAGGTTGTACGGTCCGGAAGCTTACCTCAACCTGCCTCACCTTCAACGAATCCCCACCACCACTACCACCAACTTATCCAACAAATCGTCGACACACAAGTTCAAATGGATCCCTTCAAACAACTTTGTCTCCATGTTCCCTTCTTCTTCCCCTGGTTTGCTCAACATAAATGCTCAGCCTAGTGTTCATGTTATTCACCAGAGGCTTCAAGAACTTAAAAACAATGGGGTTTTGAAAACAAAAACAGATACCCAAAGCAAAAACATAGCTGATGATGTTCAAATGAAAGATAAAGATGTTGTTGGGGTTTCATCAGATAAGCCACAGATTGATTTGCATGAGTTTCTTCAACAATTGGGGATTAAAAAAGATGAAAAAAAGCAATGTGAAGAAGAAGCTGTTGTTAATAACAATGATGATGCTGAGAGTACTTCAACAGCAATGGATTCAACGATGAAAGATTATTATGATGAGTTGGTTCCATTTGGTGAGAATAGTAGCTTCAATTGGGATGCCATGATTGAGATGCATGGTGGTGTTGATGGTTTCCATGGAGTTGAAGCTAGTTTCCAAGTTCATGATCATGGTTATGAAGAAGATCTAGCTTTTCCTACTATTTGGAACTTTTAAATATATTATTTATCTTTTGATCTTTAGTGGATCTTTGAGCTTGGAATATGATCGATGATACTAGTTTTGGAGGTTGTAAATTGTGATGCTATTTGCAATAATGGTAGAAAGTTTTGTGGGTTTATTCTTAATTGTTTTATTGAAAATTGATAGTCATATTCAATATATATATTTAGATATACGTAAGAAAATATGACATAATCTATAACTTTAAGTGATGGGAGAAGCGTCAATATTTTTCTATAAAAATTCAATCCATATATTTAAATTATACTTTGAACATTAAGAACACATTACTTTAATCAATGTATCTACTAATATTCAATGCACCTTGTAAATGGCTTTTATCAATATACTTAAATAGTTAACTATGAACATTCTAAGTGTTCATGATGGGTCACAAATTCCAACAAGCCATACATGTGAGTGGAGTTCAATATCAAAGACGTCTTGAAGCTTCAATTAAGGCTCCAATTGGATGTGCTTAGCTTCAATAAAGTAAAAACAATACTAGTGATGAGAATAATTATTATAAGAAAAAAGATAAATTATGTAGCAATGAGATAAACTTGGAAGATTATTACTGGACATAGACAATGGGGGTCATGTTTTGGATATCGTGCCTTCCTTGGTTACAGAAGAAATGAATTTGAAGCTAATGGAGAAAGTGGGAGAATAGGAAATTATGGAAGTAGGGTTCTAATTGGGCCTGATGGGTACTCTAGTATTTTCCATAAGAAATAATAGGATAATGAGGGATTTGAAGAATGTCTATAATAAGGTGGAGTGGGATCTTTTAGAAGGTGTGTGAGAGAGATTTGGTTTTGATACAAAATGGATAAAGTTGATGATGTTCTTAAATTATGTTTCTTATAATATAGTTGTCATCGGCAAGAACATTAACACAATTTTCCCAACTAGAGGTCTTAGGCAAGGGGATTCTCCCTCCCCTTATTGCTTCTTGTTGTGGATGTCATGTCTAGAATGATAAATAAAGCAATAGGTAATAGAATAGTTAAAGGAATTAAAATGAGCAAACATTGTCCCCGTTTGTCTCGCCTATTATCTGAAGATGGTTCCTTAAATTTTTATGGCAGCAAATATGGAGAATTGTGAGATTATAAAGTGCCATTTTGAATGAATTTAGTGAGGCATCTAGTCAGAGGATCAACTTTAACAAAACCAAGTATAAATTTCAGTACAAATGTGCCACAATATGTTAAACTTGCAGTTGTTGGAAAGTTGCATATTCAAGAGGCCAACGATCCAGGAAATTTGAAGCAAAATGTGAAGCAATGGGATATGTGAAGGAAAAAAGTGTTAATGAAGACAATAGCAACAACAATACTTGTTTACACAATTCAATGTTTCAAGATACCAATGAAGTTGTGTGATGAGATAAATTTAGCTCTGGCAGATTTCCTGTGGGTCAAGGTAAGGAAGAAAAGAAGATGCATTGGGTGAGCTGGTTGAATCTTAGAAAGAGAAAAGAAAAAGGGGGACTTGGGTTCAAAGATATTCTCAATGCTTTTAACAATGCATGTTGGGTAAACATGTTGAAGGGGATTTATTTTCCTTGAAGCCAAGAAAAGGGGAAAGGTGCAATGGTATGTTTTGAATGGGGAAAATATATAAATTTGTGAGCATAAATGGCTAGAAGAGGAAAATGGTTTTGAGAATGAAGTATCCTTATATACCAAGCTAGAGGAGATTATAGAATTATATGGCTAACTAATGTATATGGGGAGTACATTGCCAAATCAAGTTATCATTTGTTGAAAAATAAGGTGGAAGAAACTTCAAGAAAGTATAGAAAATTTTCCTAGTCATAGCAATGAGTTATGTTTTTTGTCACTAAAAAAATGTGATTATTAATTAAGATAATTATGTTTATATAATTATACGAAGAGATATGAGAGTTATTATAAATAGGACTCAATGTTCACTTGGACGTTCACATATACTAAGACGTATCAAAAATTAGAATTTAAACATAATTCAATCTAATTTAATTATAATAAATAAATAATTTGTACCAATTTAAATTGAATCTAAATTGATATTAACTTATAACAACATGAACAAATTGTCGAAAACGATTTAAACTTCAACTCAAAAAATTCAATCTTCAAATTTAAATGATTAAAAAATTTTAAAATTCAATTGAAAAATTAGTTATGTTGGGCTTTTTTTTTTTTAAAACAGTATCGTTATAAGTCTCGATAACACCTTTCTAACTAATAAATAGGAGGATAATGCACTTTAACAACCCGAACTCACATCCTACTACATTAATAACAACACATTTATCAATTAAGTTAAGACTTAATCGATTATGCCAGAAATTATTAGACTCCGATGAAGGTAATGATTATTTTGAGTTGCAGCTATTATATATATAAAATTGGGGTATGGTTTGAGTTGGAATGTGTTGGCAGAATAATTGATAGGCTGTGGTGAATCATTGGTGTTGTACAGCGAAGAAATAGATTCTTATGCCACTGCAAATATATGCCCCTTCCTACCATATCTCACTTTTCTTTACTAATATATTATTTAAAATATGTGCCCTACCTACCAAATAATTGTCAGTTTTCTTTATACAAGTTCGATAAAAATATTAGACAAACCTTCCTTTAATTTTTCAAACTGTATATTAACCTTCCTTTAATTTTTTCCTGTTAAATAATAATGCTCAACGCTAATTTAATGGTTAATTATTAATTTAGTTCCTAAACTATAATTAAAACATCATTTTAATTTTTTAAAAAATATTCTTTTACCAATAATTTTAAAATTTTTTAAAAAATCTTAAAAATAAATATAAATTATTAACAGCAGTTTCCGATCTCACATTAATCTTTATTCACTTTAAAATGTTATCGTTTTGGATGAACGAAATACATTTTTTATTCACTTTAAAAGGTGATTTTGGATGAACGCACGAAAAGTAAATGCCTATAAACTTTTAATCAACAAAAACTTAGTAAACACAATCAGCATACTGTACTGAGGAAAAACATAAATAAAAGAACTTCAAATTAAATTTTATTTAAATTTTGGGAAATTTCCTTCCTTTATTAACAGTGAAAGACATGACATTTGGATCCAATCGAATTATTTTCAATTTAATACTGAAATACCAAATTGATTTTTTGGGCAATGAATACTGAAAGAAAAAAATTGCTCAAATATAATAACACCATAGAAAATATAATTATAATATTCAATGAACCAACTTCATTACAAATCAATCCCATGAAGTAACAAAGAATGAAATTAAAAACAAAACCCAAAAATAAATCAATGGTACAAAAAAAAAAAACCTCCAAAAAATCCCATAAATTTAAGCTTTCAACAAAGCAAGAAGAGACACAACCAAAGAAAACCCAACAGCAGCGGTGGAAACGCCCACGGAGAAACCGGCACCAGCGTCTGGAGACGGAGAAGGCGCCTCACTAACTTGTGCTGTGGCGGCGGTTAAGAATGCCATGAATAAAGCCACCAAAAGAGCCTTCAAGATGCTAACTTGAGCCATTTTTCTGAAGAGGAGAGGAGCAAAAAAATTTCTTTGGGAGACTGAGAAATTTGTTTGCTTTGTTTGGGGTTTGGTTTGATTTAGGGTTCAGTGAGGGAAAGGAGAATATTTATAGGCGGAGAGAGTGGCGCGTGGGACCTACGTACAGCTGGGTAACGTTCATATAACGGCTAATAAATTATGTCGACAAAAGAAAATAAATTGAAATTGCGTGAAACGTTCACTTAACGTTTATATAAAATTTGGTTAACTACCAGCTGCCACATCATCACTTCAATTATTCCATTTAAAATTTTAAAAATAATATTCCTTCAATTTAAAATTTTTTATTTATACTAAATATTTTTCAATTAAAATACTATTTCATATGTTTAATATTTTAAGAAAATACATTTGGAACTAATATAAAATAAATTAATAAATATGAGATAAATTAAAATTAAAAATATAATGTAATAGGATTAAAACATAATACATCAAAACAAATCAATCACTTCAAAATATAATTTTAATCGAATAGGGTTACTTTAATCTTTGACAAAATAAAAATAATTAAATATTTTAATCTTTTTCTTTTACTTTTTGTAGATAAAAATTACTTTTTATATTTTGTTTTATTGATTAACTTTTAACTTTTGAATCTTATTCCTGTAATATATATATTTTTTACCATTTAACTTTTTACATTCTATAGGGTCCGTATTGATAGGTGAGAGATTTAACGTTATGTATGTACATATCGTGATAGTTCTCTAATACCCAGAGGGTCGAGAACGTATTACTAGCTCAAATACTTTGGGGGAATGAGCGTATTCTAATGTGGTTGGCAGGATTGGTGCATTTATGCTCGATTAGCACTTCAATGTGTATTTTCTGTGTTGGTGGATTGATCTAAGTATCCGTCCTTCAGTTTGATATATATTAATGGGGATTAAAAATGTAATATTGCTTATTGCATACTTATGTGTAGCTGAGATGAGATAAAAATGTTGAAATGATTCATATTTGATATGTTAAACTAGATGTAAATACCCTGAGAGTGCATCAGAAATTATATCGAGAAATTGAGTAAAGCATTAATGTAAATAAGATGAAATGATAAATGATCTATTAGTATATATGTATCATTGATGTTAATGTGAAATGTTGGTTGGTTAACTTGGGTTATCTTGTTACTTATTTTTATTAGATTTGTCATGTTTATAATTGAATTCAAGTTATGTTAGCACCACTGAGTAATCATTACTCAACGTACATATTTATTTGTTTCCATGCGTAAGTTATAGATAAAAGCTACAAATATTTCTCGGTCAAGCATCCGACTCTCCAACTCAACTCGAAAGCCATTATAATCATGTTTTGTATGTATATATGTATATATATATATATTGAAGTCATATGACATGTACCTAGGTTGGTTGGTTTGATGCCTAATTTAGTTTTGCCATTTTAGGTAAGTGACCTATAATGCTTAAGAGGTTAGATTTTATCTTTTGACTATTAGTTAATTATGCTTGTTTATGTTGATTTGATTGTTTGAATTGGTTTATTAAGTGTTTATGCAAGGAAGATTATAATTTGGTGATGGTTGAATGTGTTCAGATGGCTTAATTTGAGATTATGGTTTAAGGTAAGCTTTAGGTTAGTTTAAGTTCAACTGTCTAAGGTTTCGGGCAGTTAGAAGTGGGAAGTTTTGTTCATTTGGTCATTAAGTCTCGATACAAGGAGAACATGTCTCAATACATAACTAATTAGTCTTGAGACAATTGTTCCTAGGTCTCGAGACAAGTGGTCTTTGTCTCGAGACAGAAGTACATCGAAGCTAAATTAATTTTTCCCTATTCCAAGTCTCGATACAAGAGTTCTTTGTCTCAATTCAAACATCGAACCAAAAATAAGAAAACATGAGAGGTCAATCTCAAGACATAAAAGACCTTACCTCGAGACTCAACTCAAGACATGTTAACTTTGAAGTTAAAATTTCTAAGATAATTTATGGCCTGTCTCGAGATTCTTCATGTCTGGAGACATAACTTGAAATTTGACATTTGAGTTTGTATTCGAGTTGTAACTCTAATATTAACTCATTATAACCTTCTATATGTAGATGAAATTGATTCTTATGTACGCCAAATGTTATTTGTTGATCATAATAAATAGGTTTATTGTTCCGAAGGATGAATAAGAATTTGCTTTTGTAAATTTATATTAAATTAATCTAAATTATTTCGACAATGTAAGTTAATGTCACACATTATTTAGTTGGGTGTGGGGTGTCACACACAACCTTCTCGACTATGACTTCGCCCATAGGCAACACTTCACCAGCCATGGCACTTGCAAATGTATGTATGCTCTACACGTGGCTCACCTCTAATCTACCTTGCCAATGACAGGTGTTGAGTCATTCTTTTGCATGGAACACAAGTAAGACCCACGTAGAGCTTTACTATGTCCACATTGATCCCATTATTGCTTATTTAGAAGTTCTACAATATTTTCTAAGGGACCAAGCATGACAAGACCAGTGAAGACACGTGTTAGGGCCCAATGCCAAGGGATGATCATCCTCGCCTATAAATACCCCTCTCTAGCCTTGATAGATTTCTTCTTCAACCTCTCTCTTCCAGCACCTCACCACCGTTTAAACCACTATCCCCCTCTCTTGCCAACCTCTTCTATAATCATCACTAAGTTTAGACCAACAGAGATAAAAACACATATTTATAAATAAATGAACATAAAAATTATTTTACTTAATTAACATAAATTAAACACAAATAAGTTTTTTAAAAAAAATAAATGAACATAAAATATAAAGACATATTTATTCAAGTTCAATTCATTGATAGTCAGTAAAAGTATTAGAGAAGCTCCTAGACTTAGCGATAGATTGCATTTCGACTCTTTTATTAAAAAATGAGTAAATTAACCCTTATATATTCCAAAACGTGCAAATTAGACGTCAATTAAATTTATCTGTAAAATGATGATGTGGCACGTTAAATCCTTGTTGAAAATGATTTTCATGGGTAAACTATAAAAATAGTCACCCAACTATGTCTTTTGTTCTATTTTGGTTACCCAACTATTGATTTAGAGCTGACGTGGGCTTGTTTTATTGGTTTAGAAACAAAATTAACTCTCTCATGTTTACACATTCTATCGATTTGATTCTAAATATAAAAAAATAACAAATTTAGCACTCAATGTTTACAAAAGTTGTCATTTTAGTTATAATTTTAGAAAATTAATAAATCTGACCCTCAATATTTATAAAATTTATCAATTTAGTCTTAATTGTAAAAATTAAAAAATATATTTTTTAAAAGAAATTCATTTTTAGCCAATAAGGACCCAATTGATTAAATAGTAATTGAACTGAAGTGTATATCCACCTTAAGAAAATAAATTCTTCAAATTTCATTAGATTAATTGATTAAATTGATTAAATGGTAAATTGATTCAATTATTCAATAATAGAAATTCGAATTCAAAATTTATCTAACAAGACAAATGCTGTAAAAAAATTAGTTAAAATTTAATAAAAACATATTTTTGTATATATATATATATATTTAAAATTTTTATTGGATTTTTTAAAGAAGAAATTGGGTTTTTCCTATTGATTGATTTTAATCTTTGTAAATATAAAATTTTTAAAAATTTATTTTATATGTCTTATTTTGAAAATTTCTTAGTCATTATTAATCAATGTTTTTAAAATGTAGAACCATATAGTTTTATAGGTTAAATGGTTGAATCAAGAAATAATTTTTTTATCTAATTTGATATGAATAAAAAAATAATTAGAATTAATAGTTAAATGACCAAAATAGAATAGAATGAAAGATATAGTTAAGTGATCATTTTTATAATTTATCTATAAAAAAAATAATTTCAGCATAGACTTAAGATTCTACATTATCATTTAATAGATAAAATTTAAAGGATGATCTAATTTGTACGCTTCGAAATATATAAAGGCTAATTTAGCCACTGTTTTAGTAGAAGGGTTGAAATGCAATTCACCCTAAATACAAGAGCTTACTTAGTTTTTTTTTTTAATCTAATTCAACCGTGAAACTATCCGAAACTTTCTAAGTTGATATAATGCTTAGAACTAACCATAATTCATCCTAGCTTTTTAATAGGAGGATAAACTCGCTCGAACTCACATACTTCTGCATTGACAATAATATCAATGTCAATTAAGCTAAAACTTAATCCACCTTACTTGATACTTTTACTTGTATACTCTTATATTCATCTCAATAAAAACTTACCATCCGACCATTTATCATACTCCATAATATATTTTTAGTACATCTTATTATATAATGAAAAAAAACTTATTCAAATAGTTTAATTAAATTTAAATAAAAATTCATTATCATTCAATATTAAAATTTAAAATCTCCTTATGTAAAAATTCAGTCAAAATCGTTAAAAAAATTCAAAATTTTGCATGTCTATCCCGCAAACCATGCGAAAACCAAACACGTAATTTGTTTTTTAAATTTCGTCACTAAAAATAGCCATGAATTTTCACCTATAAAAGATCCTCCCCACATTCATTGTTCTTCAGACCATCAATAACAAAGCAAATAATAACAATCACCGGCGGATCCCCATTCGCCAGCAATTAAACGCAGGTCTCATTCATTTCCGGTGCGTTTAATAATCCCTTTATACGCCATGGACATGAAGAAGGTCTCCACCGCCATCATTGTTGCTGCTGCCTCAATGAGCGCCGTCATGGCTGCCGGTGCGCCTGCTCCTTCCCCTTCCGCCGGTGGTTCTAGTCCTAGCTCCTCTCCTGCTTCCGCCACAGCATCAGGACCAGATTCCAGCGTGGCTGCCGCAACCTTGCCTGTTCCTGGATCATTGGTTGGGGCTTCCATTGTTTCTTTGTTTTCTTACATGCTGCAGTAAGCTACATGTACCAAAAATGAACATGTGAACGAATATTTTATTTTATTTTATTTTATTTTGTAAGAAACATGTGATGAATATTGAAAAAATTGAAATGGAGCTTTGGAAAGTTTGTGTTTATGCTTTTATTTTTCCATTTATTCAAAACAATGAATAACTTGAAAATAACAATGAATTATTCAACTAATGACTAGTATGTAATTAGATAAATGTGGGTGAAGTTGGAAAATCTTTTTAAAGTAGTTGAATTAACTTTTTAAGTTTTAAACATGAAAATATTAAATGATTAAATCAAATTTTTATTATTTTAAGGGGACAAGTATAATTTTATTATTGCTAAAAATTTTATAAATTATAAAGAGACCTATAAATGAAAAAATTCCTATTTCAGGGAAGGCCGATGCCCTGCCAACCCCTCCTGAATTCGCCTCTATATAGTTTATGTATCTAACAACTTAGACTTAGTTTGGATGGGTATTATGTTTAGCTCCGATAAGGTTAAAAATAGTGATTTGGGTATGTGCTTGAATTCAAACATAGCAGTAATGGTGAAGTTAAAAATAATAAATCTTTTTATCATTATTAGAAATAATATATAATAGAAGTTGTAAATTATTTTATTTTTATGAAATTATTAAAATATGTGAAGTTGTAATTTTATTTAATAAAATAATAACATGTATCATAATATTTTTATAAATATTTTAATTAGTTATTTTATAATCATTTAAAATTATTTATTATATTAAATGGTAAATATACATTAATTTATTTAAAAATTAACAAAATTATTTAATTTGTTGAAAGAGTAAAATAAACAAAAAAGAAATTTGAAAATGAATGAACATGGCATAAGGAGAATGGATATAAAACAAATGGAGCAAGGATACAAATAGAGGTGATCATGGTTTAGGCTCTAATAGAATTTTAGCTCAGTTTTCTAGGCCCAACTTAAAAATTGGGTCTAAAATTTTTTCTAAGTTTAGCCTTAATAAAAATGTTAAAACTCAAGCTTGACCCGACTTGTCTGTATTAAAATTAATGTTTCTCAGCTAATTGAAAATAAATTTAAAAACTATTTATACTTAAATAACACTAAGATATGTACAACTTAGCAAGCAAATACATCTAAAATAGTAGCAAAATTAACAATAAAATAAGAGTTATACAATATCCAATTAATAACAACAAAATAATAGCAATATAATAGCGAAATGACACCAAAACAGTGACAGAACAACAGCAAAAACAATGACAATAGCAGCAAAAAGCAGTAGGTTTTTTTTACAAATTCGAACCGGGCCGAGGCTAGGCCAAAAAAAGCTTACCTAAGGCACGACTCTTTTAGAAAATAGGCCTCTTTTTTTGCCTAAACCTACTTTTCGAGCCTATATTTTTGCACAAATGCTTTTACTTTTCAAGTGGGACTTCGGGCTAGGTGACTCAACCCATGATTAGGTCTAGATACAAAAGGAAAGAAAAAGTTCGTAGAGTTGTAATCCTCCAAAAATGAAAAAGTAAAGCCCAGTGCAATGAAAATTGAATCCCATTTATGCATCCTAGCAATTGATTGCAACACGATTGGGCAATAAAGTGCCCAAATCGTTGTAATACCTCTAACTCGTATCCATCACCGGAATGAGATTACGAGGTATTACTAAATAAAGCACACATCCGAACAATTTTATATGTACACATAAACAAGTCTCTTAAATCAATCAAATTTTAAATCATACAGCTAACATAAACTCTTTACGAATCATTCCATATTTTATAAAGAATATATATGTAGTCACATAAATCATAAGTAAAAATATCAAATAAATCAAAAATCACCTTTTTATAATCGGCACATCATGCGTTTACATTCAATAACTTACATTGACCGAATTTGATATATTTACCATTATACCTCTATATACTACTTAGTCATTAAAAAAAAAAAAAAACAAATAACTATACTCTTCTAGTTTTATTTTTAACGCAAGTCACTATTCAAATGGTCAAACCTAAATACAAGAATTGAATATTAAGCATGCTAATTCACATGTTTTAGTAAATGTCTATTTTCATTCTACTAAGTCACATCACAAACAATTAATATTGCATAGTACCGAACCAAAATATATCATTCCCTAATTAACAAATTATAGCAAACTCATCACTAGTATATATATATATATAACATGACTGTATGTAACTAGGCTTAATACACCAATCATATCTAGTTCATCATATACATATCAAAATAAACTCAATCATTATCAAAGAAACTAAACCTCAAACATTAATAAACCACATCAACTTCATTTCATCTATATGCCATTATAAACCAATCGCTGAACTAACCACATATACAATTTGAATCTTATACCAAACTTATTTATTTCATTTCATTCATAGAACATTTTAAAACATTACCAATTGGTCAAATATATTCATATACACATTACTAATTCATGCACAATTCACTAAAACCTCTTTAATTATTTTCGAACATCAAAATATTTCATAGCATCTAATTCACATGCACGAAACCAACTAAACCATATACTTAACCATTTTACTTCATCACATAATCGAATACACAAGCACATTATAACCAATTTTGTAGCAACCCTTAAGGCCGAATATGCACAAAATATTACATATCATATAACCTAACTTAATGATCATGTTCCATCACTAATATACTTAGCATCTCATTTATATTTTCAAATCCGCACCTCAGGACTTATACCTAGCATAAACCATGACTTAATTCAAACACTCATTAGCAAAGCATATCAACCAAGTTACACATAAATATACCATGACTTAAATTATCAGACTAAAGCATTAGATTTATCCATGACTAGCCAATTAACTACACATCATTTTCCATCTTCAAACATATTATCAAGACAACTATACCTCATAATAATAAGCTACAATTGTAACACATCCATCGACCATATATAAACATACTTAATATCAAACATCAACAAAACATATCAAACACACTTCACTTATATTCCTTGACCAAGTGTACTCAAGCTTAAACATCATACTCCATATTTATATATATCATGGCCGAATTACTCAAAACCAAACACATCAAACATTAAGCTAAGAACACATAAAACCAACTTAAACATATAATCAAGCCATCTTTGCATGGCTTTATATTACATATCCCAAAATCAATCTTTTTAACTAGACTATACATGCCATAAGCTCAAATTCAACTTAATAATATACAGAAAAACAGTCGATAGTGTTATAGGCTTTGCTGACGATCCTCAAACTCGTAACGTGACTCCAAAATCTATAAAACAGAGGTAAACAAAAACACACCTACAATAAGCTATTTAAGCTTAGTAAGTCATAAGCAAATATATATATCAACGATTGTTTATTAACACTAAGTTAATAAGGCCGAATATACATTCCTCAAATACAAAGTTTTCATTTTAATCATACATACATATATCATATGGATAATTGCATAAATACACATGAACATATATAAATCTCACTATTAATATCACATATACCTCATTTGGCCGAATATACACAATCACATATGCATACACATAATTCACATTTATAACTTAAACATTTATGCAATCAATTTAACATCCAGCTTACATTATTTTCACAACTTAGGTTAAGCACATACCTGAACCTTTTTATTCAATTTCACATTCGGTCTTCACTTAACATTGCCTGTTGAACTGTTCGGAATTAAAAAGGATACATGGATAGTTGGAAGGCTCGTACAATGCCAACGTCCTAAACATGGTCTTACATGTAATCACATATCGATGCCACTGTCCTAGACAGGGTCTTACACGAATCAAATACGATGCCAATGTACCAGACATGGTCTTACACGTAAACACAAGTCGATGCTAACGTCCCAAACGTGGTCTTACACGAAAACACATATCGAAAATCATATCTCATGACATATGTATCCTAACTATTCCTAGGGTTCGTACAAGGCTTTCGGACATTAAACCTCGATCGAATCTAACATCGTAATCAGGCTCCCAATCACATTTGCATTCGACAATACACATTTAAATTCATAAAATTTCATTTTCACATATAACATATATGTATGATCAAATTTAACAACGTTCATATACTTATTGAATTACCTCGGATATCGACGGATGAAATCGACTACTCGACTACTTTCGACTTCCCTTTATCTAATTTCGTTTTCTTTCGTTCTTGATCTAAATAAATTCAAATTTAACTAATTTAATCACACATTCATTCAATTTAATCCAAAAACACATAAATGGGCAAAATACCATTTTTCCCTTGACATTTCACACTTTTTGCAATTTAGTCCCTATTGCATAAGACACAAAATATACAAAATTTGCATATACCATGCTAAGGCCGAATATTCATAAGCATCATACTAGTCCATATATTTCATTTATTTCACATTTTAGTCCCTTAAAATATTTTTTTCACAATTTAGTCCAAATTACTCAAATTTATCAAAAATCCAAAGACAAAACTTATTAATCCAACACATATATTTAATATTTCATCATCAAACAACAAAAATCACAAGCTATCATCAATGGAAAAACACAAAATCATCATCAATTTCAAAAATTCAAGCATAGGTTTTGTAGTACTCGAAGCAACAATTTCAAAAACGTAAAAATTATCAAAAACCGAAACCGAAACATACCTTAATTTGCTTGAACAAGGGTCGAACACCTAGCTTGGTTTCTTATTTTCTTTCTCTTTTAATTTCGGCACAAAAAGATGAACGTGGCTTTTAATTTGTGATATATTATAACATATATTAACATTATTATTATTTTACCTAATTAACCTTTATTAATTAATATATAAAACATATATAATAAGGTTAGTTTAGTCCATTGCTGTCCACTACCTTTATTAATGGCTAAATTACAACATAAAGCCTCCATATTAAAAGAACAACCATTATTCGGCCCCTTTGAATTTAACCACTAAATTTTTATTTTACGCGATTAAGCCCTTTTATTTAATCGGACACTCAAACGACGAAATTAAAACACGAAAATTTCACACAAGCATATTCACACATAATAAACATAGAAAATAATTTTAAAATATTTTTCAGACTTGGATTTGTGATCCTGAAACTACTATTCCGATTAGGATCAAAATCAGACTGTTACAATCGTGCCACACTGAAGGTAAACTTAAATCCAAACGAATTCTTGGTTGGGTAACTAAAATAGAACAAAAGAAATATTTAGGTGACTATTTTTATATACTCGTAAAAGATAATTTTCAACATAGATTTAACCATTCACGTTATCATTTAATAGATAAAATTTAATGGATGAGCTAATTTGTATATTTCAAAATATATATAGACTAATTTACTTATTTTTTTAATCTTCCCAAATATGGAAAGTTAACTGATAATTTTACATTTATAGTACTATATTCATCTCAATAAAATTTACCATCCAACCATTTATCATAATATATAATATTTTTTAGTACATTTTATCATATAATATTTACATATAAATGATTAGAATCGTCTTGCTTTACTTTACCATTAAAGTTTATAAAAGAATCATATCCGTCCAAATCAAATTTATTATTTTAAAAATAAAACATATTTAAATAATTTAATTAAATTTAAATAAAATTAATTATCATTCAATCTTAAATTTTAAAATCGCATTATCTAAAAATCGTTAAAAATATTCAAAAATTTGCATGTCTATCCCGCAAACCATGCGAAAACCAAACATGTAATCTTTTTAAAAAAATTTCGTCACTAAAAATAGCCATGAATTTTCACATATAAATGATCCTCCCCACCATCATTGTTCTTCAGATCTGCAATAACAAAACAAATAATAACAATCACCGGGGGATCCCCATTCTCCAGCAATTAAACGCAGGTCTCGTTCATTTCCGGTGCGTTTAATAATCCCTTTATACGCCATGGACATGAAGAAGGTCTCCACCGCCATCATTGTTGCTGCTGCCTCAATGAGCGCCGTCATGGCTGCCGGTGCACGTGCTCCTTCCCCTTCCGCCGGTGGTTCTACTCCTAGCTCCTCTCCTTCATCCGTCACAGCATCAGGACCAGATTCCAGCGTGGCTGCCGCAACCTTGCCTGTTCTTGGATCATTGGTTGGGGCTTCCATTGTTTCTTTGTTTTCTTACATGCTACATGTATGAAAAATGAACATGTGAACGAATATTTTATTTTATCTTATTTTTTATTTTTTGTAAGAAACATGTGATGAATATTGAAAAAATTGAAATGGAGCTTTGAAAAGTATTTTGTGTTCATGCGTTTACTTTTCGATTTATTCAACTAATAACATGAAAATAACGATGAACTATTGAACTAATAAATAGTATGTAATTAGATAAATGCAGCGGGAAGTTGGAATTTTTTTTTCCAGGGAAATCGAGATTAAAATATATATTTTATAATTCTCGTTAGAGCTGGTTCATCAAAATAGAAAGTTTAGGAAGAATTTTTTTTAAATTACCTATCATTTGGATCTTTTTTATTTTTGAAATACATTGAAATGTTTGTTTGATTTTGGTTGGAAATATGTTATTCATAAAATACATTACTCCATTAGAATCCAAGAATTTATATGGTTTGATTCCTCAACCCCAATTAGGAGTACCCCTAGAGTCCACTTCTTCCCCCTACTATGAGTGAAAAGGGAGAATGTAAAGACTACCATTAAAGCAGCCCAAGCAAGACTTACTATATCCATGCGTATTATGTCCCCTATCTCTATAAAATATGAAACAAATATGAAGGAATTTAAATTTTCTATTATTGTTCACTAATAATAGTGGAATTACTGGTGTAAAAAAGAAAAGAGACACGAGCAAAATGTGCAGTAACACTTTTGGAAGTATCAAAAGAATGTTACTCATATGTATGAACACTCAGAGACTTTCATTTGTATGTATACAAAGTATCTTCCAAAACACGTATTTAATTATATTTTATGGTATTTAAAATAATTAAATTGAAAATTTAACAACTTTGGGGGTTAAATTATAACTTTATCATATATTTAAGGGTAAACTATAAAAATAGTCACTTTTGTTTGCCTTAGATTACATTTTAGTCACTTATATTTGAAACTTTACATTTTAGTCATTTACGTTATCGTTTGTTACAAAGTGACCACTCTGCCATTAAGCTTCGTTACCTCTCTAACGACAATCCTAAGTGGTAGTACAAATCTATTTTAAATGCCAACTTGGATGTCCAAATGAGACTGTGATATCCTAAAAAAAATTGAGTATTATATGTTGCATTATTTTGGTGCTTAGCTAGTGGAATGATTCAATTTGTGTATTTAAAATGGTCTCGAGAATGCTCGGGATTTATTTGGATTTGGAATAATTTTTGGTAAGTAGTACTTTATTGACATGGAATAAGTAACCTTAAATGCTTAAGGTAATTAAATGGTAAAAGTTAGCATAAGATGAGCAAGTGGTAAAGGGGATATGATGCCATGTATGTTTGCTTGAGGGAAGAGGTTCGAATCCTTGGATGTGCATGTGAAATTTATTTTTTTCTCTCCTTCCATCTTCATAGTGTCGGTTAAGCTAGTATTTATGGTAGGTTAGACTTTTATTTTTATGATATAATGGCTAAGAGTGAATTAAGGAAAAGGTATGTGAGTGGGGGGGGGGGACATAAGGCATGAAACAAGGAAGATTTTTTGGAAAGTTTGGAGTGGCCAAATTTTGACTTGGTGGCCATGTATTTGGACGTTTTAGGGGCTAGGGGGGTGACCAAAATTTGGATGGCTTTTGGTAGCTAGTTGGTCACTTTGGCATTTTGTCATTTTTGTGTTTTTCTCCAAAACCTTTCTCTCCATTTTCCTCTTCTTAGCCGAATGCACATAAGCCTCAAACTCATTTCTTTGTTCATCTTCCATTCTTGAAAAGAACTAAAACCTAAACACCTTATTTTCCTATACCTTTCTTCATCCCTTTCTTCTTACAAAAATCTCTCAAACATTTTTCTCCCTTTTATTTTCATCATGGCCGAATGTTACTAAGCACCATCCCCTTTAACTTCTCCTTCATAGTCGAATCCTCCACCACACTTATCTCCTTCTCAATCAATTTATTCCTTCTTCTCACACTTTGATCAATCGATAAGTGGCTAGTACAATATTTTGGAATCGTTATTTTTTTCCTTTTCCTTTGTGCCGAATCTACATGTTGGTGTGGGATGGTCTTTTTGGATCGAGACCATCATCATACCATATCTCATTCGAATCTTTTCTCTATCATAGAAACTTAGTGGGTGGCCGTGTATCATCCGTAGCCATAAGTCAATCGGTGGAAATCGGATTCATCATCGTTAAGGTAAGGAGTTCTTCTTGGATTTTTTTCGTTATATCTCTATTCGGCTATGTTGCAAATCGGATCGAAGTTTCGACTAATCGATTATTTTTAGGGACAAAGTCACTCGATATTCTGTATTTGTTAATCCTTCAGAAATAGTGGGTGTCGTAGGTGCCGACGATCAAAAAGGTTTAGTCCTTACCGTAATCAGATGTGTAATCCCGTACTTTCCAAATACATGATTGAAATGGTGTGTAATCTCACACCTCTTTGAATGTTTGCATAAAATGTTCTGTGATTCATTCAAAAGACCAAAAATTCGGAAACCGGCATCTGTGACTACTCGGGCGTACGCATGTTCGAAGTGGTAATCGTATTTTGTAATGAAACAGTTTTGGTTAGCAGCAGTGACTTGAAATTGAAAAATCACCAAAAATAATGGAAATTGAATTAGGAAGTTAAGGAGATATAGATTGAAAGAAAATTGAGTCTATTTTCTTATAAAAGAAATAGAGAAAGCAAAGGATTAGTATATTTTGAGATTTTTAGATTTTTGTGAGACTGGTTTAGAGTGATTTCGAGATCCCCTGTTCTGACTTGGAAAAATTATTAAAAATTGATAAAAATTTATTTTGGCACATAATTTATATGGTTAGACTCCTTAATGAGTCTATTTTTATAAGAAACAAACTATAATATCATTTGAGTTCTGTACAGAAAGATAATTAAATTTTAGCAAAGAATGGTCGGAATTGGCAGACAGCAGAAAAGGAGAGACTTTGAAGAATAAACTGTACTAATTGGCTAAGCCAAAAATTCTGAAAAAATTATAGTAAGAAGATATATAAGTCTAGTTTCAAGGAAAATTTACGGATATAAATTTCGAGTTTCCTAACTCGAGTTATAGTCAATTTAGTCAACATGACGCAGATGGACAGTTTCAAATTTTATGCCCCAAATTAGTAGTTAAGCCTAGGTTACGAAATTACCATAATACCTGTCGTAGCCACCCCTCTTTTGAAAAGGCGGGAATCGGACTTGAGTTTTGAAAATAGAAAACGGGAGTCGCCACCGATCTTTTATTAGGTGTGATCGGATCACCTTTGTTTTAATAAAACGTTTTGATTTACTAAAACAATGCTTTTGGTCTACGGAAATTCGAGAAAATGGGTTCGGGAGTCGGTTACATGCGAGGAAGGGTTAGCACCCTCGTCACGCCCAAAATTGGTACCAGATTGATCAATTAATGTCCTAATGTCGAAAGTTTGAAAATTTTGAAGGAATTTTAAAAAAATCTGACCCCCTTTTGAAAATATTCATGTTTTTCTTGAACTAAATCGAGATTTTCTCGTTTCGAAGAAATAAAGTGTCACATCCAATACTTTAGGACATGATAGTTTAAATCTTCGATCCTAAGATCATCTCATGGTTTTCCGAAATTGCAAATCAAGATTTTCTCATTTTCGAGGGATTAAAATATCACATCCAATACTTTAGGACACGATAATTTAAATCCTCGAATCGGAGATTATCCCATAGTTTTTTTGTGGAAATCAAGATTTTCTCGTTCCAAAAGACTAAAATATCACATCCAATACTTTAGGACACGATGGTTTAAATCTTTGAATCCAAGATTATCCCATAATTTTTCGAACTAAAAAAAATCAAGGTCTTCTTGTTCCAAAGGAATAAAATATCACATCCAATACTTTAGGGCACGATATCTCATATCCTTGAATCCAAGACCATCTAAAAAATGTTGATTTACATAAAATGATACGAACGAAAATGATCGTGAAAATGTCGAAATAAAAATAAAGAAACAGAATATAATATAAAATAAAAAAACAAGACACAGTAAAGAAAAATAAAACAATGTCAATAATCAAAGTATATACAATATAATGATAATAACAGTAGTAGTAGACAAAATAATAATGATGATAATACAAAATATATATGAAATGATAATATAAATGTAATAATAATAATAACAATGTGTAATATATACAATATTAATATAAGCGTGGCAATAATGATAACATATTAATAATAGTAGTTAATACGCTACATGTTCAATATAACAATATAAATACAGTAATAATAGTAGTAATAATAATAATAGAAAATATATAATATGATAATAAAGTAATAATAGTAATAATAATAAATAATATATTCATATTCAACATAATAATACATAGTAACAATAATAATGATGATAATAATAAATAAAAATATAAACTATATACAACACCAATATAAATATGTTGGTAATAATGATATAAATAATAATAATAATAATAATAATAATAATAATAATAATAATAATAATAATAATAATAATAATAATAGATTGTAAAATAACTAAAAAGGGATCTAATTGTACTCAAAACGAAAGTTTGGGGTCAATTTAAAATAAAATAAAAGGGGGAGGGACTAAATTGCAACATGCGCTAAAGGGGAAAGGACTAAAACAGATAAAAGCCCCTTTCTTCAAAACGCATAGCGCATAAGGGACGAAATCGGAAATCAAATAAACTTTCGGGGTAAATTTCAAAAGAAACTGAAGATCTGGTTGTAAAACCAAAAAAGACGGAGGGGCTAAATGTGAAATTAGCCCCTCCGAACAAAAACGTGCGGACCCTAGGCTGGAGCGGGTCGGATCGGGTCGGGTCGCGCCAGACGACGTCGTTTTGGGGCCACTGAGACAGGCCCTAAACGGCGCCGTTTTAATAGCTTATAAAAGCCCACCTTTTTGCTAAAAATTCATTTTTCCTAGTTTCACAAAAAAAAAGCACTCCCTCACCCTCTCATTCTCTCTGCAGAGCTGATGGCTACTGCGATTTCCGGTTGGGGACTCCGCCGTCGGCCGCCGTCGCCGGCCACCGCACGCGGTGGCCGGAAATCGCTCCAAGATGAGCTTTTCTCTCCCTTTTTTTATTTTTTATTCCTCTTGATATTATATATGTATGAATATATATATTTACGAATAAACGAAAAATAGAAAAATAAATCAAGCCAAAATAAAACAAGAATACCCTTGAAGGCTTTGTATCGATTTGCTGTGTTCTTTAGATTTTTTATTCTCCTTAAAAAACAGTCAGTGAAAACACGAAAAAGCAAAGAACGGTATTAAAAAGGAGCAGAAATAGAGAGAGATCGAAAGAAGACCTTATGCCTTTTTTATTTCTGATGATGATTTTTTTTTTCAACCCCTGTTACATCATTTTCTAATGGCTTTATAGCCAAAAAACGCACTATTCTCCTAATATACTTTACTATTTCTTTCCATCCTTCTCTGCTTTCTCGTGGTTTCTGTGTTTTGTGCTGTTTGCAGGTGATGGGCGCTGGTGGAGACGAGAAGACCAAGACGCGTGATGGCAGAAGCACGTGATTCCAAAAGGCGCGCGTGGGAGTGGAGGCGACGCGCGTGTAGGGGACGCGCGTGGCAGATGAAGGGTTGGCGGCGGCGCTTGGAAACAGAAACCCTAGGGTTTCTGATGAGTTTGTGGTCTTGGGCCTTGGGTTTGTTGGGCTGTATTGGGTTGGGTAGGCTGTTAATTGGGACTGGTATTGGGATCCAATTGGGCTAATGTTTTGTTTGGTTTTGGGCTTGCAATTGGACTGTTACTTAGGACTGATTTCATTGGTTTTTTTATTTATTTTTATTTTTATCTGATACTTGATGGGCCCGGGCAGAAATTGGGTATTACAATACCCATAGAGGGTAAATTACCGAAATACCCCTGGGTTGCGAGATTACCGAATTACCCTTAGTGGGTACGATTGCCGAATTGAGATAAATCTTAATGGGCCAATTTGATAAATCGCTATATGGGCCAAATGTGATATGTGATAAATGGGCCAAATGTGATATTTGTAATAGGGGCCAGATTGTGATAATTCTTTTATGGGCCTTATGTTGAAATTATTATATGTATGAATTATTATGCATGTTGATTACATGATTGCATGGGTTGGGATATTTGACGAAGAGAAGATGGCTTTGTGCCCAGTTAATGGCTTCGTGCCCAGTTTAATGGCTTCGTGCCCAGTTTAAATTATGGCTTAATGCCCAGTTGGTGTGTTGGCGGGGTGGGTGACTAAAGCTCCCCACAGGTGTGCTGGTTGGTACGGGTGGTGTGTAGTGGATGGAAATTTAGGCTTAGTTGGGAATTGCATATCACATGCATTTTATACTTGTTATATTGTTACATTTGTAAATGGGCTCAAGCCCAAGTAAATGCTTAAATGGTTTTGGCCCAGTGGACTTTGGTAAGTGGGTTATACACTGAGTTCTAAGTAACTCACCCCGTTTTCTTTACCTTCTCAGGTAATGATCAGTAGTGAAGGCTTGGGCCGGGAATGATTTCGTGGAGGCCATACTACGAATGATGGTTTATATAAACTTTGAACTTCTTTAAAGAATTTTTCTTTAATTACTATATCAATTATGATGTAATAAGGCCTCTGGTATTATTTTATGGATTTTTACTTGTGGATGGATTTTAATTATGTTTAGATACTTAAATGGGACTATTTTATTTTTATAAATGATTTCTTAAAATTTTCGTGCAAAAAGGGGTTTTTCTTAAATATTTTATCTCGTAAATTTTCTGTAAATATTCTTTTAAGAATCTTGTTTCCAAATCTCTTTTAAACTCTTTTAAACTTCTCGTAAAAATGTTAACCAATAAATTTCTAAGTTTCAAATTATAATCTCATACGTCTTAAATCATAGATTTTAAATTAACCTCAATTTTTAATAAACCCTATTTCCAAAATAGTTTTGAGGATCTATTTTCTTTAAATCATTAGACGACTAGATGTATGTTCGTTTCGCGTGACATACCAAATCTGGTCTTAACGCATAGACCGGGTTTGGGATGTTACATTTTATTGGTATCAGAGCAAGGTTTCAAAACTCGATTGTGGTTTGGGCTAAAAAAAACATTTTCAAAGCTATTTAAAATGTTAATTTATAATGCATGTTCTAAAGGAAGTATGACACCAAGAGTATCCGGCACCAAGTCAAGTAAGTGTATGTGAATTGAATAATTCTTATTATTGTGATATGCCTATAGGAACACTCTAGAACTCTTAGTTTTAGGTGTTGAAACTATAGAGATTAAGACTATAGGATGCGTTTACGAAAACAACTTTACCTCTTATATCTCATAAAATATCGTTAATAAATACTGAAATAGTATACTGATTCATAAAACTTGTAATCAGATTAAACTGAAATACCCAATATGAGCACTAGAGGACGTGGACGTGGACGTGGTAGACGTGGCCGTGGTACAGGCCGAGGTGCTAGGGTTGCGTCTGAAGCGTCGGGTCTTATGCCGGAAATGGACGCACCTACGTCACCCGGGAGTGAGACTGGACCACATGACCACATGAGAGAGGACATTGCTTTGACCCAAGCAATGTTGCGAGTCCTAGAAAGGGTTGCAGGAGCTAGAACTGGGTCAGCAGCTCGTGGATCAATATCGGAACGACTTAAATCAAGTGGTGCCGAGGTTTTTAGGGGTGTCTCCGGTGTAGCTCCGAATGTAGTGGAGTATTGGCTCGAGGCAGTGGAGCAAATCATGGATGATTTGGAGTGCACCACCGAGCAAAAACTAAGAGGCGCTGTGTCCTTGTTGAGGGACGAGGCATATCAATGGTGGCTCACTGTTCGAAAAGGCACTCAGGTTAAACTTGTTACTTAGGATTTCTTCAAGACTGAATTTCAAGGAAAGTATGTCGGGGCAAGTTATGTGGATGCCCGGAGGAAAGAATTCCTGAATCTGGTCTAAGAAAATAAGTCGGTGGTAGCTTATGAGGCAGAATTTCTACGCTTGAGCCGTTATGCTCGGACAATTGTGCCAACCGATCATGAGCGCTGTGTACGTTTTGAGGATGGGTTGAATGATGAGTTGCGGGTACTGATAGTCCCACAATAAGTAAGGACTTTTGCCAAGCTTGTGGAGAAAGCCAAAATAGCTGAGGAGGCTAAAAACTCTGCACGTCAGAACCGAGACAGAGGCAGAGGCAGAGGCAAGAGGGACTTCAGGTATTCAGGGTTCCACTAAAAGTTTTCAGAAGAGGCCTAGGAATGATGAGCCAGCCCAAGCTAGAGCACCTACTGCTACCAATCAGATTCAACCGTGTGCTGCCTGTAGGAGACGACACCCAGGTGAATGCTGGAAAAAAAACTGGTGGGTGTTTCAAATGTGGTTCTAAGGACCATCAGCTTAAGAATTGTCCTCGAAGGACTGCTCAAACTCAAGAAACTCGTAATCATGATGCACAGCCAGCTAGAGGCACGCAACAGCCACCGAGAGGCCGTAGGCCAGGTCGAGGTGGTAATGGCGGTGGTCGTGGTCAAGGTGCACCGGGTAGAGGTAATGGTTCCAGAGGCAACGTAGAGGTGAGACAGCCAGGGTTAGTTTATGCAGTCAGACGCCGTGAGGATGGCAATGCACCTGATGTGATAACCGGTACGTTCTTCATCTTTGATGTACCTGTTACTGCTTTGATAGATATCGGATCTACCCATTCATATGTTGCTAGTGCTATATCTGGAACCCTGAACATTAGATCTGAGATTATTGATAGAAAGATGACGGTAATTAGTCCTTTAGGACAGTCTGTGATATTGGATAAATTGTTTAGAGACGTGCCCTTAGAAATTCAAGGAGAAATATTTTTGGCGGATTTGATGGAACTGCCTTTCGGCGTGTTCGACCTTATTTTGGGCATGGATTGGTTAGTAAAGCATCGTGCGCACTTGGATTGTGCTGCAAAACGGATGTCGATAAGGACTTTGGAAGATAAGGAAGTAGTAATGATAGGCGAACGGAGGAACTATTTAGCAAATGTGATATCGGCTTTAAAGGTAGAAAAGTTGGTGCGAAAAGGGTATGGAGCATTCCTAGCCTTCATTAGTGCTCTGGATGCCAAGGAATTATCGGTGGAAGGAGTTAGAACGGTAAATGAGTTTTCAGACGTATTTCCCGAAGAACTTCCTGGATTGCCTCCAAACTGAGAAGTAGAGTTTGGCATTTAGCTTTTGCCTGGAACGGCTCCGGTGTCCATTGCTCCTTATAGAATAGCGCCGAAGGAGTTAGCGGAGCTTAAGGCTCAAATTCAGGAATTATTAGATCGGAGATTCATTCGACCGAGCGTGTCTCTGTGGGGAGCACCGGTCTTGTTCGTCAAGAAGAAGGATGGGTCGATGCGTATGTGCATTGATTATAGGCAGCTAAATAAATTGACGATCAAGGACAAGTATCCATTGCCGAGAATAGATGACCTGTTTGATCAGTTGAGAGGAGCTTCAGTTTTCTCCAAGATAGATTTGAGATCAGGTTATCATCATCTCAAGGTTAAGGAAGCGGATATTCATAAGACAGTATTTTGAACTCGTTATGGACGTTATGAGTTTTTGGTGATGCCGTTTGGATTAACCAATGCACCAGCTGCATTTATGGACATGATGAACTGAGTCTTTCAACCCTACCTAGACTGGTTCGTGGTGGTGTTCATAGATGATATCTTAGTATACTCGAAGAATGAAGAAGAGCATGACTCACATCTGCGCATAGTATTGCAAATATTGCGAGAAAAGCAACTTTATGCCAAATTCAGTAAGTGTGAATTTTGGCTGAAGGAAGTGACCTTCTTGGGACTTGTTGTCTCGGCCGAAGGAATCAGCGTTGATCCTCGGAAGGTAGAGGCTGTGTTGGATTGGAAACCACCGAAGTCAGTGGCCGAAATTCAGAGTTTCCTAGGATTGGCTGGTTATTATAAACGTTTTGTTGAGGGGTTTTCGTTGATTGCTGCACCCCTAACTAAACTATTGCTAAAGAGAGTACCATTTGCGTGGGCAGAGAAACAAAAAGAAAGTTTTGAGAAATTAAAGAAGATTTTGATGGAAGCGCCTGTACTGATTCAACCTGAGGCTGGAAAAGAGTTTATTGTTTACTGTGATGCATCACACACGGGCTTGGGATGTGTGTTGATGCAAGGTGGTAAAGTAGTGGCTTATGCATCTCGTCAGTTAAGGCTGCACGAAGTCAATTATCCTACTCATGATTTGGAGTTGGCTGCGGTGGTTTTTGCTTTGAAAATTTGGAGGCACTACCTGTACGGTGAGAAGTCGATCATTTATACGAATCATAAAAGTCTGAAGTACCTTCTTACTCAAAAAGAGTTGAACTTAAGACAACGAAGATGGATAGAGCTGTTAAAGGATTATGACTTCTCAATCGAGTATCATCCTGGAAAGGCTAACGTGGTGGCAGACGCGTTGAGTCGTAAGGTAGTATCAGAGTTGAGAGCAATGTTTGCCCATCTCAGTTTGTATGAAGACGGCAGTTTGCTAGCAGAACTTGAGGTGCAGCCTTTGTGGTTAGAACAGATCAAGGAAAAGCAATTAACAGATGAGAAGTTGGGTCCTTTAATGCAACAAGTTAAAAGTGGTGTAATAGGGGATTTTGGAATGAGTAAGGATGGAGTGTTGTGTTTTCGTGGAAGAGTTTGTATACCCATGGATTCGGATTTGAGACAAATGATTCTGCGAGAGGTGCATAGTAGTCCTTATGCTATGCACCCCGGAGGAAATAAAATGTATCGAGATCTATGGAGAGTAGTATTGGTGGCGAGGGTTGAAGTGAGAGGTTACGGATTTTGTGAGTAGGTGTTTGACTTGTCAACAAGTGAAGGCGGAACATCAATTACCATCGGGCTTATTGCATCCGGTAAAGATTCCTTTATGGAAATTGGAGCGGATAACGATGGACTTTGTTAGTGGGCTACCCTTAACACCTACTAAGAAAGATTTCGTCTGGGTGATAGTGGATCGATTGACGAAGATTGCCCATTTTCTACCAGTTCGTACGGATTACTCGCTGCAGAAGTTGGCCAAGTTGTATGTATCAGAGATCGTGAGGTTGCATGGGGTACCAGTGTCTAGTATATCGGGCAGAGATCCTAGGTTTACATCACGGTTTTGGAAAGCTTTGCATGATGCTTTGGGAACAAAGTTAAACTTCAGCATGACTTTTCACCCTCTTTCAGATGGACAGTCAGAAAGAGTAATCCAGATTTTGGAAGACATGTTAAGGGGTTGTGTGATTGACTTCAGAGGTAGTTGGGAGGATTTTCTACCGTTGGCAGAGTTTGCGTATAATAACAGTTACCAATCCAGTATCCAAATGGTACCCTATGAAGCGTTATATGGGCGTAGGTGTCGTACCCCTATTTGTTGGACTGAATTGGGGGAACGGCAGTTATTGGGTCCTAAATTGATATTTGAGACGGAAGAAAAGGTAAAGGTGATTCGAGCGCGGTTAAAGGAAGCTTCGGATAGACAAAAGTCGTATGCAGATCTGAAGCGTAAGGATATCGAGTTTGCGGTGGGAGATCAGGTCTTTCTGAAAGTCTCACCTTGGAAGAAGATTTTCAGATTTGGAAGGAAGGGAAAGTTGAGCCATAGGTTCATTGGACCGTACCGTGTGTTGAAACGTGTAGGACCAGTGGCCTATCATCTTTAATTACCTCCAAAGTTGAGTCAGATTCATAGTGTCTTCCATGTTTCTATGCTGAGGCGTTATAGATCAGATCCGTCTCACACAGTACCGGTAGAAGAAGTTGAGATAAGGCCGGACTTGTCGTTCGAGGAAGAACCAGTGAAAATTTTAGATCGAGATGTTAAAGTGTTGAGAAAGAAGTCAGTACCCTTGGTTAAGGTTCTATGGCGTAATCACGGAGCGGAGGAAGCTACGTGGGAGCCTGAGGACACCATTCGACAACAATATCCTCACCTCTTTTAACCAGCTAAATTTCGAGGATGAAATTTTCTTTAAGGGGGTAGAATTGTGATATCCTAAAAAAAATTTGAGTATTATATGTTGCATTATTTTGGTGCTTAGCTAGTGGAATGATTCAATTTGTGTGTTTAAAATGGTCTCAAGAAGGCTCGGGATTTATTTGGACTTGGAATAATTTTTGGTAAGTAGTACTTTATTGACATGGAACAAGTAACCTTAAATGCATAAGGCAATTAAATGGTAAAAGTTAGCATAAGATGAGCAAGTGGTAAAGGGGATATGACGCCATGTATGTTTGCTTGAGGGAAGAGGTTCGAATCCTTGGATGTGCATGTGAAATTTATTTTTTCTCTCCTTCCATCTTCATAGTGTCGGTTAAGCTAGTATTTATGGTAGGTTAGACTTTTATTTTTATGGTATAATGGCTAAGAGTGAATTAAGGAAAAGGTATGGCTAAGAGTGAATTAAGGAAAAGGTATGGCTAAGGGTGAATTAAGGAAAATGTATGTGAGTGGGGAGGACATAAGGAATGAAACAAGGAAGATTTTTTGGAAAGTTTGGAGTGGCCAAACTTTGACTTGGTGGCCATGTACTTGGACGTTTTAGGGGCTAGGGGGTGACCAAAATTTGGATGACTTTTGGTAGCTAGTTGGTCACTTTGGCATTTTGTCATTTTTGTGTTTTTCTCCAAAAACCTTTCTCTTAATTTTCCTCTTCTTAGCCGAATGCAAATAAGCCTCAAACTCATTTCTTTATTTATCTTCCATTCTTGAAAAGAACCGAAACCTAAACACCTTATTTTCCTATACCTTTCTTCATCCATTTCTTCTTACAAAAATCTCTCAAACATTTTTCTCCCTTTTATTTTCATCATGGCCGAATGTTACAAAAAACTATTTTGGAAATAAGGTTTATTAAAAACCAAGGTTAATTTAAAATCTATGATTTAAGACGTATGAGATTATAATTTGAAAATTAGAAATTTATTGGTTAACATTTGGCCATGATGAAAATAAAAGGGAGAAAAATGTTTGAGAGATTTTTGTAAGAAGAAAGGGATGAAGAAAGGTAAAGGAAAATAAGTTGCTTAGGTTTCGGTTCTTTTCAAGAATGGAAGATGAACAAAGAAATGAGTTTGAGGCTTATGTGCATTTGGCTAAGAAGAGGAAAATGGAGAGAAAGGTTTTGGAGAAAAACACAAAAATGACAAAATGCCAAAGTGACCAACTAGCTACCAAAAGCCATCCAAATTTTGGTCACCCCCCCAGCCCCTAAAACGTCCAAGTACATGGCGACCAAGTCAGAGTTCGGCCACTCCAAACTTTCCAAAAAATCTTCCTTGTTTCATGCCTTATGTCCCCCCCACTCACATACCTTTTCCTTAATTCACTCTTAGCCATACCTTTTCCTTAATTCACTCTTAGCCATTATACCACAAAAATAAAAGTCTAACCTACCATAAATACTAGCTTAACCGACATTATGAAGATGGAAGGAGAGAAAAAAATAAATTTCACATGCACATCCAAGTATTTGAACCTCTTCCCTCAAGCAAACATACATGGCGTCATATCCCCTTTACCACTTGCTCATCTTATGCTAACTTTTACCATTTAATTACCTTAAGCATTTAAGGTTACTTGTTCCATGTCAATAAAGTACTATTTACCAAAAATTATTCCAAGTCCAAATAAATCCCGAGCCTTCTCGAGACCATTTTAAACACACAAATTGAATCATTCCACTAGCTAAGCACCAAAATAATGCAACATATAATACTCAATTTTTTTTAGGATATCACAATTCTACCCCCTTAAAGAAAATTTCGTCCTTGAAATTTACCTGGTTAAAAGAGGTGAGGATATTGTTGCCGAATGGTGTCCTCAGGCTCCCACGTAGCTTCCTCCGCTCCGTGATTACGCCATAGAACCTTAACCAAGGATACTGACTTCTTTCTCAACACTTTAACATCTCGGTCTAAAATTTTCACTGGTTCTTCCTTGAACGACAAGTCCGGCCTTATCTCAACTTCTTCTACCGGTATTATGTGAGACGGATCCGATCTATAACGCCTCAGCATAGAAACATGGAAGACACTATGAATCTGACTCAACTCCGGAGGTAATTCAAGCTGATAGACCACTGGTCCTACACGTTTCAACACACGGTACGGTCCAATGAACCTAGGGCTCAACTTTCCCTTCCTTCCAAATCTGAAAATCTTCTTCCAATGTGAGACTTTCAGAAAGACCTGATCTCCCACCACAAACTCGATATCCTTACGCTTCAGATCTGCATACGACTTTTGTCTATCCGAAGCTTTCTTTAACCACGCTCGAATCACCTTTACATTTTCTTCCATCTCAGATATCAATTCAGGACCCAATAATTGTCATTCCCTCAATTTAGTCCAACATATAGGGGTACGACACCTACGCCCATATAATGCTTCATAGGGTGCCATTTGAATACTGGATTGGTAACTGTTATTATACGCAAACTCTGCCAACGGTAGAAAATCCTCCCAACTACCTCTGAAGTCAATCACACAACCCCTTAACATGTCTTCCAAAATCTGGATTACTCTTTCTGACTGTCCATCTGACTGAGGGTGAAAAGCCGTGCTGAAGTTTAACTTTGTTCCCAAAGCCTCATGCAAAGCTTTCCAAAACCGTGATGTAAACCTAGGGTCCCTGTCTGATATAATAGACATTGGTACCCCATGCAACCTCACGATCTCTGATACATACAACTTGGCCAACTTCTGCAGCGAGTAATCCGTACGAACTAGTAGAAAATGGGCAGTCTTCGTCAATCGATCCACTATCACCCAGACGGAATCTTTCTTAGTAGGTGTTAAGGGTAGCCCACTAACAAAGTCCATCGTTATCCGCTCCCATTTCCATAAAGGAATCTTTACCGGTTGCAATAAGCCCGATGGTAATTGATGTTCTGCCTTCACTTGTTGACAAGTCAAACACCTACTCACAAAATTCGTAACCTCTCGCTTCAACCCTGGCCACTAATACTGCTCCCGTAGATCTCGATACATTTTATTTCCTCCGGGGTGTATAGCATAAGGACTACTATGCGCCTCTCGTAGAATCATTTGTCTCAAATCCGAAACCATGGGTATACAAACTCTTCCACGAAAACACAACACTCCATCCTTACTCATTCCAAAATCCCCTGTTGCACCACTTTTAACTTGTTGCATTAAAGGACCCAACTTTTCATCTATTAATTGCTTCTCCTTGATCTGTTCTAACCACAAAGGCTGCACCTGAAGTTCCGCTAGCAAACTGCCGTCTTCATACAAACTAAGATGGGCAAACATTGCTCTCAACTCCGATACTACCTTACGACAACGCGTCTGCCACCACGTTAGCCTTTCCAGGATGATACTCGATTGAGAAGTCATAATCCTTTAACAACTTTATCCATCTCTGCTGTCTTAAGTTCAACTCCTTTTGAGTAAGAAGGTACTTCAGACTTTTATGATCCATATAAATGATCGACTTCTCGCCGTACAGGTAGTGCCTCCAAATTTTCAAAGCAAAAACCACCGCACCAACTCTAAATCATGAGTAGGATAATTGACTTCGTGTGGCCTTAACTGACGAGATGCATCAGCCACTACTTTACCACCTTGCATCAACACACATCCCAAGCCCGTGTGTGACGCATCACAGTAAACAATAAACTCTTTTCCAGCCTCAGGTTGAATCAGTACAGGCGCTTCCATCAAAATCTTCTTTAATTTCTCAAAACTTTCTTGTTGTTTCTTTGCCCACACAAATGGTACTCCCTTTCATAACAGTTTAGTTAGGGGTGCAGCAACCATCGAAAACCCCTCAACCAAACGTCTATAATAACCAGCCAATCCTAGGAAACTCCGAATTTCGGCCACTGACTTCGGTGGTTTCCAATCCAACACAGCCTCTCCCTTTTGAGGATCAACGCTGATTCCTTCGGCCGGCACAACATGTCCCAAGAAGGTCACTTCCTTCAGCCAAAATTCACACTTACTGAATTTGGCATAAAGTTGCGTTTCTCACAATATTTGTAATACTATGCGCAGATGTGAGTCATGCTCTTCTTCATTCCTCGAGTATACTAAGATATCATCTATGAACACCACCACGAACCGGTCTAGGTAGGGTTGAAAGACTCGGTTCATCATGTCCATAAATGCAGCTGGTGCATTGGTCAATCCAAACGGCATCACCAAAAACTCATAATGTCCATAACGAGTTCGAAATGCTGTCTTATGAATATCTGTCTCCTTAACCTTGAGTTGATGATAACCCGATCTCAAATCTATCTTGGAGAAAACTGAAGCTCCTCTCAACTGATCAAACAGGCTATCTATTCTCGGCAATGGATACCTGTTTTTGATCGTCAATTTATTTAACTACCTATAATCAATGCACATACGCATCGACTTATCATTCTTCTTGACGAACAAGATTGGTGTTTCCCACGAAGACACACTCAGTCGAATGAATCTCCAATCCAACAATTCCTAGATTTGAGCCTTAAGCTCCGCTAACTCCTTCGGTGCCATTCTATAAGGAGCAATGGACACCGGAGCCGTTCCGGGCAAAAGCTCAATGCCAAACTCTACTTCTCGGTCTGGAGGCAATCTAGGAAGTTCTTCGGGAAAGACGTCTGAAAACTCATTTACCATTCTAACGCCTTCCACCGATAATTCCTTGGCATCCAGAGCATTAATGAAGGCTAGGAATGCTCCATACCCTTTTCGTACCAACTTTTCTACCTTTAAAGCCGATATCACATTTGCTAAATAGTTCTTCCGTTCGCCTATCATTACTACTTCCTTATCTTCCAAAGTCCTTATCGACATCCGTTTTGCAGCACAATCCAAGTGCGCACGATGCTTTACTAACCAATCCATGCCCAAAATAAGGTCGACCTCGCCGAAAGGCAGTTCCATCAAATCCGCCAAAAATGTTTCTCTTTGAATTTCTAAGGGCACGTCTCTAAACAATTTATCCAATATCACAGACTGTCCTAAAGGACTAATTACTGTCATCTTTCTATCAGTAATCTCAGATCTAATGTTCAGGTTTCTAGATATAGCACTAGCAACATATGAATGGGTAGATCCGATATCTATCAAAGCAATAACAGGTACATCAAAGATGAAGAACGTACCAGTTATCACATCAGGTGCATTGTCATCCTTACGGCGTCTGACCGCATAAACTAACCCTGGCTGTCTCACCTCTGCGTATCCTCTGGAACCATTACCTCTACCCGGTGCACTTTGACCACGACCACCGCCATTACCACCTCGACCTGGCCCACGGCCTCTCGGTGGCTGTTGCATGCCTCTAGCTGGCTGTGCATCATGATTACGAGTTTCTTGAGTTTGAAAAGTCCTTCGAGGACAATTCTTAAGCTGATGGTCCTTAGAACCACATTTGAAACACCCACCAGTTCTTTTCCAGCATTCACCTGGGTGTCATCTCCCACAGTCAGCACACGGTTGAATCTGATTGGTAGCTGCAGGTGCTCTAGCTTGGGCTGGCTCATCATTCCTAGGCCTCTTCTGAAAACTTTTAGTGGAACCCGAATACCTGAAGTCTCTCTTGCCTCTGCCTCTGTCTCGGTTCTGACGTGCAGAGTTTTTAGCCTCCTCAGCTATTTTGGCTTTCTCCACAAGCTTGGAAAAAGTCCTTACTTGTTGTGGGGCTATTAGTACCCGCAACTCATCATTCAGCCCATCCTCAAAACGTACACAGCGCTCATGATCGCTTGGCACAATTGTCCGAGCATAACGGCTCAAGCGTAGAAATTCTGCCTTATAAGCTGCCACCGACTTATTTCCTTGGACCAGATTCAGGAATTCTTTCCTCCGGGCATCCACATAACTTGCCCCGACATACTATCCTTGGAATTCAGTCTTGAAGAAATCCTAAGTAACAAGTTCAGCCTGAGTGCCTTCTCGAACAGTGAGCCACCATTGATACACCTCGTCCCTCAACAAGGACACAGCGCCTCTTAGTTTCTGCTCGGTGGTGCACTCCAAATCATCTATGATTCGCTCCACTGCCTCGAGCCAATACTCCGCTACATTCGGAGCTACACTGGAGACACCCCTAAAAACCTCGGCACCACTTGATTTAAATCGTTCCGATATTGATCCACGAGCTGTTGGCTCAGTTCTAGCTCCAACAACCCTTTCTAGGACTCGCAACATTGCTTGGGTCAAAGCAATGTCATCTCTCATGTGGTCGTGTGATCTAGTCTCACTCCCGGGTGACGCAGGTGCGTCCATTTTCGGCATAAGAGCCGGCGTTTCAGACGCAACCCTAGCACCTCGGCCTCTACCACGATCACGTCTACCACGTCCACGTCCACGTCCTCTAGTGCTCATATTGGGTATTTCAGTTTAATTTGATTACAAGTTTTATGAATCAGTATACTATTTCAGTATTTATTAACGATATTTTATGAGATATAAGAGGTAAAGTTGTTTTCGTAAACGCATCCTATAGTCTTAATCTCTATAGTTTCAACACCTAAAACTAAGAGTTCTAGATTGTTCCTATAGGCATATCACAATAATAAGAATTATTCAATTCACATACACTTACTTAACTTGGTGCCGGATACTCTTGGTGCCATACTTCCTTTAGAACATGCATTATAAATTAACATTTTAAACAGCTTTGAAAATGTTTTTTTAGCCCAAATCACAACCGAGTTTTGAAACCTTGCTCTGATACCATTAAAATGTAACACCCCAAACCCGGTCTATGCGTTAAGACCAGATTTGGTATGTCACGTGAAACGAACATACATCTAGTCGTCTAATGATTTAAAGAAAATAGATCCTCAAAACTATTTTGGAAATAGGGTTTATTAAAAACCGAAGTTAATTTAAAATCTATGATTTAAGACGTATGAGATTATAATTTGAAACTTAGAAATTTATTGGTTAACATTTTTACAAAAAGTTTAAAAGATTTAAAAGAGATTTGGAAACAAGATTCTTAAAAGAATATTTACAGAAAATTTACGAGATAAAATATTTAAGAAAAACCCCTTTTTGCACGAAAATTTTAAGAAATCATTTATAAAAATAAAATAGTCCCATTTAAGTATCTAAACATAATTAAAATCCATCCACAAGTAAAAATCCATAAAATAATACCAGAGGCCTTATTACATCATAACTGATATAGTAATTAAAGAAAAATTCTTTAAAGAAGTTCAAAGTTTATATAAACCATCATTCGTAGCATGGCCTCCACAAAGTCATTCCCGGCCCAAGCCTCCACTACTGATCATTACCAGAGAAGGGTAAAGAAAATGGGGTGAGTTACTTAGAACTCAGTGTATAACCCACTTATCAAAGTCCACTGGGCCAAAACCATTTAAGCATTTACTTGGGCTTGAGCCCATTTACAAATGTAACAATATAACAAGTATAAAATGCACGTGATATGCAATTCCCAACTAAGCCTAAATTTCCATCCACTACACACCACCCGTACCAACCAGCACACTTGTGGAGAGCTTTAGTCACCCACCCCGCCAACACACCAACTGGGCATTAAGCCATAATTTAAACTGGGCACAAAGCCATTAACTGGGCACGAAGCCATCTTCTCTTCGTCAAATATCCCAACCCATGCAATCATGTAATCAACATGCATAATAATTCATACATATAATAATTTCAACATAAGGCCCATAAAAGAATTATCACAATCTGGCCCCTATTACAAATATCACATTTGGCCCATTTATCACATATCACATTTGGCCCATATAGCGATTTATCAAATTGGCCCATTAAGATTTATCTCAATTCGGCAATTGTACCCACTAAGGGTAATTCGGTAATCTCGCAACCCAGGGGTATTTCGATAATTTACCCTCTATGGGTATTATGGTAATTTCGTAACCTAGGCTTAACTACTAATTTGGGGCATAAAATTTGAAACTGTCCATCTGCGTCATGTTGACTAAATTGACTATAACTCGAGTTAGGAAACTCGAAATTTATATCCGTAAATTTTCCTTGAAAATAGACTTATATATCTTCTTACTATAATTTTCTAGAATTTTTGGCTTAGCCAATTAGTATAGTTTATTCTTCAAATTCTCCCCTTTTCTGCTGCCTGGAAATTCCGACCATTCTTTGCTAAAATTTAATTATCTTTTTGTACAGAATTCAAATGATATTCTAGATTGTTTCTTATAAAAATAGACTCATTAAGGAGTCTAACCATATAAATTATGTGCCAAAATAAATTTTTATCAATTTTTAATGATTTTTCCAAGTCAGAACAGGGGATCTCGAAATCACTCTGAACCAGTCCCACAAAAATCTAAAAATCTTGAAATATACTAATCCTTTGCTTGCTCTGTTTCTTTTATAAGAAAATAGACTCAATTTTCTTTCAATCCATATCTCCTTCACTTTCTAATTCAATATTCACTATTTTTGGTGATTTTTCAATTTCACGTCACTGCTGCTAACCAAAACTGTTTCATTGCAAAATTCGATTACCACTTCGAACATGCGTACGCCCGAGTAGTCACTGATGCCGGTTTTCGAATTTTTGGTCTTTTGAACGAATCACAGAACATTTTATGCAAACATTCAAAGAGGTGTGAGATTACACACCATTTCAATCATGTATTTGGAAAGTATGGAATTACACACCTGATTACGGTAAGGACTAAACCTTTTTGATCGTCGGCACCTACGACACCCACTATTTCCGAAGGATTAACAAATAGAGAATATCGAGTGACTTTGTCCCTAAAAATAATCGATTAGTCGAAACTTCAATCCGATTTGCAACATAGCCGAATAGAGATATAATGAAAAAAAAAATCCAAGAAGAACTCCTTACCTTAACGATGATGAATTCGATTTCCACCGATTGACTTATGGCTAAGGATGATACACGGCCACCCACTAAGTTTCTATGATAGAGAAAAGATTCGAATGAGATATGGTATGATGATGGTCTCGATCCAAAAAGACCATCCCACACCAATATGTAAATTCGGCACAAAGGAAAAGGAAAATAATAACGATTCCAAAATATTGTACTAGCCACTTACCGATTGATCAAAGTGTGAGAAGAAGGAATGAATTGATTGAGAAGGAGATAAGTGTGGTGGAGGATTCGGCTATGAAGGAGAAGTTAAAGGGGATGGTGCTTAGTACCATTCGGCCATGATGAAAATAAAAGGAAGAAAAATGTTTGAGAGATTTTTGTAAGAAGAAAGGGATGAAGAAAGGTATAGGAAAATAAGGTGTTTAGGTTTCGGTTCTTTTCAAGAATGGAAGATGAACAAAGAAATGAGTTTGAGGCTTATGTGCATTTGGCTAAGAAGAGGAAAATGGAGAGAAAGGTTTTTGGAGAAAAACACAAAAATGACAAAATGCCAAAGTGACCAACTAGCTACCAAAAGCCATCCAAATTTTGGTCACCCCCCTAGCCCCTAAAACGTCCAAGTACATGGCCACCAAGTCAAAGTTTGGCCACTCCAAACTTTCCAAAAAATCTTCCTTGTTTCATGCCTTATGTCCCCCCCACTCACATACTTTTTCCTTAATTCACTCTTAGCCATACATTTTCCTTAATTCACTCTTAGCCATACCTTTTCCTTAATTCACTCTTAGCCATTATACCATAAAAATAAAAGTCTAACCTACCATAAATACTAGCTTAACCGACACTATGAAGATGGAAGGAGAGAAAAAAATAAATTTCACATGCACATCCAAGGAATCAAACCTCTTCCCTCAAGCAAACATACATAGCATCATATCCCCTTTACCACTTGCTCATCTTATGCTAACTTTTACCATTTAATTACCCTAAGCATTTAACGTTACTTGTTCCATGTTAATAAAGTACTACTTACCAAAAATTATTCCAAGTTCAAATAAATCCCGAGCCTTCCCGAGACCATTTTAAACACACAATTTGAATCATTCCACTAGCTAAGCACCAAAATAATGCAACATATAATACTCAATTTTTTTTAGGATATCACAGGGACGAGAATAGATTTTTAATTAACTAAATTTAATTAATTGTAAATTTTAAATTAATTACACGTTGAATTAGAAAATAAAAACCGTTCGTCTCCTTTTTCTTTTTCCTTTCTTTTTCATTTTGACTAAAAAAACTATTTTCATCCTAGTTAGACATTCTAGTTGGTATTTAAAACCTATTTGGACTACCACGTATGATTGTCGTTAGGAAGGTAATGGAGATGAACGGCAAAGTGATTACTTCGTAACAAAACGATAACTATTTTTACAATTTACTTTATATTTAACGTATGTTTTTATGAATTTTGGAGAGACTAAACCCATTTAAGAGAGGGTGTAAAGCCCTTATCAACCCCCACGGCCTTTTGCCTCCTACCACTAAAGAGGGTGAAGATAGGAACGAAGACAAAGAGGGTGTTTAAATATATTTGTATTTATTTTATAGTTGTAATTAATTGATTTCTATATTATAATTAATTGGAAATTTATTTATAGATATTTTATAATTGTATTTTCTTTGTACTTACTGAATTTTTTTAAAAAAATTCAAATTGACTCATGTTGATTTTGTGGTCTATTTTACTATCAAAATATATAATAGTATGGAAAGACGCGCACGGAAGGAAATATTCTTCATATACTTCATGATTGTTCCAAAGTGAGGAAGAATGGATGCAATTCATTCCGAATTCATTTTACTCCAAGTTCTTATCTATGTCACTTTTATTTTGGGTGAATGTCAACCTTTCTAATAAATAAATTTACAATTCAAAGATGTTAATTGGATCATCCTGTTTGATATACTATGCTAGTTTGTATGGAAACAAAGAAATTCTTTTGTTTTTGGAAATGTTCCTCTGGTATGCTTGTAAGATTGGTTTGGAGTTGGGCTGTGAATGTTAAACATAATAGGGAACCAACGATCAAGGATAAAAATCGAATCAAACCAAGCACCTGATAGCAACCAATAGCTGGTTGCATCAAAATGAACACAGACGGTGCAAGGAAACCTCATACTGGACTTGCTCGCTCAGCTGAGATTGCTAGAGGCAACCATGGTAGATGGATATTTGGCTACAGTCACAATACTGAGAAATGTAGTGTTGAAGAAGTAGAACCTTGGCCAATCTATAGTGGACTTAAATTGCTTTGGTGCGAACGGTGGAAATTGGTTGTTTTGGAATGTGAATGTTTAACTACAGTTCAAGTAATCAATAGTGACTATAAAGTCGTAATGAACAAAACACTAGTATGCAAATAAAAGAGCTTTGCACTCAAGCATGAGTGGTATATTTAAGAAAATCTAATGGAGCGGCTAATGACTTAACTGATATGATGTTTGACAATCAATTGGATCTCAATTACTTTATTTTTTCTCCCCAAACACTTCCATTCTAAATAATTTGCAAGATGATATTGATGTAATTACTGTTAATTTACTGCACTTTTCTCTTAAAAAAAAATTTAAAATCTCCTTATCTAAAAATTCAGTCAAAGTTAAAAAAATTCAAAAATTTGCATGCCTATCCCGCAAACCATGCGAAAACCAAACACGTAATTTGATTTTTAAATATCGTCACTAAAAATAGCCATGAATTTTCACCTATAAAAGATTCTCCCCACCATCGTTGTTCTTCAGACCTGCAATAACAAAGCAAATAATTACAATCACCGGCGGATCCCCATTCTCCAGTAATTAAACGCAGGCCCCGTTCATTTCCGGTGCGTTTAATAATCCCTTTATACGCCATGGACATGAAGAAGGTCTCCACCGCCATCATTGTTGCTGCTGCCTAAATGAGCGCCGTCATGGCTGCCGGTGCACCTGCTCCTTCCCCTTCCGCCGGTGGTTCTATTCCTAGCTCCTCTCCTGCTTCCGCCACAGCATCAGGACCAGATTCCAGCGTGGCTGCCGCAACCTTGCCTGTTCTTGGATCATTGGTTGGGGCTTCCATTGTTTCTTTGTTTTCTTACGTGCTACATGTATGAAAAATGAACATGTGATCGAATATTTTATTTTATTTTATTTTTTATTTTTTTTGTAAGAAACATGTGATGAATATTGAAAAAATTGAAATGGAGCTTTGAAAAGTATTTTGTGTTCATGCGTTTACGTTTCGATTTATTCAACTAATAACATGAAAATAACAATGAATTATTTAACTGATAAATAGTAGGTAATTAGATAAATGCAAGGGAAGTTGGAATTTTTTTAGTTATTTATGTTATTCACTATATCGTTAGGTTCCATTATTTCTCTATCGGAATAGGTTATTCAATTGGGATATCTAACTGAGATGAGAATAGGTTATTCATTTTTATTGAAAATTTTAAATTAATTTGAATTAGAAAACAAAAATTGTTTGTCTTCCTTTTTTTAGGTTTCTTTTTCATTTTGACTCAAAAAAAAAAAACTATTCTTATCCCAGTCTACTTTGTAACAAAACGATAATATAAGTGACCAAAACATAATATTTTAAATATAAGTGACTAAAATGTAATCTGAGACAAATAAAAGTAACTATTTTTGTAGTTTACCCTATATTTACCTTATGTTTTTATGAATTTTAGAGAGTTGAACCCCTTTTAAGAGAGTGTAATCAACCCCCGATCCTTTCCCCTCCTGCCACTAAAGAGGGTGGAGATAGTAACAATGACAAAGAGTGTGTTTAAATAATAGTATGGAAAGATATAAATGTGGACTGACGGATGATGCTAGTTGCTGCATTTGTGGATTTGCAAAAGAAAATATTCTTCATATACTTCATGATTGTTCCAAAGCTCAGGAAGTATGGAAGCAGTTAATTTCAAATTCATTTTACTCCAAGTTCTTATCTCTGTCACTTTTATCTTGGGTGAATGTCAACCTTTTCTAATAAACTAAGTTTATAATTCAAAGATGTTAATTGGATCACCTTGTTCAGTATATATAGTATGCTAGTCTGTATGGAAACAAAAGAATTTTTTTGTTTTTAGAAATGCTGCTCATAATTTTGGTATGCTTGTAGGATCGGCTTGGAGTTGGGTTGTGAATGTTAAACATAATAGGAAACCAACAATCAAGGTTAAAAATCAAATCAGACCAAGCAGTGGCAATAACCAATTGCTGGTTGCGTCAAAATGAACACAAACGGTGCAAGGAAACCTTATATCGGACTTGCCTGCTCAACTGAGATTGCCAGAGATAACCATGGCAGATTTGGCTACGGTCACAATATTGGGAAATGTAGTGTAGAACAAGCAAACCTATAGGTGGACTTAAATTGCTTTGGTGCGAAGGGTGGAAATTGGTTGTTTTGGAAAGAAATTGTTTAATTGCAGTTTAAGTAATCAATGGTGATTATAAATACGTAGTGAACAAGGCACTGATATGCAGAATAAAAGAGATTTGCACTCGAGCACGAGTAGTTCGCATCGAGCATATTTATAGAGAATCTAATGGAGTGGCTAATGCCTAGAGGTGGACATGGGCTGGGCTACCCGGCCCGCTCAAAAAATGGGAGCTTTTGGGTAAAAATATAGGCCCGAAATATGAGTTTGGGCAAAAAAATGAGGCCCGTTTAGAAAATGAGCCGGGCTCAGGTAAAACTTTTTTGGCCCGAGCCTGGCCCGAATTATATTAAATATATATTTTTATTTTTAATTAAATATACTTTTTAAATTTACATATTTTTATTTGTTTTTTTGTTTTAATATTTGTTTTAAAATTTTTTATTTAATGAAAAAAGCTAAAAAAAATTACATATTTTTTATTTGTTTTATTTGTTTTAATATTTGTTTTAAATTTTTTTATTTAATGGAAAAAAAAAACTTAAAAAAATTAATATGGGTCGGGCTGGGCCGAGCTCGGGTTTATCAATTTTCTTTAGGGCCGGGCTTGGTTAAAATTTTAGGCTCATATTTCGGGCCAGGCCCGGGCTTAAAAAAGGGCCTAAAATTTTATCTGGGTCCGGCCTGGCCCGGCCCATGCCCACCTCTACTAATGCCTTAGTTGATATGATGTTTCACTATCAATTCGATCTCCATGAATTTGTTTATTCTCCCTAAACAAATTGATATTTGAATAATTTAGAAAATGATATTGATTGATGTAATTACTACTCTCTCTTTGTCTAGCCAATTTCTTTTTTTTTTTTTATATCCCCTTACCTAAAAATCCAGTCAAAATCACTAAAACAAATTCAAAAATTTGCATGTCTCCCGCAAACCATGCAAAAACCAAACACGTAATTTTTTTATAAAATACATCACTAAAAATAGCCATGAATTTTCACCTATAAAAGATCCTCCCCACCATCATTATTCTTCAGACCATCAATAACAAAGCAAATAATAACAATCACCGGCGGATCCCCATTCGCCAGCAATTAAACGCAGGTCTCATTCATTTCCGGTGCGTTTAATAATCCCTTTATACGCCATGGACATGAAGAAGGTCTCCACCGCCATCATTGTTGCTGCTGCCTCAATGAGCGCCGTCATGGCTGCCGGTGCGCCTGCTCCTTCCCCTTCCGCCGGTGGTTCTAGTCCTAGCTCCTCTCCTGTTTCCGCCACAGCATCAGGACCAGATTCCAGCGTGGCTGCCGCAACCTTGCCTGTTCTTGCATCATTGGTTGGGGCTTCCATTGTTTCTTTGTTTTCTCACATGCTGCAGTAAGCTACATGTACCAAAAATGAACATGTGAACGAATATTTTATTTTATTTTTTATTTTTTTTAAGAAACATGTGATGAATATTGAAGAAATTGAAATGGAGCTTTGGAAAGTATGTTGTGTTTATGCTTTTACTTTTCGATTTTTTCAAAACAATGAATAACTTGAAAATAACAATGAATTATTCAACTAATAACTAGTATGTAATTAGATAAATGTGGGGTGAATTGTTGGAAAATCTTTTATAGAAATTGAGATTAAAATATTTTTTTATGAGTGTTAAAATAGGTATTTAATTATATTTTATAGTATTTAAAATGAAAATTTAACAATTTTGGGGTTAAATTAAAAATTTATTATATATTTAACTTATGCTTTTATGAATTATGGGGAGTTCGAACCCATTTTAGGAGAGGGTGTAAAGACTTTGCCAGCCCATTTCCCATCACTAACGAGGGTGAGGATAGGAATCATGACGAAGCTTACTCGATGCTCGGTCCGTTTAGAAAGTAGATTTTGTTTCCTTCCTAATCATATTTTTTGAGCCTATATTTTTACTCAAACTCGCCGACTTTTTGGATGGGCCTTTGGGTTGGACCGAAATTATCTGGCTCATGATCAAGTCTAAATACAAAAGGATAAAAAAAAGTCTATGGAGTTGTAATCCTCTAGTGAAAAAGTAAGACCTTAGTGCGATGAAATTGAATCCCATTATGCATCCAAGCGATCAATTGCGGCACAATAGGGCAATAGAATGTCCAAATCATGCCACACTGAAGGTATATTTAAATCAAAACGAATCCTTAGTCGGCTAACCAAAATAGAACAAAAGATATAATTGGGTGACTATTTTTATATACTGATAAAAATAATTTTCAAGATAGATTAAACGTTTCATGTCATCATTTAATAGATAAATTTTAACGGAGGAGTTTATTTGTATATTTCGAAATATATATATAAAGACTAATTTACTCATTTTTTTTCAATAAAAGTGCCAAATTGCAATCTTCCCCTAAATACAGGAGCTTAACTAATAATTTTACTGTTATAGTCTTATATTCATCTCAAAAAAACTTACCATCTGACCCATTTATCATAGTATATAATATTTTTTAGTACATCTTATTATATAATATTTACATATAAATGATTAAAATAGTCTCGCTTTACTTTACCATTAAGGTTTTAGTTAAAAAAATATCCATTCAAAATTAATAAATATAAAATCTATGAAATTAATTGATTGAGTCTTAGTTCAATTGGCATGGGCATTGTTGTCAACGTAGGAGGACGTATGTATATTTTTTGCCTAAGTCCATTTTTTGGGTCTATACTTTTACCCAAACCCTCCATGGACAACTCTACATTTATCATAGTATATAATATATTTTTAAGTACATCTTATTATATAATATTTACATATAAATGATTAAAATCGTCTCACTTTACCATTTAAATTTTAATTAAAAAAATCCATTCAAAATTAATAAATATAAAATCTATGGAATTGATAGACATTAATTCCATCTCACAACGCTTAAAAAAAATCATATCCGTCCAAATCAAATTTTAAAAATAATAATGAAAAAAATTAAAACATATTCAAATAATTTAATTAATTTAAATAAAAATTAATTATCATTCAATCTTAAATTTTAAAATCCCCTTATCTAAAAATCGTTAAAAAAATATTCAAAATTTTGCATGTCTATCCGGCAAACCATGGGAAAACCAAACACGTAATTTTTCTTTTAAACTTCGTCACTAAAAATAGCCATGAATTTTCACCTATAAAACATCCTCCCCACCATCATTGTTCTTCAGACCTGCAATAACAAAGCAAATAATAACAATCACCGGCGGATCCTCATTCTCCAGTTATTAAACGCAGGTCTCATTCATTTCCGGTGCGTTTAATAATCCCTTTATACGCCATGGACATGAAGAAGGTCTCCATCGCCATCATTGTTGCTGCCGCCTCAATGAGCGCCGTCATGGCTGCCGGTGCACCTGCTCCTTCCCCTTCTGCCGGTGGTTCTATTCCTAGCTCCTCTCCTGCTTCCGCCACAGCATCAGGACCAGATTCCAGCGTGGCTGCCGCAACCTTTCCTGTTCTTGGATCATTGGTTGGGGCTTCCATTGTTTCTTTGTTTTCTTACATGCTGCAGTAAGCTACAAGTACGAAAAATCAACATGTGAACGAATACTTTTTTTTTTTTGAAAGAAACATGTGATGAATATTGAAAAAAATGAATAAAATGGAGCTTTGAATAATTTTGTGTTTATGTTTTCTTACGTGTTGTGAGACGCAAAATGGAAGATTATCGTAATGGAGGTAACCAAAATGAAAGCACTTGAAAAGTTGGATGACCATATGGACAATATTTACCCTTGAAAAAAATAATCATCCTGTGCCTATATAAAAACTCAAATTATGTTACTCCTATTATTCTCAATTCTCCTATTTTACTTTATTTTGTTTCTTGCACCACAAGTTTTCTAGTTTTACCACCCAATGTTGTTCCACCAATTTGCGTATTTGTCACACTGGAGTTGATACACAAGATTTAGACTTACTGCTCAATATAACCGAGATCGCTTCCAAGCTATCACATTCAACTAGTACATTTTCGAACCCCCTTTCCCACATTAACGTAAGCCATCAAAAAGACATCAAAGCTCCAAATAAAGGACATTACACTACCCAAGGCTTCTGCAATATCCTAGCATCCATTCGCCTCTACAATAACACCTCCTGCTGAAGCAAGACCAGCTCATGTCTTTAAAGCACCATGCCGCCATCTATATTGAGCTTGATCCAATCCTCGAGAGGTGGAGCCCAATGCCCATCTCTTGAAACATTTTTAAATTGCGGAATTCTCTCGTCATGCGTTTTAACACTCTTGGTCCAGCACCAACTACGTTCCATTCCTCACCATGGAATATCTCAAATTAAAATGGAATGCATTTCTTCAGGTAGTATGCAAACTCTGTGGAATGGTGTTTTATTGGATGAGTTCCAACCTTCGAGAGGTATTACGTAGGGGTGTTCTTTATCTCCATATTTATTTATTCTATGTATGGAAAGATGGGGACAATATATTCATAAATTGGTTGGAGAGAGGCTTTGGTAACCAATCTTTTTATTGAAAGGATGCCTTGGAGTTTCGAATCTATTTTTTGCGGATGATTTGTTCCTGTTTATTGATGCTGATATGGAAAAAGCAAAAGTTGTTAAAGATACATTGGAAATTTTTGTACTTATCACAAAGTTAATGCCCAAAAGACAAATGTTTTCTTTTTCAAAGAATACTCCTGCTAATATCGCTTTCCAAATCTGCATGGTTTTGGGATTTAATGAAGTTTCTGACCTTGTGTTTATCTTGGCATGCCAGTTTTTCACAGTGTTATGCTAAACTTCTTTCGATGGCAAGTCGTGTTACTCTGGTACAGTCTATTCTTATGTTAACCCCCAATTACATTATGCAAACATGTAATGCCGATGGTCGAATTCGAATAATGGGATGTCACATTCATTGCTGGGGCAATTGTATTACAAATAAGTATGCATTCCAATTCCCATAATTAGAACATACAAGGGTTTAATTGTGAAGTTCAAGCATGAATAGGGTTGAATTGTAAAATTTCAAAATATTAGAGTTAGTATCGATACTTAAATATTGCTTGGTATCGATACTGTATCGGTACTTTATTTGATATTGATATCACATTATAAATCTATTTATTTAAGAAAACTGTTCATATTATCAAGTATCGATAGTATCAGTACTTTTGTGTAGAATTGTCAAAAATCACTTTTAAAAATACCTATTCTATGCTTGGACTTAACCAATACAATTAGAATCAATAAAGACTCCAAAATCTGTCATGTAATATAAAACAGCCAAATTCAAATATACCAATTTAATCCCAAGCACCAAGGGTACTATATCATAGACACAACATCAACCAAGACTCAATGAATGTTATGCTATTCCAATCATGGTCCATTACATCCAACTCATTGCTTCATTCTTTGTTCAAACATTAAAACATATACTAACCAAATCAACTAGACAATATCTAGGCTTTTTCCATTCTACTAGTGCAAATTCAATTATCATGCAACTATAATAATCTATTACTACTCATCCTTCAAATTAAGTCACCTACTAGACCTATTATGTTATCTCTTACTCATTAACCACTCAAAACATCACAACATATTACAAACACATAATTCATACATTGTCAAAACATCATATATCACCATTTCAAATAAACTAATAATCCAATATTTCCACAATTTGGCATCAAAACATATCAAATTAACTTAAAATAAACTCAACCTAATCAACCAAACCTTTAACCATTTCATAACATTATATTACCTATGTAATCGCATACCCGAATGCCATTTCAAATGTCAAATGCACAATTCAATCCATTTACTAATGCATATGTTTTCCACTAATTAGTATCTTTGTCGTAATTCTATCATAGATTTCAAGCCATATCACTATACAAGTAAACCATAACGAGTCCTAAGAACATGCCACACATAACCGAGCCTTAATATTGTCTAAAGACTATCGAACCCATTCCAGGATAGTGTGAGCTTTGGATGATCCGCTTGATGTATTTCGCAAGTTAACAATCTACAAGGAAAGGAAAAACAAACGAGGTAAGCATATACAATGCTTAATAAGTTCATAAGCATTAAACCAATAACTTATCTCAGTTTACAAAATAACACTACTACTTAGCTCGGTAAAGTTTGCTTAACATGGCAAATCAAATATAAAAAAGGTGAATTAAAATTTAACTTCATCATATAACATTTCAATATGAAATTAACCAAATCACCTAGAATCACATTTCAATACCATACTCAAAACCAAATCAACATTTAACCATATGAACATCATTCTCATAATATCATATCATTCCATCTATTTATCTATTATATGTTCAATTTCAATTTAATTTCAATTACCATTTCATTTCCTTATTCGAATTCTGAACCAAATTATTTGATTTATCTCATTTCTTTATCGGCCCTCCGGGCTTGTATAACTAGTTTGTATAGTTTCACATACCATCAATATTCATAAATCGCATTATGGATACAAATCATCAAATCATAATATCAACCCAATTTAAATATCATTTATCAAAATTTCATTTTATACCCCTATTAATCTGACTCGGACTCGAACAGATACCCGAATCCAACCAATCACACCAGTTTGGCACCTAGTGCTTTATCGGACAATGTCGAAGTAAATAGTTTGCGCCTAGTGCTGATCAATGTGTTTGATACCCAGTGCCTCATCAGTATAACCAAAGTAATTTGGCACCCACTGCCTCATCAACACATAGTTGAAATAACCCTGAACTCTTCCTATCCATAGCATTCCAATTATATCCGACTCTACCCGAACAGTTAATAACAGTTTCTCAATTTCGTTACATAATTTCATCAACCAATCATCAATTCTCAAATATGATAGCATAACACATAATAATACTGCTTCAATTTCACATTTATAAATTTATATAATATTTTCACATATGTTCAATTTGGTCTTTATCACTTTCAACCAGTCTAAATCGAATCAATTCAGCTCGTTTCCTCAAATCATCACTTTATCACATTATATATCCTGTTTTATTCCAATTCAAGGTTATTTCCTTAATTATTTCAATTTGCAATTAATTGTTCAATTCCTTACAATTTACTTCATACCTCACCTTTTTGCACCAAATTGCAAACAATTTAATTTACTATCAAGATACGCAAAATCATAATTCAAAATCATAATTCAAATATATAAAAAAAATTAAGTATAATCCTACCATACGAACTTATATGGAAAAATAGAAAGTGGTCAAGTCTTTAAGGACTAATCAATAATTTTGTCTTTTTTCCATGATTACTTCTGATTTGGTCTAATTTCCGATCCATAAAATTATTCAATTCAATCCTCTTATTTCACCCTATTATAAACATATATCATCTCAATTTTATTATTCGAATGCCCCTAAAGTTTTTTATTTTAATCAATTTAGTCCCTAAAATCGAACTTATCATATCTTCTGAATTTGAACTCCAAAATTTAAAACCACTTGAAATATGTCCCTATACAGCCTCCTATTATCACAATTTATAAAAAAATTCATATCAATTTCAAGGTATTCATAATTTAGTCCCTAAACTCAAAACTAACAATTAGTTTCACAATTTAATTATTTTTCAGTTCCTAAGTTTTTAAAGCATTATTTTAACAACCAAAAGCTTCAATTATCTCTGATGGTGGCATTTAAAATCTTTAACAATTTTAAAAATGAAGGTACAATATAGCTAAATTAAATTACAACAATCACAAATATATAAAATTTACAAAAATCTAGCTCAAATATACATACATGCAAGCTTGTGAAATGGCTGAACTCTCCTAGCTCCAAAAATGCTGTTTTCGTGGGAGAATAAGAAAAATGAGGAAGATGATGACACTTTCCATGTTTTATTAGTTTAAACCTTTTAATTTTTATGTTTTTTAACTAAAAATCAAAATAAAATTTCAACTAAACTACTTCCATGGCCGGCCATTATGTCCAAAATTGGCTTATTGTCAAACAAATCCACCAAAAATTAAATCATCCCCAACTAATTAAACAATCCACTTAAATCCAAGTTTTACAGTTTTTACGTTAATTACTAATTAATCAATAATTTTCTGAACTAATAACCATTATAATAATATAAAAAATTTGTAAATATTATTAAATAATATTTACTAACTCGATCTTCTAAAATTTTAGAGGGGTTTCAAAACAACTATTTTTTTACCACTAAAAACGAATTGTTACAAAAACAACTTTGATACCCAATAGTATATGTATGGAGATTGAGAAGATTGCAAGGGTTTTTATTTTGGGGAGTTCTTCCTTAAGATCTAAACCAACATTAGTGCAATGGGATGACTACTGCCAATCCCGGGCTAATGGAGGACTGGGTCTTCGACATTTAAGGTAGCAAAATGAGTCTTTCCTCCTAAAGTTGGGCTTTAATTTCATTACTAACAAGGATGCTTTATGAGTTCAAGTGATGAGAGTTAAGTACAAATATCAAGAGGTATGTCCAATGGTAATTACGTGCAACAGAAGCTCTTTTGTATGGAAGTCCATTGCCAAAGTTTGACCGCTCGTACGAGATAGCCTCTGTTGGTCCATATGAGATGGGTATTTAATCAGATTTTGGGTTGATGATTGGATTCCTGAGGTAGGTCCTTTGATACTTCATGATTCGAATAATATGGATCGAGATGAAAATCTCATCCTCTAAGATTTCGTTAGAAATGACGGTGAATGGAACTTTCTTAGTCCTATGATGGTTCGCAAAATGTTCGACAGTTTTTATGGCTAGTTTTAAAAGAGCGACTCTTTTCAAACGTGGAAAGATGCAGACACAGACTGACGGATGACGCTAGTTGCTGCATTTGTGGATCTGTCGAAGAAAATATTCTTCATATACTTCGTGATTGTTCCAAAGCTCAGGAAGTATGGAAGCAATTCATTTAGAATTAATTTTACTCCAGGTTCTTATCTCTGTCACTTTATCTTGGGTGAATGTCAATCTTTCTAATGAACCGAATTTACAATTCAAAGATGTTAATTGGAATATCCTATTTGGTATACTATGCTATTTTTTATGGAAACAAAGGAATTCTTTTGTTTTTGGAAATGTTCCTCGTAATTCTGGTATGGTTGTAGGATCGGTTTGGAGTTGGGCTGTGAATGTTAAACATAATAGGGAACCAATGATCAAAGTTAAAAACCGAATCAGACCAAGCACATGATAGCCACCAATAGCTGGTTGCGTCAAAATGAACACAGACGGTGCAAGGAAACTTCATACCGGACTTGCCTGCTCAGTTGGGATTGCTAGAGACAACCATGGCAGATGGATATTTGGCTACGGTCACGATATTGGGAAATATAGTGTTGAACAAGCATAACTTTGGGCAATCTATGGTGAATTGACACAGCTTTGGTCTGAAAGGTGGAAACTGGTTGTTTTGGAATGCGATTGTTTAACTACAGTTCAAGCAAGCAATTAATGGTGACTATAAAAGCGTAATGAACAAGGCACTAACATTGAATATATTTATATGGAATTTAATGGAGCGACTAATGCCTTAGCTGGCATGATGTTTGACTATCAATTGAGTTTCCATGAATTTGCTTATTCTCCCCAACAAACTTAGTACTCTTCTCTCTTACAAAAAAAAACCAAAAAAAATTAAATTCCCTTAACTAAAAATCCAGTCAAAATCGTTAAAAAAAATTAAAAAATTTGCATGTCTATCCCGCAAACCATGCGAAAACCAAACACGTAATTTTCTTTTTAATTCCGTCACTAAAAATAGCCATGAATTTTCACCTATAGAAGATCCTCCCCACCATCATTGTTCTTCAGACCTGCAATAACAAAGCAAATAATAACAATCACCGGCGGATCCCCATTCTCCAGTTATTAAACGCAGGTCTCATTCATTTCCGGTGCGTTTAATAATCCCTTTTTTTATAACGCCATGGACATGAAGAAGATCTCCACCGCCATCATTGTTGCCGCTGCCTCAATGAGCGCCGTCATGGCCGCTGGTGCACCATCTCCTGCCCCTTCCGCCGGTAGTTCTAGTCCTAGCTCCTCTCCTGCTTCCACCCCAGCATCAGGACCGGATTCCAGCGTAGCTGCCGCTACCTTGCCTGCTCTTGGGTCATTGGTTGGGGCTTCCATTGTTTCTTTGTTTTCTTACATGCTGCAGTAAGCTACATGTATGAAAACTCAACATGTAAACGAATATTTTATTTATTAATTTATTATTTTTTTGAAAGAAACATGTGATGAATATTGAAAAAATTGAATAAAATGGAGGTTTGAATAATAGTTTGTGTTTATGTTTTACCTTTTGCTTTCCGAAAATAAAATTACGATAAATTAAAGTAGTTGAATTAACTTTTTAAGTTTTAAACATGATAATAACAATAAATTATTGAACTAATAACCAGCATGTAACAATTTCATCCTTGTAATTATAATATATATAAAATTTTAGGAGCAAAGACAAAATATTGTTTTGGGTTGGAATTAAATTATATATTTTTATGATAGTAAAATTATAATTTCATATTTTACTATTTTTATTTTAAAATTTTATAAATTATAAAGGGGCCTAAATAAATTTTCATTTTAGGGGAGGTCGGGATCCTACCAACCCCCTCGATTCACTTCTGTATAATTTATGTATCTGACAACTTAGGTTTAGTTTGAATGGGCATTGTGTTTAGCTCGGATGAAATTAAAAATAACGTTTGAGTATGTACTTGGATTCAAACACAGCTATAGCGGTGAGGTGAGGATATTAAGGTGAGGATATTAAGTTAGAAATAATTAATAAATTTTTTTATCATTATTAGAAATGATATATAATAAAAGTTGTAAACTATTTTATTTTAATGAAATTATTAAAATATGTGAAATTGTAATTTTATTTAATGAAATAATAACATGTATCATAATATTTTATAAATATTTTAATTAATTGTTTTATAATCATTTATAATTATTTATTATATTAAATGATATATATACATTAATTTATTAAAAAATTAACAAAACTATTTAACTTATTAAAAGAGTAAAAAAATTGAAAATGAATGAACATGGCATAAGGAGTATGGTTATAAAACAAATGGAGCAAGGATACAAATAGAGGTCATCATGGTTAGGCAATAGAATTTTAGGCCTTAGGTCCGATCTGAAAATTAGGCTTAAAATTTTATCCAAATTTGACTTGAATAAAAATGTTAAAACTCGAGCTTGGCCCAGCCTGTCTGTATTAAATTTTTTATATTTTATTTTTATATAAAAATAAATTTAAAAAGAATAATATATCAAATACACTAAAAACATTAAAATTAATGTTTCCCAGCAAATTGAAAATAAACTAAAAAATTTTTATACATAAATAGCACTATGATAGGTGCAACTTACCAAACAAATACTTCTAAAATAGTAGCAAAATTAACAATAAATCAAAGTTATACAATATCCAATTAATAATAATAATAAAATAGTAGCGAAACGACACCAAAACAGTGACAAGACAACAGCAAAAATAGTGAAAATAGCAAACAAAAAGCAGTAGGTTATTTTTACAAATTCGGGCCGAGCTGAGGCAAAGCCAAAAAAAGCTTATCCAAGGCTTGACTCGTTTAGAAAACATGCCTCATTTTTTTACCTAAGCCCATTTTTTAAGCTTATATTTTTCCACAAATACTTGCACTTTTCGAGCGGGTCTTCGAACCAGGTGACTCAGTCCAAGACTAGGTCTAGATACAAAAGGAAAGAAAATGTTAGTGGAGTTGTAATCCCCAACGAAAAAGTAAAGCCTCACAGCAATGAAATTGAATCCCATTTATGCATCCAAGCGATTGATCGTGGCATGATTGGGCAATAAAGTGCCCATATCGTGCCGCACTGAAGGTAAACTTAAATCCAAACAAATTCTTAGTTGAGTAACCAAAATAAAACAAAAGACATAATTGGGTGACTATTTTTATATACTTATAAAAGATAATTTTCAACAAAAATTTAACGTTTCACATCATCATTTGATAAATAAAATTTAACAGATGAACTAATTTGTATATTTCAAAATATATAGAAGCTAATTACGGAAACTTAACTAATAATTTTACCTTTATAGTCTTATATTCATCTCCATAAAAACTTACCATCCAACCATTTATCATAATATATAATATTTTTTAGTACATCTTATTATATAATATTTACATATAAATGATTAGAATGGTCTCACTTTACCATTAAGATTTCGTAAAAGAATCATATCCATCCAAATCAAATTTATAATTTTAAAAATAATAATAAAAAAATAAAACATATTCAAATAATTTAATTAAATTTAAATAAAAATTCATTATCATTCAATCTTAAATTTTAAAATCTCATTATCTAAAACTTGTTAAAAGAATATTAAAAAATTTGCATGTCTATCCCGCAAACCATGCGAAAACCAAACACGTAATTTGATTTTTAAATTTCGTCACTAAAAATAGCCATGAATTTTCACCTATAAAAGATCCTCCCCAACATCATTGTTCTTCAGACCTCCAATAACAAAGCAAATAATAGCAATCACCGGTGGATCCCCATTCTCCAGCAATTAAACGCAGGTCTCGTTCATTTCCGGTGCGTTTAATAATCCCTTTATACGCCATGGACATGAAGAAGGTCTCCACCGCCATCATTGTTGCTGCTGCCTCAATGAGCGCCGTCATGGCTGCCGGTGCACCTGCTCCTTCCCCTTCCGCTGGTGGTTCTAGTCCTAGCTCCTCTCCTGCTTCAGTCACAGCATCAGGACCAGATTCCAGCGTGGCTGCCGCAACCTTGCCTGTTCTTGGATCATTGGTTGGGGCTTCCATTGTTTCTTTCTTTTCTTACATGCTACATGTATGAAAAATCAACATGTGAACGAATATTTTATTTTATTTTTTATTCTTTGTAAGAAACATGTGATGAATATTGAAAAAATTGAAATGGAGCTTTGAAAAAGTATTTTGTGTTTATGCTTTTACTTTTCGATTTATTCAACTAATAACATGAAAATAAGAATGAATTATTGATCTAATAACTAGTATGTAATTAGATAAATGCAGGGGGAAGTTGGATTTTTTTTTAGGGTAATCGAGATTAAAATATATATTTTATAAGAGTCAAAATACGTATTTAATTATAAAAATAGTCACTTTTATTTATCTTATATTACATTTTAGTCAATTACGTATCATTTGTTACAAAGTGGCAGTCCAAATCAATTTTAAATGCGAACTTGAATTTCCAATTGGGACTAGATAGGTTTTTAATTAACTAAATTTAATTAATTGTAAATTTTAAATTAATTACACCTTGAATTAGAAAACAAAAACCCTTTTTCTTTTAACTTTCTTTTTTATTTTGATTGAAAAAACTATTCTCATCCCAATTAGCATTTAAAACTCATTTGGACTGCCATGCCATGTAGGATTGCTGTTAGAGAGGTAACAGAGATGAACGGCAAAATGGCTACTTTGTAACAAACCGATAATGTAAGTCAGGAGCTAAAGTGCAATTTTACCTTTACTAATTTAAAATTTTTAAAAAATTATAAGAACCTAAATATAATTTTACATTTTAGGGGGGCGGGGCCCATGCCAACACCCCTAAATTCGCCCCTGATGTAAGTGACTAAAACAAATAAGATTGATTACTTTTACAGTTTATCTTAACTTATGTTTTGATGAATTTTGGATAGTCTAAACCCATTTAAGAGAGGGTGTAAAGCCCTTATCAACCCCCTGCCTCCTACCACTAAAGAGGGTGAAGAAAGGAATGAAGACAAAAGAGGGTGTTTAAATATATTTGTATTTGTTTTATAGTTGTAATTAATTGAATTCTATAATATAATTGTAATCACCAATTTTGGCCCGGGTCATTAACCCAGGGCCCATTACAAGCAAATTAAACCTAAAACCCAAATTCGACCCGGGCCCATTAAATCGAGCCCAAAGCCTAGCAAATTCACAATCTAAATTAAGCCAAAACAAAACAAAAATCCGAAACAAACTTTTAAAGCCCAATACCCATATAAAAAAAACCCAAATTAACAGTCCAATAAAAGTCCATTTACAATAAGCCCAAAACCAAATTCCCTAACCCAAACTTAACCTAACAATCCAAAACTACAAAGCCCAATTAACCCAAACCTAACCCTAACCCAATAAGCCCAAAACCTAAAACTTCATCAACCCAAACTCAACCCTAGCTACTCTCTAGGCGCCGTCAACCCTTCCACCTACCAGCGTACCCTTCTGATTTCTCACGTGCGCCCCTCGGGCTCCTTGCATCGTACTCGTGCCCACGTGCGTCGTTCTCCATACCTCGGCCGAATATACGCCTGACATCGCTGGCACCACCAGCGCACCCCGAGCCTCGGTCGAAAAGCCCATATGCCACTGTCTTCCACTTCACACGCCTCTGTCAGTGCCCATACCTGCGAAAAAGAAAACAACAGCAACCACGGCAACTAGAAGGAATTTTATTGTATTTTATTTTTTTGTTTCTTCAAACATTCGGTTATAAAAACCGAATGAAGACACTGTAACCAGAGGGAATTTTTTTTTTTGATTCGAAAGAGGAGAAAAAATACAAAAAATCGCAGCAATCAGAAGCAAGCAATAAAAAGTTTAAAGGTTGATTTCGTTCTTTAGTTCTATTTACTGTCGTTTCTAGTCGTTTCATTGTGTTTTACTTTTTAGCAAAAATATCGGTTATAAAAGAGGGTAATAAGGAAAATGAGAGAGGGCAGTCTTACCGAAGCCTTCATGGGCGTGGCGTCGAAGCGATTCTAAGCCGTCGGGACTCCGTTTTAGGGGAACGTCGAAGATCCCCTCCCTTCGTTTCAACTCACCGAGGGTTTGGCCTTCCGAAAGGTTTTCAAACAGGAGTTAGGTCCCTGCCTACGCGTCGCTGGTCGCCGAGGTCGTGGTGGTGCGACAAACGGTGGTACAAGGCCAATCGGCCTGGGGATCCCTATCGTCGGGCGTGAAAGAGGAAGAGAGCTTCCTCTCTGCTTCTGTTTTCGAAATGAAAAGGGGGGAGCTTTAGGGGGTTTTTCTTTTTTTTTGATCTTTTAGCCTAGGGAATTAGAATAATAAAATTTAAGGTCAAGGCAATTAAAGCTGCGTCTTTTGGGGGGTATCAGGGGACCGTTCAATCCTCTTTAATTGGGGCATTTGCGCGACGAGTCCCCCCCTCTTGCGGTGCCACTCAATTGAACCCCTTTTACCTTCCTCGTTTTTTTATTTCCCCCCATTATTTTGCTCCGCTTTTTCAATTTAGTCCATACCTGGCAATTTGAAACGTCACGCAACCAAGAACTGGGATATTTACTCATTTAGTCCCCATGAGTCTACGCGCGTTACAGCTTGGTCCTCATCCTCTCTTTTACTTTCAAATTTAAACCCAGAATTCCATTTTAATTTTAATTCAATCCATTTTTAGTTAATGTACATTTTGTTCCGTTATTTTATTATTACTACTATATTATTAATATTATCATTATTATCATTAGTTACTACTATTAGTATTATCAGCTATATATGTTCACTATTGTTATTATTATTTTAGTACTAATGTTATATTATCATTATCATTATGTTATCATGATTATTGTCGCATTTATATTACTATATTATATATCCCGTATTATTAGTATTATTAATTATTATTATGTCATTAGTTTGTATACATTATTATTATTACTATATTTACTATTGTTGTTATTATTATTATTATATATTATTAAGTTGTACATACTCTATATTATTCTATTATTATTACTATTATAACATTATCATTATATTATTGCTATTATTATATTTATTATTACTAGTATTATTGTTATTATTATTATTATTATTATTATTATTATTATTATTATCCTATTTGCTACACTATTATTATTATTGTATATATTATGGTCACTATCATTATTAATATTTTTATCATTGCCATAGTGTTATCTTTTATTTTCGTTTTATTATTGCATCGTTTATATATCACGCCTCGGTTTCTTGCTTCCGCCGTTTCATTACAATTCAACATTTTATCTTTTATTATTTTTCCTTTTTTTCATGAAAAACGATTTTTTTTACAAAGGTAATATTCATGAGTTCGGGAATTCAAGATCTTATGCCCAATCGTGCTGGGTATGACTTTTCGTTTGACCAAACAAGTGGGTATCATTTCAAATTTTGTTTCCATTTTCAAATAAGACGATATTAGTGCATCTGGAAGTTCGAAAAGGTCGTGCCCAATCGTGCTGGGTGTGATTTTTTTGTATGACCAAATGAACGAATATCCTTTCAAAGTGGCGACCATATGTTTGGAGAATTTTGGAGATGATCTTGAATTCAAGGATTTAGGTTATCGTGTCCAATCGTGCTGGATGTGAAACTCTACTCCTTCGAAATAAGGGAAACTCGATATTCGATCAAGTTTTAAAAATAGAATAAAATTTCAAAATCTTTTCAAGCTTCGCGACATTAGGGCATTGATTAATCAATTTGGTACCAATTTTGGGCGTTGCGAGGGTGCTAATCCTTCCTCGCATGTAACCGACTCTCGAACCTATTTTCTCGAATATTCGTAGACCAAAAACCCCGTTTTAGTAAACCGAAATGTTTTATTAAAACAAAGGTGATCCGATCACACCTAATAAAGGTCGGTGGCGACTCCCGTTTTTTATTCATTTTCAAAACCCAAAGTTGATTCCCGTTTTTGTCAAAAAATGGTTACGACAGCTTGGCGACTCCACTGGGGACTATTTGAGAGTCAGGCCGAAAATTGATTATTCTTTGTCCTTTTGTCAAGATTTGGAAAATCATTTTGAAAAATCATGTTTCTTTTGACGCATCTGTTGGTACTATGATTGTAATATTGTCAAGTCTCCTAGGATGTCTCTGCATTCATCTTTGCATGACCGTTGTGTCACACCCTTAAGTGGGAGCGAGAAGCTATGCCTTCGTGAGGTTTTCACCTCCGCATGGGCTAGGGGACCGCTTCCGGAATACATCCGTACCTATGGTTTCGTGAGGTTTTCACCTCCGCATGGCCATAGGGAAATGTATTCCCCCGAACTGAACTCGATCTGTATGAGCCTATAATGGGTGAGGATTGAGGAATCTGCCGGTTCGGGTACCTCTCTTTAGAACTGAACCACATGTAGAGAAACCTAGGAACCCGTCTTGGACAGAACCACGTCAAACCCCTAATAGTCACCCCAATAAGTGTTTGCTTATTTCTCTTGTACTATTTTTTTTCCGCTTATCTTCTCTTGCATTAACATCTTCTCTTGTTTTGATTACATTGCATGTCATATTCATATTAAAAGGTGTCGATCTCCGTTCGGTTACTAAGATAGAAGCTTGTTATGGGGGACGGATTCCTTGATAAAGTAGAGGATAACGCGGCCGTGCGTATATGGTCAGAGAAGATACAACTCGAGAAAGGGGATAGTCTAGCCGAGGGATGTACATCGGAGTTAGGGGACTTTACTCGCATCAGCATAACGCAGAATGAGTTACAAGAATTAAAAGATATGTGGGTTCATTGGGATGAAGGGACTAAGCAGCTTTTCTACCTTAATTATGGCGATCTACCCTATTTGCTTGACATCAGAGTGGACAAACACTTGTTTCGGGCCATAACCCAATATTGGAATCCCGCATATAACTGCTTCACATTCGGGAAAGTGGATTTGGTACCTACCATAGAAGAATACACGGCTTTACTGCGTAATCGAAGGGCTCAGGTTGATAAAGTCTACTTTAGGGCCGGCAATGCACCAACTTTGGTAAAGAAACTGATGAACATCACTGGAATGAGCGAACAATGGGTCGTGGCACGTATTCAGCAGAAAGGTGAAGGGAAATGCATTCCATGGGCAAACTTAAGGGACTTGATATTGACACATCCCGATGCCAAGAGGAAGGTCGACATCTTCGCCTTAAGTATCTATGGCCTAGTAATTTTCCCGAGAGCTTTGAGGCATGTGGACGAAGCAGTTGTTGACTTATTCGATCGTCTTGACAAAGGAGTTACGCCAGTACCAGCCATTCTTGCCGAAACGTTTAGATCTTTAAATGCGTGCCGGAGAGCGGGCGAGGGTAGATTCATGGGATGTGCGCAATTATTATTAGTTTGGTTCCATAGCCATTTCTGGAAAGTAGATAGAGCTTTTTGTCGAGTTCACTATGAAAATTATTCCCCATTAAAGGAGTTGGTGGATAAGCCCAAGAGAGATGACATATCAGAAGAAAATTGGATTGCACTCCTTAAAAATCTCCAAGAAAAAGACATTGAATGGAGAGCCCCTTGGTTTGTTCCCGATGAAATTATCTACCGTTGTAGGAATTATGATTGGGTCCCTCTGCTAGGAATTTGGGGAGCCATTGGGTATGCTCCTTTGCTTGTACTAAGGCAATACTACTCAAGACAGTTTATACCAACGACTTACGGCCTAGCTCAGTTTGAGTTTTCGTATAAAGGGAATAATTCCAAGAAGAAGGTTCGAGAGATCGCCGATGCTTGGAAACAAGTTTGCCGGATGAAAAGAATTGTTGTAGGTCCAATGGTAACCCTCGAGTATAATGCCTGGCGGAATAAGAGAATAAACGATAACATCCCTGAACCGACACACGATGATACTCAACCGATAGAGAAATACTTACAAGTAGTCCCTTCCGAGACGGAGATTATGAAGCAAGATTTTGAAAATAAAAATTCCGAGTTGAAAAAGAGGATAGAGCAATTAGAAGAAGAAAAGATGTATTTGATGTTGGATAGGGATGTCCAAAATTCGGAGGTTGAGAGATTGAAGAAAGGAAAGAGAAAGGCCGAAGAAGATCTGGAGGGCTTGAAGACGGATTATAGAAAGCTGCGTCTGTCAATGAGGACTGCCGGATTGGGTAAAACTTCAGAACAATGGCGTCAAGAAATTCGAGAAGAGAAAGCCAAGGTTGATCAGTGGAGGGAAAAGTTCCAAGAGGCTCAAGCACAAAGAGATGTTCTAAAGAAGACTGCAAGTGAGAACCGAAGGGAGAATGAGGCACTGAAAGCTCGATTAATAGAACAAGAAAAGACGTTTGACCAAAGACACGACTCTACGGTGAAGCTAAAGTCAAGCCTAAACCAGATTGAAGAGTTAAAAGGGAAATTAGTAGAGCTCGAAATGGCACTAGAGAATAGTGAGTTCCGGTTCCAACAATCTCAGAATCAGGTCAAGGAAAGGGATTACGTCATGGGTGAAGCAGTAACACAGATACGAGAAGTGGCTGAACATCTACAATCCTTAGCGGTCCAAGCCGGCGTATTAAGTATACTGTATGAATCGAAGTCAGACCGGGGTCGAGAGTTAGCCTCACTCCTCGAGAAAATTAAAATTCTAGGCATAAGGGCTAGGTCGCTTATATGACTCAATTTTATGTAAAAGATTCTGCTTCTTAAACAAGCTTTCTATAAGAAATTAAATGAGAATCGACGCCTTTTGCATTCATTACACGCATTCGCATTGCATCCATTCGCATGCATCACACCATTTGCATAAAAAAGGAGCCTAATTGGTTAAAAACGTGACAGAAGTTACCCTGGAAACCGACGAGGATCAACCCATTGTACATTACTACAACACTCGTCGTAAGGCAAAAGCAATGGACCAAAGATACGAACAATTCCAGAAGGACATGGAAGACCAAATGAAGAAGTTTCAGAAAGAATTGAAAGACCAGATGGAAAAGGCTCAAAAAGATATGGTGGCCCAAATGACTCAATTAATGAGTGGGATAACAAACAAGGGAAAAGACCCTACAACTAGTACCGGGAAAGAAAGCGAAGGCCATCCTCCAGGATTTACTCCACCCCATGAATTTACAGGCCTAGAACACCCACCTGTACTCCCACCTGCCCATCTAGGGCAAGGAGTATTTGCATCAAGTCACGGAACTAACCCAGCTGACCCTATTGTCCCAGATTTGGATGATCCTGTGGAACTAGCTAAGTTGAGAATGAAGGATCAGGGTGCTCAAGCCAAGTTTAAAGATCTGGAAGAAAGACTCAGGGCAGTAGAGGGAACTAGAGCCTCTTCCACAATGAGCGTCAAAAAGCTCAGTTTGGTTCCTGGTCTGGTCTTGCCCCCAAAATTTAAGGCACCAGATTTTGAGAAATACGATGGAACAAGGTGCCCAAAGGCGCATCTCATCATGTTTTGTCGGAAAATGGCTGGTTATGAGGACGAAGACAAGTTGCTGATACACTGCTTTCAAGAAAGCCTGATAGGGTCAGCTCTCCGATGGTACAATCAACTAGGAAGAGAAAAGATCCAATCATGGGATGACTTAGCTGCAGCATTCTGTGAACAATATAGACACGTCTCCGACATAGCGCCTGATCGCCTAACATTGCAGATGATGGAAAAGAAGCCATCTGAAACCTTTAGGCAATATGCTCAAAGGTGGAGAGACGTCTCGGTTCAAGTGGAACCTCCATTAACCAAGACGGAGATCACAGTCCTTTTTATTAACACTTTAAGAGCGCCATTCTATGACAAGTTGGTGGGGAATGCCACAAAGGATTTCGCAGATGTCGTAATATCTGGAGAGCTCATCGAAAACGGCATCAGGAACGGGAGGATGGAAGGGTCTGAAAGCTCTAAAAGGCCATTTAAGAAGAAGGAGCCAGAAACCTATATGGTAGGGACTGAGAATCACTACACTCCTAATCCACACCCTATCCAACCTCGACCCCAATTCCGCCCAACTCCAAACCTCTACTTTCCTCCTCAGAACCTCTATTATCAAACCCCTCCCCCTTATCCCGTCTATACCGCTGATGCCCAAAGACCACTCACCATCTTCTCACCAAATACCACAACCGCTCCGAGCCAACCCAGAAATGAGCCGAGGCCACCGAGACCCAACCCCGAAAAGCCTCAGTTTGCCCCTATTCCCATGACATACGGAGAACTGTGCCCAAAGTTGCTAGAGAAACAACTAATAGCACCACATTACATAGCACCTCTGAAACCTCCCTACCCTAAATGGTACGATCCTAATGCTAGCTGCATGTACCATGCCGGAAACCGGGGGCATTCCACGGATAATTGCCTAGCCTTTAAAAGAAAGGTTCAGAGCCTAATTGATGCGGGCATTCTACGTTTTGATGGGATCAGTACGGTGGCCAGAAATCCGCTCCCTAACCATACTGAAGGGAACGTGAACATGGTGACAAATGAAGATGACCGGCGAGCTAAAAGTCGTGTCTCCGAAATAAAGACGCCATTGGGGAAAATATGGGAAATAATGATGAAAAAGGGTTTGCTTGGTCCGCTTGACAAGAGTTCTAAGGAGAAAGATACAGAAGGTCAAAGTTTTTGTGTCTTTCATGGCATAGAAGGGCACCGCATCCAATCTTGTGAGAAATTTAAAGAATTGCTCCAAGATATGATGAACAATAAGGAGCTTGAGGTCTATGATAAAAAGGAAGAGATCATCGAAAAAGATGTATGTGCATCCGAAGATCAATCATCAGGACCCCCTTATAGTGCCGACCGACCTTTGATAATCTATTACGAGGCAAAAAGGGAAGAGGTAAAACCGAATATGATAATCAAAATGCCTTCTCCCTTCCCTTACAAGGAAAGCAATGCGGTGCCATGGAAGTATGATGTAGGCATTACCATGCCCGAAGCTGCTACTAGTGACATTAGCGAGGTGGGGCATTTCACCCGTAGCGGGAGGTGTTATTCTCCCAAGATGGTCGAACCGAAAAAGAGAGTCGTAAACGCGAGTCAAAAGGGGAAAGCGCCGATGCATGAAACCGAGGCTGAGGTTGAAGTACAATCTGGACAAGAATATAAAAGGCCCGTAAGTGAGGACGAAGCACACGAATTTTTGAGGTTTATCAAGCACAGCGAATATAACATTGTGGAGCAATTGAACAAGCAACCAGCAAAGATCTCAGTGTTATCTCTACTGTTAAGCTCAGAACCACACCGAAACGCTCTATTAAGTGTGTTAAGCCAAGCATATGTACCGAGTAATGTACCCGTGGAAAAACTTGATAGGTGGGCAAATAACCTAAACGCAGATAATTTCATCTCCTTCAGCGATGATGAAATACCACCAAATGGAAGGGGCTCCGTCAAGGCACTACATATCACGGCCTATTGCAAAGGTTACATAGTACCAAGTGTACTCATTGATAACGGGTCTGCGCTTAACGTCATGCCTTTAGCAACACTATCCAGAATGCCGGTGGATATGTCTTATTTGAGACCTTTTCATTCCACGGTCAGAGCATTTGATGGGACGCGACAAGAGGTTATGGGAAAGATAGAGATCCCTCTAGAAGTGGGCCCATGCACATACAATATTGAATTCCAGGTCATGGACATTGCACCTTCATACAATTGCCTCTTAGGGAGACCTTGGATCCATTCAGCTGGGGCAGTCCCTTCATCTCTCCACCAGAAAGTAAAGTTTGTCATGGATAATCGCTTGATCACCGTTGCTGGTGAGGAAGACATCATTGCGGCCATCTCTACTGATGCACCCTACATCGAAGTGAACAAAGATGCAGTAGAATGTTCCTTCCGCTCCTTTGAATTCATCAATGCTACTTTCGTCGCTGAAGGAAGTAAAGCTCCCACGCCCAAGTTATCAAAGAATACCAGGATGGGAATCAAACTAACGGTTGGAAAAGGAGCCCGAGCAAGGAAAGGCTTGGGGAAATACCAGCAAGGGATGGCTAGAGCGCTAAAACCGGTACCCCACAAGGCTCGATACGGCTTAGGATTTAAGCCCGACATGCAGCAAAGAAGGAAACAATTGCAAAGGGAGCAAGAAGAAGGATCGCAAGAGTCACAGTCGAGAATTAGAGTGGGAACCCATAACATATCCGCCTTGTCGAAAACATTTACCTCGGCCGGAATTATATTCCCGGGAGAAGAGGACCCACAGAGTATGGTGTCATGGGTAGAAAAGGGTCTACAGGACTTCAGCATAAATGTCATTAGCAAAGGGAATGATGCGATTGGAAATTCTTCGATGATACGCCCTTGTCCTCCAGGATTCACTTTGAACAATTGGACTGCTGTGGATCTCCTTGTAGTTTCCAAATCCCCTCCGGAGTAATGCTCAGTATTAACTTTTTGTATACCCCTAAGCTGTAGGGGAATATGTTGTGAGAGTTTATTTTGTCTATCTAGCTTTTAAAATGAAACATGAATAAAGATGCATTTTGTCGCGTTCTTTCATTCTCATTGGTTCCACATTCATTTTTTTCTTTACCTGTCCCTATATATCCCATATCATCATGTCACGTTTATAGGACCCGATACCTCGATATCCCTCTATAGTCTTCTTTTATTTACCTTTCAGGTGCTCGGATATCAACGACATGAACAATCCTGTTACGAGTCCTAAAAACTTCGAGAACATTTGTGTAGGAGAATTCGAGGCTGAAGAAGATGCCGAAGACTATACCTCTTCCCCAGACCTACTGAAAATGGTAGAACAAGAGGATAAACAGATTTTGCCCTATCAAGAATCGGTCGAGACAGTGAATTTAGGAAGTGAAGAAAAGAAGCAAGAGGTAAAAGTCGGGACCTCCATATCTGACGACACCAAACATGATTTAATCACCTTGCTTCATGAGTACAAAGACGTGTTCGCATGGTCGTATCAAGATATGCCGGGTCTGAACAAAGATGTAGCGGTCCATAGACTCCCACTGAAACCTGAATGCAAGCCTATCCAACAGAAGTTAAGGCGGATGAGGCCAGAAATGCTCTTAAAGATAAAGGAAGAAGTAAAGAAACAATTTGATGCTGGATTCCTGCAAGTCTCTAGATATCCAGAATGGGTAGCTAATATAGTCCCAGTACCGAAGAAAAATGGCAAAGTACGAATGTGTGTGGATTACCGTGATTTGAATCGAGCCAGCCCTAAAGATAATTTCCCGCTGCCGCACATTGATACATTGGTAGATAACACGGCGAAGAATTCGTTGTTCTCCTTCATGGATGGATTTTCGGGCTACAACCAAATCAAAATGGCTCCCGAGGATATGGAGAAAACTACGTTCACAACAATGTGGGGAACATTCTGCTACAAAGTGATGCCGTTCGGTTTAAAGAATGCCGGGGCAACATATCAAAGAGCCATGGTGACACTGTTTCACGACATGATGCATAAGGAAATAGAAGTCTATGTCGACGATATGATCGCCAAATCTCAAGGAGAAAGAGAGCATGTTGAAAACCTCCGGAAGCTGTTCGAAAGACTGAGAAAATTCCAACTAAAGCTTAACCCTGCTAAATGTACCTTCGGGGCTACCTCGGGGAAATTATTGGGATTCATCGTCAGCGAGAAAGGTATCGAGGTTGACCCGGATAAAATAAAGGCCATACAAGAACTACCGCCGCCGCGCACACAAAAGGAAGTCAGAGGATTTCTAGGGAGGCTGAATTACATTGCTCGGTTCATTGCTCAACTCACCAAGCAGTGTGATCCAATTTTTCGACTCCTTCGAAAACACAATTCTGGAGAATGGGACGAGGAATGTCAAGAGGCTTTCGACAAGATAAAGCAGTATTTATCTAGTCCTCCGGTGCTAGTGCCACCAACCCCCGGAAGGCCACTAATACTATATCTGACTGTGTCCGAAAACTCAATGGGCTACGTCTTGGGGCAACATGATGAGTCTGGAAAAAGAGAACAGGCGATCTATTATCTCAGTAAGAAATTCACGGAGTGTGAGACAAGATATCCAACAATCGAAAAATTCTGTTGTGCTCTGGTCTGGGCAACTCGGAGGCTTAGGCAATATGTGCTGTATCATACGTCGTGGCTGATTTCGAAGCTAGACCCAATAAAGTACATGATGGAGTCGCCTGCACTCTCAGGAAGAATGGCACGATGGCAGATCCTACTATCAGAGTATGACATCGTATACGTAAGCCAGAAATCGATTAAAGGGAGCGCAATAGCTGATTTCTTAGCAACTCGGACAACAGAGGAGTACGAGCCATTGAGATTTGACTTCCCAGACGAAGATTTGATATGCGTTACGGAAGAAGAATGTGAATCGTCAAAAGAGAAATCATGGAAGATGAGCTTCGACGGCGCATCAAATGCATTGGGGCACGGAATTGGAGCAATCCTAGTGTCACCCGAAGGATATCATTACCCTTTTACTGCCAGATTAAATTTCTTCTGTACCAACAACATAGCAGAATATGAGGCTTGCATCATGGGACTTCGCGCAGCTATCGAGCAGAACGTTAAGGTCTTGACAGTCTCCGGGGACTCGGCATTGGTGATTTACCAAATCCGTGGAGTTTGGGAAGTAAGGGACTCGAAGTTGGTTAAATATCGCGATCTCGTTATAGAACTGGTCGAAGAATTCGAAGAAGTGACTTTTAATTATTTCCCACGGGAGGAAAACCAATTGGCTGACGCCCTGGCCACTTTGGCTTCAATGTTCAAAGCAAACCGAGAAACAGAAATAATGCCTCTCCAGATGAGCATATACGAGGCCCCGGCGCATTGTTTTAGCATTGACAACGAGGCAGACGAGCAACCATGGTTCCATGATATCTTAGAATATGTCAAGAATCAAAGATATCCCGAGCAAGGAAATGAGAACGACAAAAGAACAATCAGGAAATTGGCAGCGGGGTTCGTTCTCGATAGGGACATCCTGTACAAAAGGGGAAAAGATCAAGTCCTCCTGAGATGTGTAGATACTGTTAAGGCCAGAAAGATACTCGAAGAGGTCCATGAAGGAGTTTGTGGAACGCACGCCAATAGCTTCACTATGGCCAGGCAAATTATGAGGCTCGGTTATTACTGGTTGACAATGGAAAGTGACTGCATTAGTTACGCACGAAGGTGTCACAAATGTCAAGTTTATGGCGATAAAATTCATGCAGCACCTTCACCCCTTCATGTCATGACTTCCCCGTGGCCCTTTTCTATGTGGGGCATGGATGTTATAGGGCCAATCTCCCCGAAAGCTTCTAATGGACACCGATTCATTTTTGTGGTCATAGACTACTTCACAAAATGGATAGAAGCTGCTTCGTTTGCTAATGTGACAAGGACAGCAGTGTGCAGATTCTTAAAAAAAAGAGATCATATGCCGATATGGCTTGCCGGAAAGAATTATTTCAGATAATGCCTTGAATCTGAACAACAAAATGATGAAGGAAGTGTGCGAGCAATTTCAAATAAAGCATCATAATTCCTCACCCTATCGTCCAAAGATGAACGGAGCAGTAGAAGCCGCTAACAAGAATATCAAGAAGATCATTGGGAAGATGACTGAGACGTATAAGGATTGGCACGAGAAACTACCATTCGCTCTATACGCGTATCAGACGTGTGTGCGCACCTCTACGGGAGCAACTCCTTTCTCTCTAGTCTATGGAATGGAAGCCGTGCTGCCCATTGAGGTGGAAATCCCCTCCCTGCGAATCTTAATGGAGTCAAAGCTAGAAGAATCTGAATGGGTTCAGGCTCGATATGACCAACTGAATCTGATTGAAGAAAAACGCTTGAAGGCAATTTGTCACGGACAGATGTACCAAAGGAGAATGATCGCAGCCCATAACAAGAAGGTGCGTCCAAGGGAATTTCGCGAAGGAGAACTCGTGTTGAGGAAGATTCTCCCTATACAAAAGGACTTTCGAGGAAAATGGGCACCGAATTGGGAAGGACCATACGTCGTAAAGAGAGCTTTCTCAGGAGGAGCTTTGATCCTCACTGAAATGGATGGGAAGGAGTTACCAAATCCGGTGAACTCAGATGCCGTGAAGAAATATTACGCCTAAAAAAAAAAAACCGAAAAGGCATCCTGATAAACAGAGAAGGCTTAGGATGAAAACCCGAAAGGGCATCCTAAAGAAGTAAATTTGGTCCGAGAAAGCAGGAATGGGATTGAACGAAGAGTCAAACGGTGAGATCATAGTATTGAAGCGGACTCTGAAGCTCAAGAATATTTTACACGAAGAATCTTGCTCGGAAAGATTCAGGACGAAGAAACATGGAGAAGTTCATACGTCGGATATCTAGAGCACTTATTACAACTAAACTTGTTTTCCTTTTATAATGCTTTCTTAATCGAGTCATTCCTTGTCAATTTTCTTGTTGCTTTTGAAATAAATATGAGGAACACCTTCCATGCCTACTTTGCAATTTTCATGCATTTTTCTTATGTTTCATTTTGAAGATGAATAGTAAAATTACACACTCTAAACGAAAAGAATATGGAGCATTACCTGGAGGAGAATTGGGTAGGAGCTTCAAAGCAAGGACAAAGTTCAACATGGGGCAAAAAAAAAAAAGACGAGACACGAATTACTTGTAGAACCCGAGGGCGGGTATCAAGCCTGAAGAAAGTCAAGAGTCGAAGCAACGAACACAGGCTACCGTGAAAGTCGTAACAGAGAGAGATACAGGACAAACAAGCCCGAGACACATGGCATAATCATGTAGGCATTTAGGACAAATACACACATATCATGACATCATCACGCATAACACATACAGGTACACCAGTAAAGCAAAAAGTCCTGACAATGGTTGCACCAAACCAAGGAGAAAGAAGACATCCGAGTTCCACCAGACGATACATTTTGAGATTCCAGTTTCAAATTATCAACTCATATCAGAGAGAAGTGAGTTGAGCCTCGGGTCACACGCTGAGGTGTCTTTTAAATTTCTTTTCAAAATATCAACTCGTATCAGAGAGAAGTGAGTTGAGCCTCGGGTCAATCCCTGAGGTGCCTTTAATTTCTTTTCAAAATATCAACTCATATCAGAGAGAAGTGAGTTGAGCCTCGGGTCACACCCTGAGGTGTCCTTCAATTTCTTTTCAAAATATCAACTCATACCAGAGAGAAGTGGGTTGAGCCTCGGGTCACACCCTGAGGTGTCTTTTAAATTCCTTTCAAAATATCAACTCATATCAGAGAGAAGTGAGTTGAGCCTCGGGTCACACCCTGAGGTGTCTTTTAATTTCTTTTCAAAATATCAACTCATATCAGAGAGAAGTGAGTTGAGCATTGGGTCACACCCTGAGGTGCCTTTTAATTTCCCGTCAAAATATCGACTCGTGTCAGAGAGAAGTGGGTTGAGCCTTGGGTTACACCCTGAGGTGTCTTTTAATTTCTTTTCAAAATATCAACTCACGTCAGAGAGAAGTGAGTTGAGCATCGGGTCACACGCTGAGATATTCTCAATTTTTGCCTTTCAATTTCTGTTTCTGTTTAGTTCGTATTACAAGAGTCCGAAGTATTTTCAATTTCCAGTTTCTGTTGATAAAAAAAAAAAAAAACTCATGAGAGTGTTGTTGAGCCTCGGGGCACACGCGAAGGAACTTGCAGACGGAAGACTGAAGTCGCATTGAGCAAATTTGACAAAAAAAAAAGTTCCAATGGACAAAGAAGATGAACTAAGGGTTATATCTCTCAGAAGTAGCAGTGGAATAGAATGAAGATCGAAGCCCCTGAAGATAGCAAGGAAACAGTATGAAAAGTTCAGATTTGTTTCCTCAAGTCCCGGTGGAGAAGATCAAAACCCTGAAATCACATCGAAGCCGATCAAGGCACTAGTTACTGTGCCCTTGAAGAAGCAATGGAATAGGAAGTATTATCTCCCTGAAGATATAACGAAATGGTGAAGTGGATCAAAGCAACGAGTTATAGTGGAGTTTGAAGCTGTTTGGAGAAGACGAAGACCAACAAGCCAAGGCTTGGCCCAGACCGGGCAAAATTGGTTCTTCTATTGTCTTTGCCCTATTATCGTTTCACGACAATGAGCAAAGAGGGGCAGCTGTAATCACCAATTTTGGCCCGGGTCATTAACCCAGGGCCCATTACAAGCAAATTAAACCTAAAACCCAAATTCGACCCGGGCCCATTAAATCGAGCCCAAAGCCTAGCAAATTCACAATCTAAATTAAGCCAAAACAAAACAAAAATCCGAAACAAACTTTTAAAGCCCAATACCCATATAAAAAAAACCCAAATTAACAGTCCAATAAAAGTCCATTTACAATAAGCCCAAAACCAAATTCCCTAACCCAAACTTAACCTAACAATCCAAAACTACAAAGCCCAATTAACCCAAACCTAACCCTAACCCAATAAGCCCAAAACCTAAAACTTCATCAACCCAAACTCAACCCTAGCTACTCTCTAGGCGCCGTCAACCCTTCCACCTACCAGCGTACCCTTCTGATTTCTCACGTGCGCCCCTCGGGCTTCTTGCATCGTACTCGTGCCCACGTGCGTCGTTCTCCATACCTCGGCCGAATATACGCCTGACATCGCTGGCACCACCAGCGCACCCCGAGCCTCGGTCGAAAAGCCCATATGCCACTGTCTTCCACTTCACACGCCTCTGTCAGTGCCCATACCTGCGAAAAAGAAAACAACAGCAACCACGGCAACTAGAAGGAATTTTATTGTATTTTATTTTTTTGTTTCTTCAAACATTCGGTTATAAAAACCGAATGAAGACACTGTAACCAGAGGGAATTTTTTTTTTGATTCGAAAGAGGAGAAAAAATACAAAAAATCGCAGCAATCAGAAGCAAGCAATAAAAAGTTTAAAGGTTGATTTCGTTCTTTAGTTCTATTTACTGTCGTTTCTAGTCGTTTCATTGTGTTTTACTTTTTAGCAAAAATATCGGTTATAAAAGAGGGTAATAAGGAAAATGAGAGAGGGCAGTCTTACCGAAGCCTTCATGGGCGTGGCGTCGAAGCGATTCTAAGCCGTCGGGACTCCGTTTTAGGGGAACGTCGAAGATCCCCTCCCTTCGTTTCAACTCACCGAGGGTTTGGCCTTCCGAAAGGTTTTCAAACAGGAGTTAGGTCCCTGCCTACGCGTCGCTGGTCGCCGAGGTCGTGGTGGTGCGACAAACGGTGGTACAAGGCCAATCGGCCTGGGGATCCCTATCGTCGGGCGTGAAAGAGGAAGAGAGCTTCCTCTCTGCTTCTGTTTTCGAAATGAAAAGGGGGGAGCTTTAGGGGGTTTTTCTTTTTTTTTGATCTTTTAGCCTAGGGAATTAGAATAATAAAATTTAAGGTCAAGGCAATTAAAGCTGCATCTTTTGGGGGTATCAGGGGACCGTTCAATCCTCTTTAATTGGGGCATTTGCGCGACGAGTCCCCCCCTCTTGCGGTGCCACTCAATTGAACCCCTTTTACCTTCCTCGTTTTTTATTTCCCCCCATTATTTTGCTCCGCTTTTTCAATTTAGTCCATACCTGGCAATTTGAAACGTCACGCAACCAAGAACTGGGATATTTACTCATTTAGTCCCCATGAGTCTACGCGCGTTACAGCTTGGTCCTCATCCTCTCTTTTACTTTCAAATTTAAACCCAGAATTCCATTTTAATTTTAATTCAATCCATTTTTAGTTAATGTACATTTTGTTCCGTTATTTTATTATTACTACTATATTATTAATATTATCATTATTATCATTAGTTACTACTATTAGTATTATCAGCTATATATGTTCACTATTGTTATTATTATTTTAGTACTAATGTTATATTATCATTATCATTATGTTATCATGATTATTGTCGCATTTATATTACTATATTATATATATCCCGTATTATTAGTATTATTAATTATTATTATGTCATTAGTTTGTATACATTATTATTATTACTATATTTACTATTGTTGTTATTATTATTATATATTATTAAGTTGTACATACTCTATATTATTCTATTATTATTACTATTATAACATTATCATTATATTATTGCTATTATTATATTTATTATTACTAGTATTATTGTTATTATTATTATTATTATTATTATTATTATTATTATCCTATTTGCTACACTATTATTATTATTGTATATATTATGGTCACTATCATTATTAATATTTTATCATTGCCATAGTGTTATCTTTTATTTTCGTTTTATTATTGCATCGTTTATATATCACGCCTCGGTTTCTTGCTTCCGCCGTTTCATTACAATTCAACATTTTATCTTTTATTATTTTTCCTTTTTTTCATGAAAAACGATTTTTTTTACAAAGGTAATATTCATGAGTTCGGGAATTCAAGATCTTATGCCCAATCGTGCTGGGTATGACTTTTCGTTTGACCAAACAAGTGGGTATCATTTCAAATTTTGTTTCCATTTTCAAATAAGACGATATTAGTGCATCTGGAAGTTCGAAAAGGTCGTGCCCAATCGTGCTGGGTGTGATTTTTTTTTGTATGACCAAATGAACGAATATCCTTTCAAAGTGGCGACCATATGTTTGGAGAATTTTGGAGATGATCTTGAATTCAAGGATTTAGGTTATCGTGTCCAATCGTGCTGGATGTGAAACTCTACTCCTTCGAAATAAGGGAAACTCGATATTCGATCAAGTTTTAAAAATAGAATAAAATTTCAAAATCTTTTCAAGCTTCGCGACATTAGGGCATTGATTAATCAATTTGGTACCAATTTTGGGCGTTGCGAGGGTGCTAATCCTTCCTCGCATGTAACCGACTCCCGAACCTATTTTCTCGAATATTCGTAGACCAAAAACCCCGTTTTAGTAAACCGAAATGTTTTATTAAAACAAAGGTGATCCGATCACACCTAATAAAGGTCGGTGGCGACTCCCGTTTTTTATTCATTTTCAAAACCCAAAGTTGATTCCCATTTTTGTCAAAAAATGGTTACGACAATAATTAATTGGACATTTACTTATAGATGTTTTATAATTGCATTTTCTTTGTACTTTCTGAAATTTTTAAAAAAATAATCAAATTCACTCATATTAATTTTGTGGTCTATTTTTCTATTAAAATATAATAGTATGGAAAGACACGCACTGACGGAAATATTCTTCATATACTTCATGATTGTTCCAAAGCTGAGGAAGTATGGATAAAATTCATTCCCAATTCATTTTATTCCAAGCTCTTATCTATGTCACTTTTATTTTGGGTGAATGTCAACCTTTCTAATAAACTAAATTTACAATATGAAGATGTTAATTGGATCATCCTGTTCTGTATATTATGCTAGTTTGTATGGAAACAAATGAATTTTTTTTTTTTTTTTGGAATATGCTTGTAAGATTGGCTTGGAGTTGGGTTGTGAATGTCAAACATAATAGGGAGCAAAGGATCAAGGTTAAAAATCGAATCAAACCAAGCACCTGGCAGCAACCAATAGCTGGTTGCCTCAAAATGAACACAAACGATGCAAGGAAACTTCGTACTGTACTTGCTTGCTCAGCTGAGATTGCTAGAGACAACCATGGTAGATGGATATTTGGCTACAGTCACAATATTGATAAATGTAGTGATTAACAAGCAGAACCTTGGCCAAGGACTTAAATTGTTGTGGTGTGAAAGGTGGAATTTGGTTATTTTAGAATGTGATTGTTTAATTGTAATTCAAGCAATCAATGATGACTATAAAAGTGTAGTGAACAAAACACTAATATGTAGAATAAAAGAGTTTTACACTCGAGCATGAGTGATTCACATCAAACATATTTAAGAAAATCTAATGGAGTAACTATGGCCTTACTGATGTGATGTTTAACTATAAATTGGATCTCCATTACTTTATTTTTTCTCTCCCACAAATTGATATTCTAAATAATCTGCAAGAAGATGTTGATGTAATTACTGTTAATTACTCTCTTTCTCTTAAATTTTTTTTTTTAAAAATCTCGCTATCTATAAATCCAGTCAAAATCGTTAAAAAAATTCAAAAATTTGCATGTCTATTCCGCAAACCATGCGAAAACCAAACACATAATTTGATTTTTAAATATCGTCATAAAAATAGCCATGAATTTTCACCTATAAAAGATCCTCCCCACCATCATTGTTCTTCAGACCTACAATAACAAAGCAAATAATTACAATCACCGGCGGATCCCCATTCTCCAGTTATTAAACGCAGGTCTCGTTCATTTCCGGTGCGTTTAATAATCCCTTTATACGCCATGGACATGAAGAAGGTCTCCGCCGCCATCATTGTTGCTGCCGCCTCAATGAGCGCCGTCATGGCTGCCGGTGCACCTGCTCCTTCCCCTTCCGCCGGTGGTTCTTGTAACACCCCTTACCCGTATCCTATGCCGGGACCGAGTACGAGGCATTACCAGACTTAACAATACTTTTGGTCAAATTACTTAACACATATACAAAATGACTTAGTCAAGTCCCTATACATGCCATAACTTAAATCATTTATAAATAAAGATACCCATAGATAACTTGATAGTGTGAAGCGATCTCCGAAGACCTCCAACACGAGCTTGTTTAATAGGACTCTGTAACATGGGAAAGAAAAGGCGGTAAGCTTATAAAGCTTAGTAAGTTCACATGTAAAAATAATAAGCATTAGCAATGAATTTAGCTTACTACTAAGCTGTCATAACTTGCATAAATAATGCTAAGTTCTTACTTTCCCAACTTACTCATTTGTGGCCTTATCAAAGCCTTAACATGACAAATCCTCACAACAAGTTCTCAATTTGATACAAACATTAAATCACATGCTTATACCTCATTACTCATGTTCACATTAATCTGTCTACTCGAGTCACAGTCACTAAATTATTTATATCTCGATCTACAGAACTATAAATTAAGATCCGTTAATTTTCTCTGAAACTAGACTCATATATATTCATACCATAAAATTTCCAGAATTTTTGGCTAATCCAATTAGTACAGTTTATTCATTAAAATTTCCCCTATTTTACTGTTTGACTATTCTGACCACTTTTCACTACGAATCAATTTTCTCATTGTACAGAACTCAAATGATGTTATAATTTGTTTCATTTGAAACTAGACTCATTAAGGATTTCAAGCATATAACTTTTATCCCATAATTATTTTTGTACAATTTTTAATGATTTTTCCAAGACAGAACATGGGATCACGTAATCATTCTGAACCAATCTCACAAGAATTTAAAAATCTCGAAATATAAAACTTCTTTGTTTTCTCTGTTTCTTTTATATGAAAATAGACTCAATAAGTTTTAAATCAATATCTTATACAACTTATAATTCAATTTCTAATATTTTTGGTGAATTTTCAAATTCACGTCACTGCTGCTGCCCAAAACAATTTCATTGTAAATTTTTGCTCTCTCTCTCCCTTTAGTTGTATTCATTACTTACTTATAACAATCTTTCCAATTTCTGGTTACATATCGAGCATATTGCTCATACGTTACGCATGTATATACCTGCACTTATCACTACAAAGTCACACATAATTTCACTTAATCGATTTTCCCGTTGAACACTCGGAATATACACGGATACGTAGAGAATTAGCACATAAGTGCCACACTGATATGTAGCCGAAGCTACCACTGTAATGTAGCCAAAGCTACCACTATTCACTGATCAGGTAGTCGGAGCTACCAATTTTTCACTGATCAGGTAGCCAGAGCTACCACTTTTCACTGATCAATAACACTGGAAATATCCACGGGCCTGCTCACACAAGCTGTCAGGTGTCTGCAACACATGCTAGATCACCCAGCACCCGGGACTCACTGTAACACTGGTCTCTAGTATCCACTTCTATTCCTATGTTCAACCGGGAATTTATTCTTAACACTTATTTTAAACACTTTATCACTTGAATAATTCATAAATAATTTTTCTTCCACAATCAATACTTTCTTGATATTACACAAAGCCATCTTTCTGATTTGGTCTTACATGTAAATTTATACCAATTCTTATTAAAAATGTCGAGTCAATATCGAACATTATAATTATATTGGAAAATCAATACTAAAGTATTCATAATTAAAATTTCAATTTAACAATCAAACTTACATCATTAAATGCTTATTAAACATATAAACTTACCTCGATACCGAAACGGTCATTTTACCAACTTTCCCGATTTTCAATTTTCCTCCCGTTCTAGGTCCAAATCTCATTTTCCAAGGTCTAAAACATCACATTTCACTTATTTAATTAATTTACTATTCAAAATAGTCCTTAACTCAACTTTTGTAAAATTACAATTTTAGCCTTAAACTTTTACATATTTACACTTTTGCCTCAATACTCGAAAATTAAACTTCAGCCTTTATTCTTATGTTTTATAACATGTTGATCATTTTTCTCTTCTGTGGCAACATCAAATTCTCACTAATTCACACACTTATGACCAATTTATAACTTTTACAATTTAACTCCTTTTATACGGTTTCATCGAAAATCATCTAATAAAACTCGTTTCTCTAATCATAGACATGCATAATCTACCATAATTCATCAAATTTCACAATTGTTCAACATGGGTCAATTTTTAAAATTAAACTCTAGCTCAAAATAATGGTAGAAATAGCTAGATTAAGTTACTGAGATTTCAAAAATACGATGAACATTAAAAACGGGGTTCAAAACACTTACTATTGAGCTTTGAAAAAGCTTGAAACCCTATCCATGGCTTCTTGAGAAATTCGGTAGAATGGAGAAGAGAATGAGCAGATTTTTTTTTTTTTTTGGGTTTCAATTTGTCTTTTATGCCTCAAAACACCCAAATGACAAAAATGCCCTTAAGGCTTTTCTTTCAATTTTGTCCAATTCATGCCGATTTTCATCCATCAAGTTATTCAATGGTCTAATTACCTTTTAAGGGCCTCCAATTTAAAACTCATAGCAATATGATACCTCTAATATATAGAACTCAAGTTTTGCACTTTTTACAATTTAGTCATTTTGACTAAATTGAGTGCTCAAACGTCAAAATTTTTTTTAACGAAATTTTTACGAAATATTTTCGTAAAATTGTAGACCATAAAAATATAATAAAAATAAAATTTTCTTTTTCGAATTTGTGGTCTCGAAACTTCTGTTTTGACTAGACCCAAATTTGTGCTGTTACAGTTCTAGTCCTAGCTCCTCTCCTGCTTCCGCCACAGCATCAGGACCAGATTCCAGCGTGGCTGCCGCAACCTTGCCTGTTCTTGGATCATTTGTTGGGGCTTCCATTGTTTCTTTGTTCTCTGACATGCTACATGTATGAAAAATGAACATGTGAACGAATGTTTTATTTTATTTTTTATTTTTTTTTAAGAAACATGTGATGAATATTGAAAAAATTGAAATGGAGCTTTGAAAAGTATTTTATGTTTATGCGTTTACTTTTCGATTTATTCAACTAATAACATTAAAATAACAATGAATTATTTAACTAATAAATAATATGTAATTAGATAAATGCTGGGGAAGTTGGAATTTTTTTAAGGGAAATTCATATTAAAATATATATTTTTATTTTTGTTTGTCTCATATTATATTTTACTGATTTATATTTGAAATGTTAAATTTCAGTCACTTAGTGTCAACTTGGATATCCAATTGGGACGAGAATAGGTTATTCATTTTAATTAAAAATTTTAAATTAATTACACCTAGAATTGGAAAACAAAGATTGTTTATCTTCTTTTTTTTTAGCTTTCTTTTTCATTTTGACGGAAAAAACTATTCTCATCCTAGTCTACTTCGTAACAAAATGATAATGTAAGTGACCAAAACGTAACATTTCAAATATATGTGACTAAAATGTAATTTAAGACAAACAATTTTTTTTAGTTTTCTTTTTCATTTTGACTGAAAACTATTCTCATCCTAGTCTACTTCGTAACAGAACGATAATGTAAGTGACCAAAACGTAATATTTCAAATATAAGTGATTAAAATGTAATATAAGACAAACAAAAGTAATTATTAATTTTGTAGTTTACCCTATTTAACTTATGTTTTTATGAATTTTGGAGAGTTAAACCCATTTTAAGAGAGGGTGTAAAGCCCTTATCAACCCCCTCCTTTTGCCTCCTGCCACTAAAGAGGGTGGAGATAGGAACAATGACAAATAGCGTGTAAATAATAGTATGGAAAGATACAGAAGCGGACTGACGGATGATGCTAATTGCTGCATTTGTGGATTTACAAAAGAAAATATTCTTCATATACTTCATGATTGTTCCAAAGCTCAAGAAGTATGGAAGCAGTTTATTTCAAATTCATTTTACTCCGAGTTTTTAGAAATGTTCCTCATAATTCTGGAATGCTTGTAGGATCGGCTTGGAGTTGGGTTGTGAATGTTAAACATAATAGAGAACCAACAATCAAGGTTAAAAACCAAATCAGACCAAGCACCTGGCAACAACCAATAGCTGGTTGTGTCAAAATGAACATAGACGGTGCAAGAAAACCTTATATCGGACTTGCTTGCTCAATTGAGATTGCAGATTTGTCTAAGGTCACAATATTGGGAAATGTAGTGTTGAACAAGCAGAACCTTGGCCAATATCTATGGTGGACTTAAATTGCTTTGGTTCAAAGGGTGGAAATTGGTTGTTTCGAAATGTGATTATTTAACTGCAGTTCAAGTAATTAATGGTGACTATAAAGGCATAGTGAACAAGGTACTAATATGCAGAATAAAAGAGTTTTGCACTCGAGCATGAGTGATTCACATCAGAAATCTAATGGAACAGCTAATGTCTTAGCTGATATGATGTTTGACTATTAATTTAACCTTCATTAATTTATTTTTTCTGTTCAACAAATTGATACTACCATTTTAAATAATTTGCAAGATGATGTTGACGTAATTATTGTTAATTTACTACTCTCTTTCTCTTAAAAAAAATTAAAATCCCTTTAGCTTAAAATCCAGTCAAAATCGTTAAAAAAATTCAAAAATTTGCATGTCTATCCCGCAAACCATGCGAGAACCAAACACGTAATTTTTTTTAAAATTTTGTCACTCATAATAGCCATGATTTTTCACCTATAAAAGATCCTCCCTGCCATCATTGTTCTTCAGACCTGCAATAACAAAGCAAATAATAACAATCACCGGCGGATCCCCGTAATTAAACGCAGGTCTCATTCATTTCCGGTGCGTTTAATAATCCCTTTATACGCCATGGACATGAAGAAGGTCTCCACCGCCATCATTGTTGCTGCCGCCTCAATGAGCGTCGTCATGGCTGCCGGTGCACCATCTCCTGCCCCTTCAGCCGGTGATTCTAGTCCTAGCTCCTCTCCTGGTTCCGCCCCAGCATCAGGACCGGATTCCAGCGTGGCTGCCGCTACCTTGCCTGTTCTTGGATCATTGGTTGGGGCCTCCATTGTTTCTTTGTTTTCTTACATGCTGCAATAAGCTACATGTATGAAAAATGAACATGTAATATTTTGTGTTTATGCGTTTACTTTTCGATTTATTCAACTAATAACAATGAATAACATGAAAATAACAAACTAATAACTAGTATGTAATTAGATAAATGCAGGGCGAAGTTGGAAATTTATTTTAAAGAAATGGAGATTAATATATATATTTATGAGAATTAAAATAGTATTTAATTATATTTTATGGTATTTAAAATGATTAAATTAAAATTTTAATAATTTTAAGATTAAATTATAACTTTATCATATATCTAACTTGCTTTTATGAATTTTGGAGAGCCTGAATCCATATTAGGAGAGGGTGTAAGTCTCTTGCCGGCCCCTTTCCTTACCACTAACGAGGGTGAGGATAGAAATCATGATAAAGCTTACTCGGGGCTCGGCCCTTTTAGAAAATAGACTTTAAATTTTTTGTTTAAGTCTATTTTTCGAGCCTACAATTTTGCTTAAACATTCCTACTTTTTGGACGTGCCTTTGAGTTAGACCAAATGGCCCAGCTCATGATCAAGTTTAGATACAAAAGGAAAAAAAAGAAAGTCAATAGAGTTATAATCCTCCAGTGAAAGGCCTTAGTGCGATGGAATTGAATCTCATTATGCATCAAAGCGATTGATCGTGACATGATTGGGCAATATGAATTCTTTTTCACGTCATCGTTTAATAGATAAAATTTAACGGATGAGTTAATTTATATATTTCGAAATATATAAAGACTAATTAGTTTATTTTTTCAATAAAAGAGCTGAAATACAATCTTCACCTATGTACAGGAGCTTAACTAATAATTTTACCTTTATAGTCTTATATTCATCTCAACAAAAACTTACCATCTGACCATTTATCATAGTATATAATATTTTTTAATTTAGTACATCTTAGTATATAATATTTGCATATAAATATAATATTTGCATATAAATGATCAGAATCATCTCGCTTTACTTTATCATTACGGTTTTAGTTTTTTTTTTTTTTAAAATATCTATTCAAAATTAATAAATATAAAATTTATGGAATTAGTCGATTGAGTCTCAATTGGTATAGGCATTGTTGTCAATGTAGAATGACGTATATATATATTTTTTATTAAGCCCATTTTTTGTATCTATATTTTTACCCAAACCTTTTTATTTTTTAATTAGACCTTTGGACCGGACCAAATAGTCCGATCCATGAATAAATCTACATTTATCATAGTACATAATATTTTTTTAGTACATCTTATTATATAATATTGACATATAAATGATTAGAATCGCCTCACTTTACTTTACCATTAAGCTTTTAATTTTAAAAATATCCATTCAAAATAAATAAATATAAAATATATGAAATTAATACACCTTAATTCCACCTCACAGATTCGTAAAAAAAAATCATATCCGTCCAAATCAAATTTTACGATTTTAAAAATAATAATGAAAAAAATAAAACATAATCAAATAATTTAATTAAATTTAAATAAAAATTCATTATCATTCAATATTAAAACATATTCGATTGGATCGGGTTCTTGGTAATGGTGGTTGGTGTCGTGCCTTTTCTGATGCCTTACTATTTCACCTTCCGCGATTGAAGTCAGATAATAGGCCTATTCTCATTTCTGTGTTCGTCGTGTAAAGTCATTCCGTTTCTTGGCTTCTTGGATTAATCATCCAATTTTTGATCAACTTGTTCGAGAAAAATGAAGGTTTGGGCCAAATATTGCACATAATCTTGCCTCTTTGATGGAGGTTTTCAAAAAGTGGAACTCTGAGATTTATGGTCACATGGGTCGTAGGAAAAGCCTTCTAGCTAATCGTATTGCTATGTTAAGAACTAGGTATGAAACTAATTTTGAAGAAGAAACTAATAAGAAAGAAGCTCAAAGATTTCCTGAAAAATAATTCTGTTTGGCTTTATTATTTTAACTCTGATTTTCTCTACTTGATAAGTGTTTATATACAAGCTTGGATGACAACTCTTGTGACTAACTGCTCTTAACAATTTTACTGATTCCTTTAACAAACTAACTGCCTAGCTTGAACATTGTAGTAACCAATTTTGGCCCGGGATTATTAACCCAGGGCCCAAAACCAAACAAATTAAAACGAGCCCACTACAAACCAGATTAGACCCAATTTAAGTGGCCCAAATGCCAAAAAGCCCAAAAACAAATAAAAAAAAACAATGTCAGATTTGCTAGGGTTTTGAAACCCTAGCCCCCTGGTGCGCCGCACGTCAGCCTCCACTACCGCAACCCACTCAGCGTACCATCGCCGCTCCACCTCTCCCTGTTTTCGGCCACCATCGCACCTGCAAAGAATGAATAAAAAAACAGAAACAATAGCAAATGGAGGAATAAACAAAGATTGTGATTTTACTGTTTATATTTTTCTTGGTCGGTGGCGACTCCCGTTTTACTCATTTTCAAGGCCCAAGTTCGATTCCCGTTTTTTTTCTCAAAAAAATGGTTACGACAAACATTAACATTAACCCAGCTTCTCTGTGGGCAAGACCGGAAGAAGATTACGAAAACGCACAAAATACGTTGCCGATAGTGGTTTGGTAAAAATATCAGCTACCTGATCACAGGCCGGAACCTCTCCTACCATGACAGACCCATCCGCCACTTTTTCTCGAACAAAAAACAGGTCCAGCTCAACGTGCTTGAACTTAGAATGTAAAACAGGATTAGCTGCAACAGTTACTGCATCAGAGCTATCGCACCAAACCGTAGGAGTATCATCTGACTTGACTTGTAGTTCTTGAAGTAATGAAAGGAGCCAGGTAACTTCACTAGTAGCTACCGCAAGGCTCCGATATTTTGTCTCAGCCATAGACCGAGCGACGGCCTGTTACTTTTAGACCCCCAAGAAATAGGAGTGGATCCAAAATATACATAGAACCCGGAAGTTGATCTACAATCATCAAAATCGAGTCCCCAATTGGCATCGGCATAGGCACTCAATGATAAACGAGCTGACGGCCGAAAGAGAACTCCAAAATCAATGGTACCACATAGATATCGCAAAATGAATTTCAGGGCAGCCATGTGAACATAAGTAGGGCTATGCATGAATTGACATATTCGGTTTACAGCGCATGCAATGTCAGGGCGAGTAAACACCACGTACTGAAGTGCTCCTGCAAGACTTCTATACTCGGATGGATCTGATAAACTGTCACCATCGATTTTAGATACTGTGGATGAGCTTACCATCGGTGTATGAACACTCTTTGCATTCGTCATCGAAGTTCGGTCAAGAATATCCCGGATGTATTTTGTCTGACACAAATGGAGACGCCCTGATGAGGTCCGACTAACTTCGATCCCAAGAAAATAGTGTAAATCACCCATATCCTTGAGCGAAAACTCATCGTTTAGTAATCGAACAAACTGATTAATTTCGGTAGCTAGATTCCCAGTAATAATAATGTCATTGACATACACCAAGACATATAGAGTAGAGTCAGCCTGGATTCGAACAAACAAGGATACATCAGACTTGGAAACGACGAATCCAATAGATACAAGGAACTGCTTCAGCTTTTTAAACCAGGCACGGGGTGCTTGACGAAGACCATATAAAGCATTCTTCAGGCGACACACAAGCGATTTGTCAGAAGAATCAGACTGAACATAACCTGAGAGTTGTTGCATAAACACTTCAGTATCCAAGTCCCCATTTAAAAAGGCATTATTCACATCGACTTTCCGGAGAGACCACACACTAGACACGGCAATGGATAGAATAATACGAATAGTAACAGGATTGGCAACTGGACTAAATGGTTCTTTGAAGTCACAACCAGGTACCTGAGAACAACCTTTGGTTACCAACCTGGCCTTTCGTCGAGCAATAGTACCATCAGGATTCCTCTTGATCTTGAACAGCCATTTGCACCCGATGACCTTGGATTTGACGAAAGAGGAATAAGTTCCCAGGTAGAGTTGTGAATAAGGGCATCATACTCGGCCTAGGCAGCAGCACTCCACTCAACAAAAGATAACGCCTCCTCTATTGTAGACGGCTCTACAGTCTCAACATTCATAGCTTTGGGCTTGAAAATTCCAGCCTTAGCTCGATTCACCATTATATGAGTATTAACACCTTCCGTGAGCTTGGGTGAACTAGGTGCAACACCACCATCAGGTGGAGGAGCAACCACCAGATATCTGTCAACACTTCCCGTAGGTCGGGTTAAATCAGTAGTATCATCAAGATCCAGTTTAGGTATGTCCGTAAGGTGCATAGGAACCGAGTTAGATGAAGACAATACATTTCCAGCGGACGACAAACTAGAGAAATTTAATAACTCTGTTAAGGGTTCCACTAGGCCGGTGGAGACTGTCAGAATGAGGGGAATAGTTATCGAGCAGTTACCCCAGATTCGATAACCGGGCTTTCGGAGTTACTTGTAGAGTTTGATGATAAAAATTTACTCTCATAAAAAACAACATGTCTCGACACAACAACCTTACCACTCGGAAGAAGACATTGATATCCTTTGTCTTGAGTACTGTAACCCAAAAATATGGAAGGTTAAGATCTAAACCCCGGCTTATGTGTTGTATATGGACGTAAATAAGGATAACAAAAGCATCCAAACACTCGTAAATGATCATAGGTGGGATCACGACCATATAGAGCCGAAAAAAGAGACTTCCCTTGTAGAACCACAGTGGGAAGACGATTGATAAGATACACCGCACAACAAAATGCGTAGCCCCAGTATTCTATGGACAGATTTGTTTGAGCCAATAAAGTGATGCTCATTTCTACAATGTGTCGGTGCTTGCGTTCAGCAATATCGTTTTGTTCAGAAGTATAGGGACACGTTAATCGATGAATAATTCCTTGAGATGCCAGGACAGACATAAAAACCCCATATTCTCCACCCCAGTCACTCTGAAGTTGTTTGATGGATTTGTCGAACTGTGTCTTAATCAGTTGCTGGAAGTGAACAAAACATTCTAAAGCCTGAGACTTTTGACTTAGAAGATAGGTCCACGTAAATCTAGTGCGTGCATCAATAAACGACACGTAATACCATTTATTTCCACTGGCTACAGCCTCGGGACCCCACAAATCAGATACAATCAATTCAAATGGTTGATATTCAGTAGTAGACACAGAAAAAGGCAATTTATGTGACCTTCCTGTTTGACATGCAGTACAGACACCACCAGCACAACCTTTAGTAAAATTGATATTACATTTTTCTAAGACATTTTTAACAAAAGAAACAGAAGGGTGTCCAAGATGGTTATGCCATAGGTCAAACACAGTACAGTCCTGAACCTTATTTTGAACCTTCGCATGAGTAGTGAACGGAGCTTCAGTGACACCGAAAGGTGATATAACCAGTTATGTATGTGGCCCTTCAACAGGATTAACCCCGTCTTTATGTCCTTGATAACACAATATGTAGGATGAAACTAAAAAAAATACTCCATTATCATTAGTAAATTGTGATACCGACATGAGGTTCTTTCTTATACTTGGCACACACAACACATTTGATAATCGAAGCAATCTAGATGAAGTGCATAAAAGACCATTACCAATCAACGAAATCTGAGCAGGGGTGCCATTACCAATTAAAAGAGAAGACATACCTAAGTATGGTGTGGTGTCACGAAACGCCGTCGGGTCCCGGTAGACATGATGACTTTCACTTGAATCAGGATACCAGGACGTGGTACTGATAGGCACCGGAATATAAGAGTCATTACCACCACTATTAGAACTGACTTGAGCAGTGTGAATATGAGACCCGAGCGTGTCTGAATAGTCAGAGGCATGTAAATCACCGAGGCGGGGAAACCCAATACATGGATCGAATTTGGAATACACTCGGGCTCGTGGCTTCGTGTGCCAAGGAACCGAGGCACCACCCACCATTACATCATCTGGCCTTTTTTCATACGGTTTGGGCCCATAAGATACTCCATTTTGCTGCCCAAAATCATACCTATCTTGGCCATATTGAGGCCTAAAATTCTGCCCAAATTCACACCTAGCGTGGTCACAATGAGGCCCAAAAGGATATGGGCAATTCGGCCTAGGCATAGTACTTACAAATGCACGTGGCCCATGTGCCGATTGTTGATAACCACAACTAGCCAACTCACAATTTTGACCCAAATTGAATCTATTTTGACCAGCATAAAAATAATTTTGACCAGTATCGTTTGGATGATAACTCATCCTTAGTTTACCACCGTAGGCGTCGACGGCAAGAGGTTGGAATCACGATGATAACGATAGCAATACCGTTAGACGAGGTGCCCAAAACAACTACAGATCAGACACTGCACCCTTGGCCGAAACGATCTCCCACGGCCAGGAAACGACGAACGCCCGTCACAGAACGAACCCTCCACAGAAGGCGGTGCGGGCTCAACAAGATTTACATAAAGAGAGAGTTCCTCGATCGCATGGCTATGCCAACTCTCACACTCCACAAGAGCATTGAGGAGACGGTTGAAAAAAAATCGGGCGATAGGAAGGCCGATGAAACGACGGCCTCAAACTCCGGCTGTAGGCTGGCAAGCATTATTTCGATTTTCTCTTCGTCTGAAATCTGAGAACCTAAATTTTCCAGCAGAGCACAAAGATTTTTAATCTGAGCAACGTAAGTCTTAACATTCATGTTACCTTTCTTCAATGAATGGAGTCCATGTCCCAGACGCGACTGTTTGGCACCCATGTCGGCTGCAAAAAGATAAATTGTTGTGATCCACACGTCACACGTCGACTTAACATCGGTGAACGATGGAAATAGAGGCGCACTTATCGTGGAAAGTAGCCAAGAAGTTAGAAAGCGATATTGCTGTTTGAAGACTTGAGCCAATGGATTTGGAACCAACGAACCATCTGCATTCGTAACAAAACAAGCTGGTAGAGGTAAGGTTCCATCAAGTAGTCCAAGAAGGTTATAACCATTGAGTATGAGTTTCACTTGTTGCTGCTATTGCATGTAGGACTCGTCCGTGAGCTCGACAACCTTGTGACGTGGGAAAGATGTCACCACACGGTCACCACTAAATGGTGCAAAACTCGGCTCCACAGAGGCAGAATCGGCAAAATTTGCAGTGGCCATGGATCCCAAGATCAGCGGGTGACTAATACCATGTTAAGAACTAGGTATGAAACTAATTTTGAAGAAGAAATTAATAAGAAAGAAGCTCAAAGATTTCTTGAAAAAATAATTCTGTTTAGCTTTATTATTTTAACTCTGATTTTCTCTTCTTGATAAGTGTTTATATACAAGCTTGGGTGATAGCTTTTGTGACTAACTGCTCTTAACAATTTTACTGAGTCCTTTAACAAACTAACTGTCTAGCTTATATGAACATTAACATGCTAAGGTTCAAGCTGCTCTAGATAGGAGGTTTTCTATTTTCCTTTTTAATCAAGAACACGACTTGTGGATTGGGTATGAAAGGGTCTTGGATGAAGAAGAAAGCTTATGGAGACAAAAGTCGAGAGCGGATTGGGCTTAGTTTGGTGATCGCAACATCAAATATTTCCATAATAAAACGATCCAAAGGCGTAATTTCAATAAGATTTTAGCTTTGAAAGTGGGAGACTCTTGGTGTTATGATGATGTGATCTTGCACAAGGAAGCAATTTGTTATTATTCATCTCTTTACTTGCTAGATGATCAAGCTCATTTCTTGTTTTCATTGTAGGGTTAGTTTCCAAAGTTAGTGCAAAGTTCTATTGATTCATTAACTATGGATGTGTCATATGAGGAAATCCGTAGTGCTCTCTTTAGTATGGGTCCCTTGAAGGCCCCGGGACCGGATGAGGTTCATACGTTATTCTATCAGAGTCAATGGAGTACTGTTGGTTTAGATGTTTGCAGTTGGGTTCGAACTGTGTTCTCAGGGTCTTTTCTCGATCATTCAATAAACAAGAGGTTGTTGGTCCTTATTCTAAAAACTCGTAGTCCGAAGTTATTATCCCAATATCGACTAATTAGCCCCTGTAATGTCTTGTATAAGATTGTGACAAAGGTAATAGCCAATCGATTCAAACTTGTTTTCCCTTTTCTCATTGCTCAGAATCAAGTAAGTTTTGTTGTAGGAAGATAGATAACTGACAACATTATCATTGCCCAAGAGATAGTTCACTCTATGTGAATTAAGAAAGGCAAGAAGAGTTGGGTGGCTATTAAGGTGGATATCAAGAAAGCCTATAGGATTCGATGGGACTTTATTGTAGACACTTTATTGGATGTAGGTATTCTTTCGTCCTTATCAAATGTTATTATGAATTGTGTTTCTACTGTGTCTATGTAGATCATGTGGAATGGTAATACTACAGAGGAATTCTAACCAATGAGAGGTATCCGACAGGGATGTCCATTATCACTATATATTTTCATTCTATGTATGGAGAGACTGGGATAGCTTACTCATAAAGAGGTTAAGGATAAGACGTGGAAACCTTTTTCAGTTGGTAAAAATAGGTCGTCAGTGTTGCATCTATTTTTTTTCGATAGCCTCTTCTTATTTGTTGAAGCGACTATGGATTAGGCTATAAGAATTCAGAATGTTCTAAGACTTTTTTGTTAGAATTTTGGCCTGCAATACAACAGCAAACCAGCAAGCAGCAGCAGCTATATTTTATTCATTTTGATTGATTTACTCCTATGAAGCTAAGCTTAATTCTTGTACAATGTAATAGCTAAGCTTATAGGTTATAATGCTTGATTTGAATTGATGTAATGGCTAGTGTATTAGTTATTATTTTATGTATAACTTAAGCTTGTATTAGTCATAGTCTAGTGGGAGTGGTTGGTTCACTAGGCCATAGTCTTTTTGACTATTCAATCTTTGTATTTTATGTATATATTTGCATATCAAGGAAATGGCTGATAAGTTTTAACCATTAACTTGAGTGTTCCAAGTTTGTGTGTTTTAAGTTGCTGTTTTCTCCTCTTCTTCTTTTGTTTTTCACATGAAATCATATGCACACTAAGTGCATGGTGCATGTTAAGTAGCTGCCAATGTCTCAACAAATGGTAATCAGAGCCGATTATCTTTGAGGGTCTTCATTGTTGGTCATTGACTTGTGAAAGAAAGCTTAAAAAAGAAGAAAACGAGATTGCTGAACTTGCTGCAATTGGATGAGCTACACAACACCTCCACCACCTGTGTTCACTGGCGAGAACTATCACATATGGTCAGTAAAAATGAAAACACATCTTCAAGCACAAGACTTGTGGAGTGCAGTTGAGAGTGATGTTGAACCACCTCCATTGAGAGCTAATCCCACCATTGCTCAGATGAGACAGCATAGCGAGGAACGAGCCAAGAAGCACAAGGCCATGGCTTGCCTGCAAAATAGAGTATCAGATGTGATATTCACTCGAATCATGGCTTATGATTCACCTAAGCAGGCATGGGAGAAGTTGAAGGAGGAGTTCATGGGGTCTGAAAAGACAAGGCAACAGCAATTGATCACATTGAGGAGAGACTTTGAGAACTTGAAGATGAAAGAAGTTGAGACTATCAAGTAGTATTCAGACAGAATAATGGTTACTGTCAATAGTATAAGGCTACTTGGTGAAGATTTCAGTGAGAGTAGGATTGTTGAGAAGGTGATCACCACTCTTCCTGAGAGATTCGAGTCAAAAATCTCCTCATTGGAGGACTCGAGAGACCTCACAACTATTTCTCTGTCTGAACTAGTGAATTCTCTCTATGCACTCGAGTAGAGAAGAGCCAATAGGTAAGAAGACCATTTTGAGGGAGCCTTTCAAGCAAAGACAAAGGAAGACTCAAGTCAGAAAGGAAAGAAACCATGGCTCGATAAGAAAATGAAGTCAAGAAGAGAATCAGGCAAGAGGAGGCTGCCACCATTCAAACACTGCCAAAAGACCTCACATTTAGAAAAATATTGCTGGTACAGACCAGACATCCAATGCAAGAGTTGCAAACAATTTGGACATGTGGAGAAGGTCTGCAAGAATAAGGGCAAGGCACCTGCACAGCAGCAAGTCAAGGCTCAAGCTGCTGAGGACCTTCAAGCTCAGGAGGAGCATGTCTTCACAGCAACATGCTTTGCAATAACTAGCAAGGCTAAAGTAGAGTGGCTGGTGGACAGTGGTTGCACGCACCATATGGCAGCTAATGAAGGGCTGTTTAAAGACCTTGATAGAAGCTTTGTCTCAAAAATCAGAATAGGCAATGGAGATCTGATTGAAGCCAAGGGCAGAGGCAATGTGGTGATCAAGACTGCTTCAGGTAACAAAGTAATTTCTGATGTACTCTTTGTACCTGAAATAGATCAGAATTTGTTAAGTGTTGGAAAATTGGTAGAAAAGGGTCACTCACTTACTTTTGAGAATGGTTCCTGCATTGTTAGAGACCCTTATGGTCAGGAACTGATCACAGTAGCAATGACAGACAGGAGCTTCATGCTTGATGTGAATATGCTTGAGAAGAAGACCTACACAAGTTTGGCTGATAGCACTAGCCTGTGGCATAAAAGGCTAGGCCATGCTAGTTATAAATCATTAGATTTGCTGCACAGATTGAATTTGATTGATGATTTGTGCAAGGTTAAAATCAAGGAGTCTGTTTGTGAAGTCTGTCAGTTTGGTAAACAAGTCAGACTGCCCTTTCCAGTTGACAAAGCATTTAGAGCTTGAGAAAAACTTGAGCTGGTTCACTCTAACATCTATGGACCAATGAGGACTCCTTCTTTGAATGATAGCAGGTATTTTGTGCTATTTATTGATGATCTGACTAGATTCTGCTATGTTTATTTCTTAAAGCAGAAATCTGAAGTCTTTGAAGCCTTCAACAAATTCAAGGCTTTAGCTGAAAATCAAACAGGTTGCAAAATTAAAGCATTGAGAACAGACAATGGCTCAGAGTATCTATCTGATAAATTTCAGAGGCTATGTGAGCAAAATGGGATCCATCATCAACTTACCACAGTGTATACTCCTCAGCAAAATGGAGTATGTGAAAGAAAAAACAGAACTGTGATAAACATGGCCAGGTGTCTACTATTTGAAAGCAAGTTACCAAGTAAGTTTTGGGCTGAGGTGGTCAATACCTCAGTGTATCTGCTTAACAAATTGCCAACACAAGCTGTCAAGAACATGACACCTTTTGAAGCATGGCATGGACTTAAGCCTAATGTTTCACATTTGAAGGTGTTTGGTTGTGTCTGTTATGTTCTTATTCCAACAGAAAAGAGAACTAAACTGGAAAGAAGAGCTGTTCTAGGGATATTTGTTGGTTACAGTAATACAAACAAGGGCTATAGGGTGTTTGATCCAGCAACAAAGAAAGTTTTGGTGAGTAGAGATGTCAGATTTGATGAAGAGAGGGTTTGGAATTGGAATGATTCAAGCACAAGTCAGTTTGAGGAAGATCATCTAGACAGTAGCCTTGAAATAGTTGAAGCTGAGCCTAGCAATGAAGATGTTGATGATAGTCCTACAAGAGGAACAAGGACTATTGCAGACATCTATCAAAGATGTGATGTTGCAATAGTTGAACCTACAGATTTTGAAGAAGCTGCCAAGGATAAGCAGTGGAAGAGGGCAATGGAAGCTGAATTGGAGATGATTCACAAGAATGACACATGGGAATTAGTGGACAGACCAACTCATAAGAAGGTGATTGGTGTGAAATGGGTGTTTAGGGCCATGTACAATGCAGATGGCTCCTTGAACAAGCATAAAGCAAGGCTCGTGGTCAAGGGTTACAGCCAGCAATATGGGGTAGACTTCCTAGAAACGTTTGCTCCTGTGGCTAGATTGGATACCATTAAACTATTATGTGCTATAGCTGCTCAGAAACAATGGAAACTTCACAGTTAGATGTCAAATCAGCATTTCTTAATGGTTTTCTTAAAGAGGAAATTTTCATCGAGCAACCACATGGCTTCAAGATAGAAGGACATGAAGACAAGGTCTACAAGTCGAAGAAGGCTTTGTATGGCCTGAAACAGGCACCAAGAGCATGGTATGATAGGATAGACACTTACCTGTCTAGGCTCGGGTTTGAGAAGAGTGTCAGTGAAGCAACACTCTATGTAAAAAGATCAGAAGGAGAAACCATGCTGATTGTATCCGTCTATGTCGATGATTTACTTGTAACAGGCAGCAAAGATGAATTAATCTCTTAATTCAAGGTGCAAATGCAACAAGTTTTCGAAATGACAGATTTAGGGGTCATGACATACTTCCTTGGAATGGAAGTAAGTCAATCTGATTTTGGCATCTTCATCAGCCAACATGCCTTTGCATTAAAGATCCTCAACAGATTTTGTATGCAAAACTGTAAGACAGTCAGCACACCAGTAGCACAAGGAGAAAAGCTAACCAGTAGTGGAGATCATGCAAGGGTAGATGAGAAAGAATATCGAAGCTTGGTGGGCTGTTTGCTATATTTAACAGCAACTCGACCAGACATCATTTATGGTGTTAGACTCCTATCAAGATTTATGCACTGCTGTAATGTTGTTCACTTCAAGGCTGCTAAAAGGATACTCAGATACGTCAAAGGGACTTTGAGACATGGAGTTAGATTTGAAAGCAAAAATGAACTCAAACTAACAAGGTATTCTGATAGCGATTGGGCAGGCTCGCTAGATGACATGAGGAGTACCTCTGGTTACTTCTTCACACTTGGCTCAGGTGTATTTTGTTGGCGTTCCAAGAAGCAACAGACTGTTGCTCAATCTACAGCAGAGGCTGAGTACATTACAGCATCTGCAGCTGTTAATCAAGCCATTTGGCTCAGAAAACTCTTGTGTGATTTGAATGAAGAACAGACAGAGCCAACTAAAATATTGGTCGACAACCAATCAGCAGTTGCCATAGCCAAGAATCCGGTGTTTCATGGCAAGACAAAGCACTTTAAGATTAAATTTCATTTTGTCAGGGAGGCTGAACAGTCTAGAGAAGTCAGCCTTGTTCATTGTAGCTCACAAGACCAATTGGCAGATATTCTAACCAAGCCTCTTGGTACATCACGGTTTGAATTTTTGAGGGACCATATTGGTGTTTGTTGCATACAGTCCAAGGAGGAGTGTTAGACTTTTGGCCTGCAATGCAACAGCAAACCAGCAAGCAGCAGCAGTGGAGCTGAACCTAGTGCAGCAGCTATATTTTTTTCATTTTGATTGATTTACTCCTATGAAGCTAAGCTTAATTCTTGTACAATGTAATAGCTAAGCTTATAGGTTATAATGCTTGATTTGAATTGATGTAATGGCTGGTGTATTAGTTATTATTTTATGTATAACTTAAGCTTGTATTAGTCATAGTCTAGTGGGAGTGGTTGGTTCACTAGGCCATAGTCTTTTTGACTATTCAATCTTTGTATTTTATGTATATATTTGCATATCAAGGAAATGATTGATAAGTTTTAACCATTAACTTGAGTGTTCCAAGTTTGTGTGTTTTAAGTTGTTGTTTTCTCCTCTTCTTCTTTTGTTTTTCACATGAAATCATGTGCACACTAAGTGCATGGTGCATGTTAAGTAGCTGCCAATGTCCCAACATTTTTGGAGTAGCGTTGGGGCATAAAGTCAATGGGCCAAAAACTAACATTTTATTTTCAAAGAATAATGAGGCTAATGTTTCTATTGAAATTTGCACTACATTGGGATTTAGCATGACTGATGATTTGGGTTTTTATTTGGGTGTACCATTATTTCATCGACAAGTTACAATGAGCACTTTCCATTCTATTATTGGCAAGGTCTAGAGGAAGTTGGATAGTTGGGATGCCAAGCTGCTTTCAATGGTAGGTCGAGTCAATTTCGCACGATCAGTCTTGCTATCAATCCCTAACTATTTCATGCAGTACTCTGTTAAGATTCCTATTTATGTCTGTAATGAGATTGAAAAGATAGCTCAAGATTTTATTTGAGGGAGTTCCAATACAAATCAGAAGCCTTCTTTAGTTAGTTGGAATGATTGTTGCCAACCACTTTCTAATAGAGGTCTAGGTATTAGGAGCTTTATAGTCCAGAACGACTCTGATCTGCTCAAGTTAAGGTTTAACTTCCTCACATTCTTTTCCTAAGAGCTAAATACAAAATAATTGATGATTTCTTGGTTGACATTACAAAGAATTGTTGTTCCTTTCTTTGGAGATCACTTGCGAAGATTTGGCCACTTTTGCGCAAATGTGTTGCATGGTCTGTGGGTGATGGTAATTGTATCAAATTTTGGACTAATAATTGGGTCGTTAGGGTTGGACCATTGATTAATTTTTTCCATAAAATCTCGCTTATTAATGAATCCATTTCTCCTAGGGAGATGGTGTCGATGGATGGGGACTAGAACTGGCAGTACCTAAGATGTTTCTTAGATGATATTATTTTATCCTACATTGCAGGTCTTCTAATTCCTAATTGCCTAGTTGGTCTCGATTCAATGATATCACAATGGTCTTCTAATGGGAGTTTATCAGTTAAGCCTGGCTATAATTTTCTCAGTAAAGATGCCTTGAATCCTTCTGAAGATAGTTGGAAACTCGTGTGGTCTTTTGCAGGGCCACAATGAGTAAGAGTATTTCTTTGGCTGGTTTTCAAGGAACGCTTATTAACTATTGCGGAACGTTGCAGAAGAGATATGTTAGATTCTTCCTGTTGTAAGCTTTGCGGATGTGTAAATGAATCTATTCTTCATTCTTTAAGGGATTGTTGTAAGGTAAGAGATATTTGGGAGCAGGTCATTCCTCCAAGATTGATGCATTGTTTCTTCTCTTACGCGCTAAAGGACTTGCTAAAGGTTAACTTGAGAAATGTATTTGGCTTAGTTTTTCATGAACTTGATTGGAAGTCTCTATTTGGTATACTCTGTTTTTCTTTTTTTTTTTTTTGCTCAGTCAATTGATTACAAGAAAAGGCGTTGAGATCACTCAATCCATACCAGTTCAAACAAGAAAAAACAGCAGTCAAACAATGCCAAAATAGAAAACAACAACAGAACCAAAACAAAGTTACCAATATGCTCAAAACAATGAATTCCTTGCCAAACCTGCTTTAGCCAAGTCTACCACCATTCCATTCTTACCTTGATATGAGGCATCAATTCGACTCTCAGCCTCTTGCCGAAACCACCCCCTTCCGAATCAATTCAATACCATCACTACAGCCATTTTGATTGCCATTAAAACCATTCTTTCCAATACCTTCACTGTACAACCAACCTAGAAATAAACCGAAACCACCCCCTTATCTTTCCACAACCCTCCACAAGCCACAAACACACTCCAACCAGCCCCTGCAACATTGAACTGGATCCAACCCAAGATAAGAATCCTAAATAATACCCGAGTCCATGTCGATCCTCCACCCACACAACAAATCACCGGCCTACTCCACTAATCAATCCATCTCAATCCTCGTTTGCAAACCCACATATATTGAACATAAAACATCCATGAAGGGAAGACCAACCAAAATGAATCATCAATTTTGAAATAATTAAAACAATCCACCCCCTATTCGGACAAAATCACCAAAAAATCTCCAGTAAACAAAATTGCATCATATCAAGCATTATACATATAAAAAATCCCACTATACTACACTAAAACCACTTTTTCTTTTAAATTTTTACACACCTCCTCTTTCGATTTTTGCCAACAATAAATCCTTGAGAATCCAACAACAAAATAGCAATTACCATTCCATGAAACTTCCCAAAACAGCGTTGACAAATCAATCCCTAACACCCTTCTCGACAGCTCCGAATCTTTCCATATTGCTGTACAATCATCCATTACATTTACCAAAATTCTCTCCATTCTATCGACATTTCTTAAATTTTGCAGTCTTGAATCTCCTTTGATGCACCAAAAACCCAAACATAGACCTGTTGGAAGATATGGAAACAAAGATGTTTGCATATGTTCCAAAATGTTTCGTTCAGTAAAGATTTTATCCTTCACTCTTCATGGAATTAGCTTAAAGCTCTAAGTGCACAGCTGGAAGACCGGATGATAGTACCAGAAGACAAACTAGGTGTAGCCGATAAATCCCTCCTTCGATGGGTACCATTAAACTAAATAATGACAGGGCTCGTGATTCAGTATCGAGTTTGGCAGCTTTGGTAGCAGTGGCGAGAGATGAATTTGGCAATTGAATTCGTGGAGTAGGTAGAAATATTGGTAAGTGTGGTGTTTAGCAAGCAGAGCTTTGGGCGATCTATTATGGGCTTATTATGGCATGGGATGCCCAATGACGAGATATCTTAGTGGAAACAGATTGTTCATTTACCTTTAAAGGGATCACTGGCGAATTGAGAGGGTGTGTTCAGAGAGATTTGGTTCTTAGAATTCGAGAGTTAATAAGTCGTGATTTGAATGTTGTCTTCAAGCAGATCCCAAAAGAAGTAAACTTCGTTACACACTCGTTGGCTGGTATGATGAAGGAAACTTCGATTGGTATACAGATATTTTATAGTGCCCCCTTTTTGGTCAGTTTTCTTGTAAGGATGGAATGTATATTTGCGTGTTCGAACCTCGTTATTTCTTGTTAGTTTTTTAATCATTTTCTTGTTACCCAAAAAAAAATTACATATCATTATAATTCATTAAAAATCTCCTTATCTAAAAACCAGTCATAATCGTTAAAAAAATATTAAAAAATTTGCATGACTATCCCGCAAGCCATGCAAAAACCAAACACGTAATTTTTTTAAAAAAATTTCGTCACTAAAAATTGCCATGAATTTTCACCTATAAATGATCCTCGCCAACATCATTGTTCTTCAGACCTGCAATAACAAAGCAAATAATAACAATCACCGGCGGATCCCCATTCACCGGTAATTAAACGCAGGTCCCTCTCATTTCCGGTGCGTTTAGTAATCACTTTATACACCATGGACATGAAGAAGGTCTCCACCGCCATCATTGTTGCTGCCGCCTCAATGAGCGCCGTCATGGCTGCCGGTGCACCTGCTCCGCCGGTGGTTCTAGTCCTAGCTCCTCTCCTGCTTCCGCCGTAGCACCAGGAACCGATTCCAGCGTGGCTGCCGCAACCTTGCCTGTTCTTGGATCATTGGTTGGGGCTTCCATTGTTTCTTTGTTTTCTTACATGCTGCAGTAAGCTACATGTACCAAAAATGAACATGTCAACGAATATTTTATTTTATTTTTTTGAAAGAAACATGTGACGAATATTGAAAAAAATTGAATAAAATGGAGCTTTGAATAATATTTTGTGTTTATGTTTTACTTTTCGATTTATTGAACCGATAACAATGAATAACATGAAAATAACAAAGGATTATTAAATTGGAATTTTTAAAAAAAAAATCGAGATTGAAATATATATTTTTATGAGAATTAAATATATATTTAATTATATTTATACAGCTTTTAAAATTATTAAATTAAAATTTTAGTAATTTTATGGTTAAATTATAACTTTATCGTATATCAAACTTATGCTTTTAGGAATTTTGAAGAGTCTGAACCCATTTTAGGAAAGATTGTAAGCTTCTTGCGAATCCCTTGCCATTAAAGAAGGTGAAGATAGGAACGATGACAAACAGGGGATGAATTAAAGGTGTTTAAATATATTTGTATTTGTTTTATAGTTGTAATTTGTTGAATTTTATATTACAGTTGACTGGACATGTATTTATACATGTTTTATAATTATATATATATATATATATATATTGGAACTTTAAAAAACTTGGAATTGACTTGTGTTAATTTTGTGGTCTATTTTGCTATTAAAAAATAATGAGATTTATTAAGTACGAATTAAGTTTGAGACCTAAATAGTGAAAGATCATGTTATATACGTAGAATAATTATTTGATTGATTAAATAGTAAATATAAAGACTTAAATTAATATTAATGAATGAGGCTTAGAGTCAAAGTATTACCAAATTTTATAATTCCAAACTAAATATTTTAAAAAAATAGATTAAAAAGGATCAAATGTTAATAGACTTTAAATTATATAAATTTACTATATATGAATATATAATTTCATTATTTATTATAGACTAAACTAATAATTTTCAATTTGCTAAAGAGGGTTAAAGTGTAATTTTTTTACCCTTAAATTTATCCTTCAACTATTGGGTAACCATTATAACTTTAGAATTTATATATAGATATTAACAAAGAAGTTGTGTGTCATATTGTAATTGCCCAGAAATGTTACGTGGCATATTTTAATTATGTCACGTGTTAGTTAATTTTTTAATATTGTTATTACTATTTGTCTAAGTATTAATAATTAACTTCTTTGAAATTGATTTATTGATTCACACATCTTTTGTGTGAAATATAAATGGAATTGGATTCTCCACCCTTTCAGCTGGTCGGATGCTTTCTGCCACTAACTGGTAGGGTAAAGAAAAAACAGCGACAAAAGTGAAAAAGGGTATATTAGTGATGGTACAAACATTGAACCCATACAGCTAGAGAAACACTGCTGTAAACTTTATTTGGTCTTTGAGCCTCCATGTTTGACTTACTAGTTATACAATAATTTACTACAATCACCATAAAATCTCACTTCTAAATTATTATTGGAGTTACGTAATTCAATTTATGTGGTATGTGATCAATTAAAATTGTTATATTATTTATAATTAAGTATGGAATATACTTATAAATGTATTTTTTTAAGTTTTAAATGTAAAATATTTAACAAATGATATTAAAAGAAATAAATAAAATAAAAATAACTGAAAACCTTTACATTAATGCCACATTTGATAAATGTATTATAATTCCAACACTAAAAGTATAAGGGAAGTGAAACCCTGTATTAAGGGGCGGATTGCATTTCGATCTCTCTACTAGAAAAATGAGTAAATTAACCCTTATACATTTTGAAACATTCAAATTAGCCCTTTGTTATAATTTATCTTTTAAATGATTATGTGGAACGTTAATTTAAATTGTTAAATGCTAATTTGGTCCCTGAACTATAGCTAAAACATCATTTTGATTTTTTAAAAACTTAGGTAAGTTAGTTATTACTGTATCTTAAGGTTATTTTCACTTTCAGTCCTTATACATTGGTTGTAAGACATTTTTAGTTTTAGTTTAATATATTTCAGTTTCATCTACTTTAGATCTGCTAAAATTTATTTAAGAAATTTCAAAGTTCTGAGATAATATGTAAAATGTAAAAATATTAATAAATAAATTAATACATTTTAAGAATAAAAATCTTTATAATAGTCCCCCTATTTAAGGATAAAAAAAACTCTATAAAACCATTAAAAAATAACTCTAGTTTTCCACCTAAAAGATATAAACTCAAAATTCATACAAAATTTATTTATAATATATTTTAATTGATACATACAATCAAAGTCGTGTATCATCGAATAATAAAATTAGTTATTTTTTATATAATTAAGATTTGTAGGCTTAAATATAATATTAATACATTTTTAGATAAACAATAATAAAAACAGTAATTTAAGTTAAAACCTAAAGGGAATAAATATGTTGTTATCCCTTTAAAAAAAATTTAATTAAGTTTTAGTTCAGTTGACATTATTGTCATTGTAAAAATTAAAAAGATGTAGATTTCAGCATGTTTAAGCATGCATTTTTAACTGATTTAAGAATTTAGAGAATCATGAATAAACTTAGATATTATATTAAAAAAAGTCGCATTTTGTATCTTTAAAAATTAAGGTAAAAAAATTGAAGTAAGAATATTCAATTACCCTTTCTTTTAATTCTACACTAAAATCTTTAGTTGAATTAACGTCATGAAATAATTCGACATTAATTTTGTTGATAAATGACTGGAAACTTATTATTTTTAAATTTTCAACTTTACCACAGGAGCGAAGGTAGTAAATTTTTTTAAGGGGGTCAAAATTAAATTTTAATTTTTATTATAATAAAAATACAATTTCACTATTTGAATAGCCTATACTTATATAGTTTTGAAAGTATTAATCAATTTTTTATCTTTTTTAGGGAGTTAAAGTGTAATTTTATCTTTAGTAATTTAAAATTTTTAAAAATTTAAAGAATTTAGATGATAAATTTTCGGGGGACCGGGCCCCAACTAACCCTCTCTGGCTACGCCAATACTTTACCATTTTAACCAAAAAGTTCTTATATAATTTTTATAGTTATATAAATTTTAATAAATATTATTTACATAAATTTACATCCAAATCATAAATTTTTATCCTTTTTTTATAATTATATAAAAATTTAATTTTAAAATAAAATAAGCTTTATCTTTTAAATTTAAAATTTAAAATCTCTTATCAGAGAGACCCTATTAAATCGTTAAAATGGTACTCAAAATTTGGCACAAACCTTGCAAAACCAAACACGTAAAATAGCTTCATTTTTGCCGACGAATACGAAAACCGTTACTAAAAATAGCCATGATTTCCACCTATAAAATCACCTTCCCCACCACCCTTTTTCTTCAGACCTGCAATAACAAAGCAAATATTAACAATCACCGGCGGATCCCCATTCACCATTATTAAACGCAGGTCTCATTCATTTCCGGTGCGTTTAATAATCCCTTTATACGCCATGGACATGAAGAAGGTCTCCACCGCCATCATTGTTGCTGCCGCCTCAATGAGCGCCGTCATGGCCGCAGATGCACCTGCCGCTTCCCCTTCCGCAGGTGGTTCTAGCCCTAGCTCCTCTCCCGCTTTTGCCCCAGCAGCAGGCCCGGATTCCAGCGTCGCTGCCGCTACTTTGCCTGTTCTTGGATCATTGGTTGGGGCATCCATTGTTTCTTTGTTTTCTTACATTCTCCAGTAAGCTGATAAATGTATGAAAGTAAACGAATATATGCGATGAATATTGAAAATTAATATATGGAGCTTTGATCAATATTTCTTGTTTCCTATTTTTTGGATTAATAAGTAATAATATTTCAATTTTTATTACTTACAATATTCTATAAATAACTATTTATAATATTCTATAAATAAACTATTTATATTAAGTTTAAAAGTTATATAACAAATATGATTAATGAAATCAATTAATGTTTTCTCAAAATTTTCTAAATAATTTATATTTAAACATCACTTAAAATTTTAATTAAATCAAAATTTTATCATTTTTAGGAGTTAAAATGTAATTTTATCATTATTAATTTAAAATTTTATAAGATATAAAAGGCTTAAATTGAAAGTTTACCATTTTAGGGGACCATGGCCCCCTGGGTCTCTTATTAGTGGCTCCGCCACTGTATAAAGATACACACAAATTGATAGTTCAGATATTACATTAGATATATAAATTAATAGTTTAGGAGCCACGTTGGACATTTTTAAAATCCAAGTATCACATTAGACATTGTATCAAAGTACAGGAATCATATGCGATATTATCCCTAAATAATATAAAATCTATGAAATTATGAAAATTCTAATTTATTTATTTTATTAAAGTTGTACTAATATAAGGTATTTTTAGTTTGGTACAAGTACCAAACATGACATTATTAAAAATAAATAATTTGTACGTGATTTTTAAAATAATGGTAGGAGGACCATTCGCACATGGTGCAGGAAAAAAAATTAATAAAAAGTCCTCGGTATTTATTTTATATTTTCAGGTTGTACTTTTTTTAATATTTAGATTTGATGAATCTAATTTTGTACATTATGAGGACATCCGATTATTATTTTTGCAATATTAAATTTGATTAATTTATAATAATTAACTTCTAAAATTTTATTAAAAAATAAAAATCATAAATCATAAATTTTATGGTCTTTAATTAATTTCTAATAAATTTTTATAAATTTTAGATTTTATAATTTTAATGATTTTGTATACTTTTATGTTTTTTATAGAGATAAATATTAAAATTATACATGAACTTTGGTTTAATGTGTAATTTTATACATAAACTTTGATTTGTGCATTTTTATATATGAAATTTTGATTTGATCAAATTCTCACTAATTATTAACACAATTATTGATTCAATATTATTTTATGTTTATATATTGCATACACAAATAATTATATTTATCCAATATAAAAATAAATTTATGTATTTATTTCTTTAAATGTGTATAATTGAATCATAATTAAAATTTTATATCTACATTTGAACCACAATCAATAGATCCATATATATAATTGCACCAATTCAAAGTTTATGTATCAAATTACACATTGAATCAAAGCTCATGTATAATTTTGAGATTTATCCATTTCTTATAATTTCAGAATGAATTTGAACACCAGGTTCAAATAAACTTGGACAACAATTTATTCAAATTCATTGTATGCTTATTTTTAAAATAATAAATTTTATTTTCCGATTTTTTTTCAAACATGGATCATCACGTCATCGTTTGTTGACTAATGTGGTGTTTGTTAAAGGTTATGTCAGCGATGCTGCTAATTTCTAACAGTTAACATTGATCAAACGATTTTGTTGGTCAAATTTGTTAATTCAAGGGCTCAATTAGGTACAAAAAGTTTAGAGGAGTTTAATTGATTGTTTAGGAAAAGTTTGAGGACTTGTTGTGCCAATAAGCCATTAAAAAAACATCATCCAAAATTAATAAATAAAAAATGTATGGAATTTTACTCAAAAAAATGTATGGAATTAATGAGAATTTATTTTATTACCATAATATTTATAGTCTCGTCTAATTAAAAGATAACATATATATATATATATATATTTCCACATTATATGTACATTTGGACTAAATTTCCAAATTAAAACTGATGTGTCCTTTTTTTATTGGACGGGACTATAAATGATGAGATAGAAAAGATCCATAAAATAATTTTTCGGAATTAATAAATCCAATTCCAAAAGAAAGTTTTATGATTTAAAAATATGAAAATACATAATTTAATTAAATTTAAATAAAAAACCATTATCTTATCATCATAAAATTTAAATTCCCTTATGTAAAACCCAGTCAAAATCGATTTTAAAAATGCATGTCTATCCCGCAAACCATGCAAAAACCAAACACGTAATTATCTTTTTAATATCGTCACTAAAAATAGCCATTAATTTTCACCTATAAATCACCTCCCCCACCATCATTGTTCTTCAGACCTGCAATAACAAAGCAAATAATAATCACCGGCGGCTTCCCATTCACCAGAAATTAAACGGCAGGTCTCTTTCATTTCCGGTGCGTTTAACAATCCCTTTATACGCCATGGACATGAAGAAGTTCTCCACCGCCATCATTGTTGCTGCCGCTTCAATGAGCGCCGTCATGGCCGCCGGTGTCCCAGCTCCTGCCCCTTCCGCAGGTGGTTCTGGACCTAGCTCCTCTCCTTCCTCTGCTGCAGCACCGGGCCCGGATTCCAGCGTCGCTGCCGCCACCTTGCCTGTTCTTGGATCCTTGGTTGGGGCTTCCCTTGTTTCTTTGGTTTCATACTTTCTGTAATCATCTAAATGTACGAAAGTAAAAACACGATGCGATGAATATTGAAAATATTGGAAATGAATGAAATGGAGCTTTGATGAATATTTCATGTTTATGTGTTCGCTATCATGAGAGCAAAATATTAACAAATTCAAGCAGATGAAGTGAATTTTCTTCTCGTAAAGAAATTAAACTTCATAGATAAATTTATTATAATTAATAGATTCCAATAACTACAAAATAAAATACAAAAATAAAAATTGTAATTTTATAAAAAAAATTATGTCAGTAATAACCATCTCAATTGTATCTGAGACGGAATTCATAACCACAATCTAATCATCATCTTATTATTTTCTTTGCTTCTAAATGAAAACAATCACTTAAGTTGGTGATTGAATATGTTAAATATGAATGCCATGTGTAACTCTCTAATCTCTCAAATGTTCCCGGTGTGATGAAGAACATTGTATTAGGGTTTGATCCGAAATGTTATTGGTCTTTTTATTAAAGTTAAAACTGATCAAATAGCTCAAAATGATATTTATAGGGTTAAGACTTGCTTCGAGTAGTGGTTAGAGCTTTTATTTAATACCTAGATGATATGGATTCAAATCCTATCATCCCCTTCCACTCCTTCAATATTATAAAAATAAATTTTTTTTGTTTAAAGCTAGATATTTATTTTAGAGAGCCAAAATTAATATGAGGGATTAAAATACAATTTTATTATTGTATTAAAATATTATTTTATAGAATTTAAAGGGACTAAAAAAATTATCATCTCAAAGGATTAGTACAATTTAAACATTATATATATTAACTCAAAAATTCAATTTTTTAGTCACTACAAAGAAATAAAAAAAAAATACATGAAATGTGCTATTTTACATGCTTGCTTCCATGATCTGTTTTATGTTTTGGCCTTTGTTCATTAATAACTGTGATTTTAAAAAATAAATACATGAATTTTATGGATCATTGTATAAAAAATAAAAGAAGAGATAAGTTTTTACCTACTAAATAGGCAAATTAATAATTGGTATGCTGATATAAATTTTTTTGTATTTCCTCATAATAATTGATATAATTTCATAATTTTTCTTCATATTTTTTTATATCCTCATAATTTTGGGTATTCCTTACTAATTTTTAGTATGGTACCGAAATGAAAATTTGGCAAGAGTTAAAATTTTGGAGTCAAAAAATATTATTTTTTAAATATTAAGAAATTTCAATGGGATATTGCAACGGTGAAATAAATTATCATATTTTTAGAAAAATTATTTAATGATATTCTTTTAAAAATATAAATAATTTAATAAAAAATTTACTAAGACGAATCAAAATTGGTATCTCATCATATTTTTGTACTATTTTATATTTATTGGTATTTCCTTATAATTTTTTGTATTTCCTCATTTTTTTATATTTCTTGTATCCCCTCATATTTTTAGGTCCTTGCTCATAATTTTTGGTATTGCTACAAAAAGAGAATTTTGATGAGATATAATTTCTGAGTAAATAAAAATATTATTTTTAAAAAATAAATAATTTCAATGAGATTTTGTGAGGGACAAAATTAAAACTGTTAAATTATAATTTTTTAATGCTAAAATCTGGTACTAAATAAACAATATTTCATGATACTTTTTAAAAAATGTGAATAAATAACTAAATAAATAATTCTAAGACGAACCAAAAATTGACATCCCTTACCATTTTTGGTATCTTCTCATGTCTTTTGGTATTCCTTCGTAATTTTTGATACATCCTCATACTTTTTTGGTACTTTCTCATATTTATTTATATTCCTTCATAATTTTTTATACACTCTTTTTTTATGGTACTCCATCGGATTTTTTGGTATTCACCCATATTTTTTTTGCTATTTTCTCCTAATTTTTTATACTTTCTTATAATTTTCGATATTTACTCATATTTTTTTTGGTACTTCCTTGTATGTTTTGGTATTTTCCAAGATTTTTTTTATATTCTCTCGTATTTTTTGATACTTCCTCCTAATTTTTGTTATTTCCTCATAAACTTTGGTACTTTCTTATATTTTTTTATATTCCTTCATAATTTGTTTCGGAAAGGAATTTAGTACGAGATATAATTTTAGACTTAATAAAAAAATGTTATTATTAAATATTAAAATTTTCAATCAGATTAGGAAACTATGTTCTCGAATGATATTTTAAAAAAATCAATAAATCAAATAAATGATCATGATTTAATAATTAAAATAAAAAACTTTTAATATTTTTATAATTTAATAATTAAAAGTAAAAATAAAAAAATAAAAATTATCTTTTCAATTTAAAATTTAAAACCTCTCATCTAAAAACCCGGTCAAATCATTTAAAAAAACAAATTCAAAATTTTGCAAATTTTTTTTCACCGACGAAAACGGAAACCGCCACTAAAAATAGCCATGAAATTTCACCTATAAAATCACCTTCCCCACCATCCTTTTTCTTCAGACCTGCAATAACAAAGCAAATAACAACAATCACCGGGGAAACCCCTATCACCTGTAATTAAACGCAGGTCTCTTTCATTTCCTTTACGTTCAATAATCCCTTCATAACACCATGGACATGAAGAAGATCTCCACCGCCATCATTGTTGCCGCTGCCTCAATGAGCGCCGTCATGGCCGCCAGTGCACCAGCTACTTCACCTTCCGCCGGTGGTGCTGGGCCTATCTCCTCTCCTGAATCTGGTCCAGCACCTGGACCAGACTCCAGCGTCGCTGCTGCTACCTTGCCTGTTCTTGGATCATTGGTCGGGGCTTCCATTGTTTCTTTGTTTTCTTACATTCTCCAGTAAGCTGATAAATGGATGATGAAATGCATAACCGGAGGTTGAAGATGAAGAACATGGAGCTTTATATTTATACTGTAAACTGATTACTATATATATATATATATAAAAGTTATATCTATATATGTAATCACTTTGGGGCTCAATTGAGACATGAATATGGGGACTTTTTCAATTCCTTGTTAAAATTTTGCTTGAGAAATTGTTTTTATATATTTTTGAGTTTTTTTAATATTCGATAATTAATTAAATCAATGAAATTTAAGTAATAATCTTGTTTTTGATTTTACTTTTTTAATGTTATTTCTATAAATATTTAAATATAAGTAATTAATTTATTTTGTTAAGATTTAAATATTATATAAAATAATAAAAGAAAAAACTGATTTTCTTTCAGAAAAATATTTGATTTAAGAATAAATTTATAAAAATTGAAAATTAATTATAAAAATACATAATATAAATATTAATATTATTTTAATTATTTTTTAAAAATGAAATAAATTATTGAACCAATTTGGACTCAATAAGGCCCAATTGGCCAGATTAATTTCTAACCTAATAAAAAATAGCCACGTAATATAAAAATATTAATGGTAGAACTGTAAATAAAAAAGATTCCAAGGGCAGTGAGTCAAGCATCAATGAGTCCGTGGAAAGCTATCGTTGGCAGCGAAAAAAGTTGTATTATTATAAATAAAAGAAAAAATAAAGAGAGTAAAAAAAAAAATCCAAAAAGAAAAATCATACGATCAAAGATCGTCTTTCTCGTCTGGATTTCTCCGATTATCATACATAAAACTCTTCGATTAAGGTATGGGTGTCTCTTTTTCCCTAATTTTATTAACTTTTTTGACTTTTTTTTTTAATTTTTTGTGGTTTGGTTGATATTAGATATGAAGAAAGGGATGATTTTTTTAATTTTTTTATCTTAAAAATTGAATTTTTTTTAATTTAATTTTCATGAAACAGAGATCACTGGGTTCGATTTTGTTAGACAAGATCGGCCGATTAGAATTTCAGGTAAGGGTTTTCTTAATTAAGTGTTTTCTCCCTTTTTCTTTTGTTTTTCAAAAAAAGGGTTAATTCTCCGAATATTTTTTTTTTTGATAATTTATGTTTCTTTTGGGCTGATTATAATTGATTTGTATTATGAAATTTCTGGGGTCAATTGGGTGTTTAGGGTTTTTGATAAATTTTTTGAACCCATAACTTTTTTTTTTTCTTTTTGATTTTTAAAGTGAAAAAAAAAAAAACCAATAAAATTGTTAGCTGTTGTTGGTGTTAGCTTGTTAAGAATTTTAATTTTCAATTAAGATCATTTGATATCTTTTAATTATGCTTACTTCTGAGACTAATATTACTCATAAAAATGAAAACAAATTTGAGAAATTTTTACTAGGGAAGATAATAGGGTCAGAGTTCTAGATTAATTATGCTTTAAATGAACTAATTTTCATTATGTGGTGAATTATTGCCTTTTAACAATGGCAAAGATGCTTTTATTCTACGACTTCATGGTAGACCGATAGCAAATCCATATCCTATCCTCTGATTGTTCAGCATGTACGCTGTATAAAATAAATAGAACGGACATGGTTGCGAGTGTATGGTTTATGGGAGTTCAGTTGGAACTTTTGGTCAATGGGAAACCTGTCTTCCCAATGATACCAGTTTGTTATCATGCTAAACTGGTTTAAGGATGCTATGTATTAGACATATGTTTGTATTATTAGTATTGACTGCTTCTTGATGTTCATTCTCATTCCCGTTCCCTTCCTTCTTGGGACATTGATGCCCACACATCCTGGTGTGCTGCTTGTACCTGTTCCTTTTCATCATCTTTTCTTTTTTCTATTTTATGGTATCATTGTCAGGTTTTGCCTCTACAGCTCCAATGTATATAATCGAGTTATCTGCATCACCTATGATTCCTACAATTAGCAATGATATTTATACACAGTGACTGATATTATGTTGATTTATGAATCATGCTGGATAATTACATGCTTAGCATGTGTGTCCTCTAGGTAGATAAATCGGCATGCCTTGAAGAGTTGGATCAGTTTTGGTCCTTTCACTCTTTTCTTTTCAGTTCCTCTTTTGTTTCTGATTACTCATAGTAAGGTAGTTTCCTAGCAGGGGATTAGAGTAGATGGAGTCTCACGATGAGACAGGGTGCCAAGCCCCAGAAGGCCCCATTCTTTGTATCAACAACTGTGGCTTCTTCGGCAGTGCAGCTACCATGAATATGTGCTCCAAGTGTCACAAAGCGATGATCCTGAAGCAGGAACAGGCGCAACTTGCAGCATCATCAATCGGAAGCATCGTGAATGGCAGCTCAACTGGGAACGGTAAGGAACCAGCTGTGGCTACTGCTTTGAATGTACAATCTGGAAACGCCGACACCAAAATGGTCTCAACAGAGCTACCCATTGACCCATCTGGAACGACTTCATGTGGGATGAAAATGAAAGAGGGTCCTAACAGGTGTACCAAATGCTGTAAACGTGTTGGTTTGACAGGATTTAACTGCAGGTGTGGAAACCTCTTCTGCGCAGCTCATCGTTACTCCGACAAACATGACTGCCCTTTTGATTACCGAGCTGCTGCTCGCGATGCTATTGCTAAAGCCAACCCAGTTGTTCGGGCGGAGAAGCTCGATAAAATCTGAGAACAACCTGGATCAAGATGAAGATATGTGGATGGTTTATGTAAGTTGGTTACTTTTCTCATCAAGTGTCCCCTTGATTGATATTAAATGTTGGGAGTCCATCATAGGGGGGGACATGATTTGCATTGTAAGTCTATGTTTTCCCCTGTTTGTAAGTGTTTTTATTTGTGCTTGTTTGATGGACATTGATATGATCAACTTGTAATGCTTCTTTGTGGTATGCATTTTTTTTTCTACTTTTTAAGTTGCCTTTTAAGTTTGAAAACTATTGAAGGCCACTTTGGGAAAATAAATTTGGGCATGAAGAAAATTGCAAATGTTATTCGAATTCGGAGGTATGTGTCTAATATGGGTATGGTTAAATACGTATAAATATTTGGGTGGTCGGATTTTGTAGGTCATATCTTTATATTCATGTGTAGGATGAATGGTGAACACGAATACATGAGGTTTGAGTGTTTATGGATTTGGGCTGATCCAAATTTATGCACAAAGAGAGTGATTCATTTTAGTTTTTAGGGTGCTTTTATTTTGGTCACATAAGATGAAATTTTTGCAATTTGGTTATTCAATTTGTAGGGTGTTTTCATTTTAGTCACTTAAATGTTAAATCTTTAATTATGGTTAACTATACATATCACATCGTGTTTACACTTTTATTTTGGTCACTCAAAAAATATTTTTTTAAGTATTGATCTAGGATAAAAAAAATCAAGGATTAAATTTAAAAAACGGTAGATATTAAAATAATACACAAAAATCATCAAAATTTACTTGTTTTTCCAACCGTTGAAATTTTATTTTTTTTAATATTGAAATTTTAAATTCAAAACATCAAAATAAATTGAATAAATTGTTGAAAATTTTTTATCTATTAATAATGCCAATCAATTTACTACGGTAATTTTGAATTTTAATGCTTAAGGAATAATATTTTAGGACCCAACTTTAGAATTTTCGACAATGGGATAAACAAGTACAATTTGATAATTGTTGTATATTTTTTTTAGTTCTATCACCTTTTCACTTTAATCCTTAATTCTTTTTAACTTCAATCAATACTAAAAGAAATTATTTTTTGGGTGACCAAAATAAAAGTGTAATCATGATTGATGTGTACAGTTAATCGCCACTAGAAATTTAATGCTTTACTGACTAAAATGAAAGCTAATCGCCATTAGAAATTTAATGCTTTACTAACTAAAATGAAAGCACCTTAAAAATTAAGGGACCAAAATAAAAATGTAAATATGATTTGACATTTACACTTAGCGGTTATTAGAAATTTGATACTTGGTCACTAAAATGGAAGTGTACTCAAAATTGGGTGAATTTTATTTTAATAAAAATAGATAATTTATATATATATATATATATATATTTACATATATGTAACGAGATTGATTATTTTATTCGTATTATATAATATAAATGAAAAAAAAAAAAAAAACTCGTGTTCTATAGTGACAAGTCTTAATTAACTCTAGAATCAAGTCAAGTCAAACTCGATAATCGTTTACCATCTCTCACCTTTCCCCATTCATGAATCCTAAGATGGAGTTCAGCAGCAGCAATCAAATAGTGGACGCCTTGACTTGGTGTCATGATATTAATCAAAGCTTTCAATGTCTTCAACCTAAGATCATCAGCCCTTCGCAACATCTCTTTCAACCTTTCTTTCTTTAATTCCATAGCTAATTCAACTTCAACTGCAACACCAACACCTTCTTCGTATCCATCTCCTCTCCTCCTCATTTCAGATACCATATGAGTTAACTTAACCATACACGAATCAGCCAATGTTCCTTCATGTTTAGCCATCTTCTCACTTATGTTTTTCTCTTCTTTAACAGTACTCTTCTGCAACTTATCGATTCTCACGAGTTGACTCGGCGATAAGTCACCTAAATCACCTTTACCTAGTCCATGGATGAGTTGGTAAAGTTGGTTTTCTAATTGCATCCCTGATTTTGAATAAAGTAACTGAAAAGCCATTGTGGGTCGCCAACCACCGATCCAAAGGAAAGCAGCTTCGAATGTACTGGTCCAGGATGAAGGTGATAACATGGCCAATACGTCTTGTTTACTCCATTCTGCTTTGGCTTTGTAATAGTGCTCGTAATGGTCTAATACCTTCTGGACAGGACACCAGCTTTGCTCTTCTGTACTGGTTTGGGATATTGCAACTAGGTCTTGTAGGTGTTGGTTTTGTTCTACTATCCAACATTCGAAGAAGGTTTTAAATGTTGTAGGTCCAGAGTTCGACTTCTGTTTGGTACCGGTACTGGCACCGGAACTACTTGGAAGTATAGACATGGGTGCCAAATTTGAGGAAGACTATATATGGGTTTGATATTTTTGGAAATAAAGATTTGAGGTCTGGTTCATTGTACCCAAAGATTTAATTTATAGGCTGACAAGGTCATCAGGTCCTTTGCATTAAATTATAAAGTCCCACGGGAATGATGAATAATCAAATTATAATAAGTTTTATTATTTTATTTATAATTTATATAATTAATTATAACAACAATTTATTTTTAAATTTTGAACGCTAAATCTTAAAAAGAACGAAGCCAAATATTGCTTTAAGTGTACCAAAGATGAATAATAAATTTTTGAGGTCCAAGTATAATTTTTAGTAAAGTCAAAAAAAATTTTTTGGGGTAGAATTAAATTGTATATTTTACGATAGTAAAATATACGATTTCACCATTTTAATAGTTTATATCTTTATGATTTTTAAATATTATTTGTGGGACTAAAGTACAATTTTACATTACTAATTTAAAATTTTATAAATTATAAAGGACTTAAATAGAAAATTTTCCGTTTTAAGAGAATCAGGACCCCTGCCAGCTCCTCTCACTTCGCCAGTGATAATTTTATCATTATACTAACATGTAATTTCATAAAAATTTAAATAATTAATGATAACTCTATCATTTTTGGAGAGACCAAGGCCTGCCTACCTACTCTTTTGTTTTTGTTCTTACCTTAAATCCTAAAACACTAATTTAAAATCCTAAAATCTTACCGATTGAGTTTTAGTTTAATTGATATGGACATTATTGTCAATGCAGGAGGATATGGGTTCAAGTGTGTCGAAACACATTTTATCCTCCTATTTATGGGTTGAGGAAGAGCTATGAATTCGAGTGCACTGAAACGTATTTTATATAATTTTTTTATTTAAAAATATATATTAACCCATACTTGTTTGGAAAAATCTTAAGCAAGCATTTACCACCGAAACTGATAGATAAATCTTATTGAAATTCGAATGGTCTTGAAACTAGACATCAGACCGGATGCAGGTAACCCAACATAGTTTGTTTTGCCATTGTCATCAATTTACTAGATAGGAATAAAGAAAAGAAGAAAGCAAAAAGATGGGAGATACCATTGGGTGGCAGCGATGGTGGAAGTGTGCATGTGCCTTGACTGAAAACTTCACTACATTGAAGAGCCATGCAGACAAAAAAAACCAAGAAACAATTTGCTTGCAATTTGTAACTTGCAATTTGACTCCCCTGCGCCACCAAATTTGTCTGAAAGAACCTGGTCCGTTTTTGGGGATTTTGGCCCATGCTTTGTTTTATGGTCTTTTTATAAAAAAATATTAAGGATAAAAATAATATAATATAAGCACACACTACAAGAAAGAGACAGAAAATAATATTAGTCAATATGAGCCCAGTATTAATATCTATTAAAATAAGAATTAATAAAATAGTGAGTATATAATATATTGATAGTGAATTTATTTTTATTTTACAAGTAGTCTTAAAAAATTGATTTGAATGTTTTTTTTTATAAATATTTTACTATACCATATAAAACACTTGTCAACCCTTATCTTAATTTGTGAAGTTTAAAAATTCTACTCGCAATATATCAAATAATTTCCTAAAAAAATATAAAAAAACAAACATATAAATTATTTACATATTAGTTAAATAAATAGTAGAAAATTATTAATAAAGGGGGCCCAAAGGAGAGCCCAAAGCTTGACCTATGCAGGAAGTCCAGTTGCTTAAAGCTTAAGATGATTTTGTAACCCAATAATAATAATAACTAATTAACATAATTATCAATAACTAATTATTATTTTTAAATGTGAGTTTAGTAATATGATGAAAAATAAAAGGTATTCTCATCGGTTCACAAGTTTTTCTAAATCCGTGCTTATATATATTATAGATTAATTATATTACTATTTTGATTCATCTTTAATTATATCCCGTTATCTTTAAGCTCATGTTTGTCGAGTGTGGGCTCGCTTCGAATAAAAAAAATTCACAAAAATTACAGTAGGGAAATTTTGTAATTTCTCTAAACTTCTAGGTCAAGTTGTAAAAAATTCTCTAAAAATCTTTTAAAATAATTTTTTCAAAGAATTTTCTCTATACAACTTTCTCTTAATTCAATCTACATCATTATATTTTCTTCTTTCAACTATTACTTTTTTTTTTCAACTTAACTTATCACAAGAATCTTAACACTAACTACAATATAAAACATATATAAAACATAAATGTGATTCGAAACTTGTTGAGACGTGATTGGAATCAGGGGCGAAGCCAAGGGGGCTAGCATGGGCCCCGACCCCCCTAAAATATAAAATTACTATTTAGGCCTTTAGAACTTTTTAAAAATTTTAAATTAGTAAAGGTAAAATTACACTTTGGCCCCCCTGTAAAATTATAAAATTCGATTTAATCATTTACAAATTATAAAGATATAAATTATGAAAAATTAAAATTTTACCTAAAAAATTGTTCTGGTTTCTCCCCTGATTGGAATACCAGTTTAACTCATGTGTATCATGAATGCAATAGGTTGGTTGATTGTTTAGCAAAGGCTGCGGATGGAATGGATATTAGCTTTCATCTCTAGTCTCAACCCTTGATTTTGCTCTAAATGTGTTGCATGAAGACCTTACCGTTTTATCCGCTTCTAGATTAATTATTATGTGATTGTTGGAATGCTAAAAAAACATAAAAATCTAAAATTTATATAATATATAATATAAATAAGTAACGTATTAAAATATGATATGAATGAAGTAACCCACATGACTTTTACATGTCCCAAACAAGGGAATTTTTTGTCAATGGCATACAAATGTAAACATGCTATTGATAGCACAATACATTTATTGCAACATTTTTACATAATAATGTCAGCAAACCCCCCTAATATTTGTACTTAAAAAAAATTAACTCCAAATAGAATTTTAAATAACTTTTTTGGGTAAAAAGTATAAAAATTTTAAATGCAATAAAAAAAATGATTGGTCAACTTTTACTGTATTTATTTTTTTACACATAGTAATTCATGATTTGACTTAAACTGAAACGTAAGTTGACAAATAAAAGGAATCCCAACAACACTCACTAAATTACTTGTTCTTTTACCTTTTTTTTTTTCTTTTTCTTTTGTTCTTGTTTTGTGCTCTCAAATGTTGAAAGGAAAAGATTATTTCAATTTGGGAATTTTTTGGTTTTGAAGTTATCTCCATTCAAGATATAATCAAGTAAGTTTGGATGTTTTGTTTTATTTCTTAAAGCTTCTTTAATTTTTTTTTTAAAAAAATTGTGTGAAAATCACCAATCTATGAAGAATTCTTCCACATTTTGATTAGGGAAAATATGATATAGATAAAATATATTATATACTTAACCAAGGGGGAAAAAGAGAGAGATTGCAATTGTACTCTATAGATATGTGTGTATATGTTTATATCATGACTTTAGGTAAAATCGTGACCAAGTTGCTTCAATTTTTTAATTGTGGATGTTGATTGTCACTTGATTTTATTAGATTTCTTTGTTGTTATCACTTTAAATGAAAATTAATTATTTCATTTTAAGCATAAAATTTTTAAATAATAAGTTAGAGTTAAAAAATTTGAGATTTGAAAATTGAAATCTAACAGTTTTATGAAAATGGATGAAATAGTTCGTTATTATGTTTCTCTGACATTTGATCTCTAGATGATAGTCTTCATAACGTGCGAACGAATGACACGTATTATCCTTTAATTTTATTAAATTCTTTTTACCGTTTTTACCGTTTTATTAAAATTTATTTTAATATATTAAGTGCATAGATTATCTTATTTTTCAATTGTGTACATGATTGACTTTTTTTTTTCCTATATAATGCAAATCCTAGATTAGTATAGATATTAATTTGCAACAAAAAATTAATTATTTGCAAATATAAAAAAAAGTTAAGACCCCATTTTAAATGAAACTTGGTGGCATTGTTAGGAGATTGAAAAATTATTGAACAGATATTGTACTCTACAATTATCATATTAGTCCATATAGACACTTCAATTTTTATTCAGTTTTCTTAAATAATTTTTACAATTTCGTCACTCGTCAACACATAAGCATAAATAGAGTGACTCTCCTCTAAAATGATAAAACTCTACCTCAGTATATCAAATAATTATTATATATATTTGATACATCCTATTTGGAAAAATCCACCTATATGCTAATATATTTATTTATTATATTTTAATAAATTTCTCTCTGATTATTTATATTTTATAGGACAAATTACCAACCTATTACTATGATTTCACCAAACTTTGATGAAAACATGGATTTTCCCTTGAGTCCAATACCCTTTCCATGGTCACCCCAATTAGTTCCTCAACTTGAAGATGTAAATATAGCACCCATTGACAATGGTGGCTTAGATAACTTATGCCTGCAAAACAATGGTGTATCCCCAAATATGTCACAACCAAATTATGGTCCTAATGGTGAAGGAAATAGCTTCGGGAACCAAATTCCAGATCCCACAGCAGTAATACAAAATCCCGCTGAGTTGCCTTATAATGTGATGCGACAAATGATGGACTCTTTGATCCCTTTGAAGGCAAATGGTGAAGGTGAAACAAGCAAGGAAAAACCCAAAAGGAAGCCTAGAAATACTTCAAAGAAGCAAGAACAAGGTGCTGAAGATGCAAGGTATAACATTATTTATTCCTTTTAAATTTTTTTAGTTGAGGTCACATTCATTCGATGACGGATTTTGTCATTAAATTTAATTTGAGGAATGTAATTAAAATTTTTAAACTTTTTGAGGATTTAATGAGATTTTTTTTGGCTCTCATTACTCTTTGCTCCTACATTCGCCGTAGAGAAATTGGTCGCAAATGATATGATTTCAAATCTCAAACTTGAGTTAAAAACATTATTTGCTATTGTCGTGAAAAAGTGTTTTAAAAAAGTGTTTTAAAGGAGTTAATTTCAAAAAGAAGATTAATAATAAAATCATTTAATGAAAGTTGGCTTTTAAATTGTAAAAACTTTATTCTCTTTTCTTCATACTTTATTGTGAGACCATATTTTTTTAGCATTACCATTATTACATTTGCAATAAAAGTTATGTGAACCATTTGTGGAAGTAATGAAAATAGGAGTAATTGTAAGAGAAAGCGTCAGGCAAGACAGGAGCCGAGGACTTTTGGTGAGACAAGCTCAATTTACCGAGGTGTAAGCAGGTCTCATCCTATAATCCCATATCTTTATTTAACTTAATTAAGAACTTTAATTACACTTGTATGCAAATGAAACATCAACAGTAAGGGGGAAGTCAAGAAATTTTAGGTGGGGCAATATAAATATTTAAATATTTAGGGTTAAATTTTATTATGGTAATTCGTCATTACCGACCCGCTACTTGATTGGGTTTCGACCCGTAAATTACGTGGTTCGAACTTTGAGTTTGCACGTGAGGTATTCACGTCCTTTTACGAGCTCGCATGATATGGATTCGCACCGCCATGTAGGCGAATTCACACATAAAAAACCCGTGTTAATCTTTGAATAGAGTACATGTTGACATGCATGGGGACCTACCTATTACGTCACATCCATGAACAATAATTGTATCATGTAAATAGAGAATTTAATCCTTTTGAAGGACATTCACACAAAAACACTCAATAAATTTAATAATTTTATAAAAAAGATTAAATTATATTACTTAACAATAAGAGGGTTTAAAATTGAAATATACCCATTTTATCTAAGAACCAGGACCTTAACTGCTCGTTTGGATTCACTCTTGCCTGCACTTTGGATTCGTCCATCTAAATAATATAAAAAATTTAAAATATTATTAAGACATGTTTGGATACGATTAATTTTACGAATAAGTATTTTTTTTTAATTTTACTTTTATAGAAATTTTGTATTTCCAAATCTATATTGTATTGTATTCGTATCACATATATGTATCAATGCTTCCTATCATGTAAGTAATGCATGGTATTCTATAAATGAAATCGAATTTGATGTAGATACACTTGTCGATATGAGGCATTTTTGTGGGATAATAGCGACCAGGGACAAAAATCAAGGACAGGTATCTTAGTTTTTTGTTTTGGATTTCTACATTCTTTACTTCTTCTTATTTTGGTAATAAGAACTCTCCGGTCCTTCTCGATTTCAATAATGAGAAATTTGGTATCCCTACAAAAATTAGAGTAATCTAATCCTTCAATTTAGCAATTGAACAACTAAAGACAATTAATCACTACGTTAATGTTTTTCCATCAATTGAAAAATTTTTATTGGTATAATAAAAAATTTAGCCCTTAAAGTTTACACATTCTATCAATTTTATCTTGATTTAACAAATTTAGTATGGAACATTAACACATTCTATTAACATTTACGTAGAATATATAAACATCGAGGTCTAAATTTATTATCAAAATTATATACAATTAATGAAAAACATTAATACTGTGATTAATTATTCTTAGTTATTCACTTTCGTAATTGACAATAATTAAATTACTCTAATTTTTTTTAGAGAGATTTTTACCTAGTTTTTCTTGGTTATCATCATCTTATTCATCACTAACCCTTCTGTTTCTTTTTTTAATTTTTTTTCTTCAATGCTTGCAGTTTACATAGGTGAGTGATGTATCATTCAATACCCCCTTCAAACTAATTTAACTAATGTTACAGAAAACCATAAAGAGCTTATGATTTGCTTTTTTGAAACTTTATTTGGTGTAACAGGTGGATATGATGATGAAGAATCTGCAGCAAGGGCTTATGATATAGCTGCTCTGAAATTATGGGGTGAAGCTGCACCATTAAATTTCCCAGTAATGCTTCCTTTAACATGATATATATGGTTAATTGCATGAAATGTCTGTTTTATATTTTAGATTTTAAATTGGTCTTTAAAGTACAAAAACATTTTAACTAAGTCTTTAAAATATAAATATTTTATTAAACACGTCCTTTTATTAACTTAACCGACAAATTAAAAGATAAATATTGGTTTAGATTTGAGGTGGAGCATATTTAAAACACTTTAATTAAATTTATTTAATGATACTTAATGATGTTTCAATCTGTTGATGATGGCTAATTTAGTGGACTATGATCCTACTTATAGTATTTTTTTTCATGTATATAAATAGGAGTATATTTACTCCAATTTCATGCATCACTTTCAATTCAAGTCAATCTTATTCTTACTCTTATTTCTCTTTTATCTTTTATCTTCTTAATTTTTAACTTAGGTGTCATATTACTCTAGCTCCATCAAATTATAGTACCTATCACATGAACAATTTGAATTTCTTGTATTAATATATATATATATATATATATGTATATATATATATAATAGTTTAGTTAAAATTTAGGAGGGTTATTTTTAACATGGTAAATTCAAATTGTCCATGCAATAGGTGCATAAGTGTGTTTACAATTTGATTTACGTATTTTAAATATGCTCTACATTATATTTGAGTCGACATTCAACGCCTAAGCCAATGACTAAATTGCTATAATGACTTGATTGACATGATATTAATACTTTGAAGATTTAGGTAGAACATTTTAAAATTCGAAACCAATTTAAAATTTAAGTTTTATTTGGGGATGTATGATACAATTAACCTTATATAAAGTTTTATGAATGAATGAAAAGTTAATTAGCAGCTAAATATTCTTCGTGTATCTTTCTAGATAAGTAACTATGAGAAGGAATTGGAAGAAATGAAATCTTATTCAAAAAGTGAATATCTTCACCACTTAAGAAGGTAAGCTTAACATTACTTAAGAATTAATCAAATTGCTCATTGTGATAATTTTTTTTTGGTATTTTTCAGGAAAATTTTACTTTTTTTTTCTCATTGTGATACTTTAAAATTATTAATTGTTTTCGTTTCATGATTTAAAATTTCATAAAATTTCAGAAAAAGTAAAGGCTTTTCAAAGGGTGCTTCAAACTATCGTGGAGTCTCTAGGTAATTTATATGTATATTTATACGTTATATCTAGGTAAAAAATATTATGTAATAAATTTATTAAAAAAATTGATATAAGAATTAATTGTAGTTTTGATTGAAATGATAAGTTACGATAATAAAAGCTATGATGTCTCGTTAGAACCTAATTGATAAATTTCACCAGTTCGTTCAAACTCTTAAATTTATGTATGTATATATGTATCACTTAATTCTATTTTGATACCATGTAATGATAAATAATGGAGTAGGAACTCAGATTTCAAGAAATGGCAAGCAAGAATTGGAAAAGGGAAAGAGATGAAAGGAATTTACTTAGGAACATTTGGTAAGTACTAATCCGAGCGTAATTATTTCCTCTCTGTATATGCATATAAGGAATTAATTAATTTGAGTTAAATCTTGAATTATTAATGATATTATATTCAAGTTGAGACTCTATATAACAAAGCAACTAGTTTTATGTTAGAGGTTTACATGATATTAGAGCTTAGGTTCTATGCTGATATGTCAATTTTGTTCCAAATTCAAAAATGACTGGTGCTCGAAATGATTCAAACTCAAAATGATATGAATCTAAGATGACCCTATTTGAAAAGCTTGAACGGCAAACTCAAATATCCCTAATCTAAAATAGTTCAACCATGAAACAACTTGAATCTAAAATTGACCTAAACGTTAATAACCTTAAAATATTGAAGTTACTTAAAAATTTTAAAACCCAAATAAGTCCAACCTATATTCACCCACTTCAAAATCAACTCGATTTACCCAATTGAAAAGTAAAATGTTGTGTCAGCTAAATTTCATACATAATAGGTTGTTTTGTCTTCATTTATAAGATTTATTAAAATAGTGTCATCCCAAATTTATTAATTCGTTTTAGATTAAAAGCTTCCCAATTTCGCATCTTGACAATCAAGTCTTACACTACTAAGAAATTCATGAGAATAATAAAACTAAAATTAACAGTATATATTTCTATTAGAATAATTAACAGTGTATGTATGTATGTATGATTCAACAATTGTGGAACTAAGCTGCTTTGATTTAAACAAAACCAGATACTGAAGAGGAAGCAGCAAGGGCTTATGATGTAGCAGCCATTAGGCTGAAAGGTGCAAACGCCATTACCAACTTTGATATCTTTGAATATGATTTGATGAATATTCTTCAAAGCTCAAAGCTACCCATTGGAAAAGGAGCTTCCAAGCTTTTGATGAAGTCTTCAATGGAAGATGTCATTAGAAGGAAAAAGAATCTCATTGGGAAAACCTCATTTGCTTGTTTTGAAGATGATGATGGTTCAGCCAACCCTGAAATTAGTCAAGGATTCAACAGCTTTGGAAATGATATGAACATTGATTTCAATGGGATTCAAGCAACGGAACCTGTTGGATTCCCAATGGACTTATCAGGCATGGATAATAATAGCCAGCATCTAAATTCAAGCTTTTTCCCTGTTATTAATGGTTGCCAAAACCCAGTTGAGTTCCAGGGAAATTTTTCTGGGATCTTCAATGGAGGAATATCATTTCCAGGTAATGGGATTGTTGAAACTGATGATTTTCAGACAAATTTTGACAACTTTCAGAGTCTGTTAGGTCTTGAGGGACAAGATTGTTTTAACATGAACCAGATCGAGGATGTTGTTGCCAACCAAGATCCTAATAATTTTCAGACAAATCCCATACCTGTCAATCCATCGAGTGGATGCTACAATGGAGATGTTTCATGGAATGGGATTCTCGAGGATGTTCCAAGTTCATTGGAGATTGAGAATAATGCTAATGGAGGTTGCCATGGAAGTGATAAATTTTCAGACAATGGAGCAGCCATGGTGGAAAATCCAGTCCAAGAAAATGGGGTGAATTTGTGTGAAGACAGTGAAATGGACAATCTTTCAAGGTGCTTTGAGCTACTTAATGAACTTGGACCATTGTGCTTGTAAATCTGGTAATGTTTATGGTATGGTTGAACCTAACAATGGAATTCAAATAACTGCTAAGTTTTTTCTCATGCAATTGCAGTGCCAAATAATTGCATGGTTAAAGCTTAAAATAAAAGAAATGAACTCATCTATGGGAACATGCTTTTTGAACCTTTTATCATGGTTGAAGTCTGTCTTGGGTAATGTCATTTCATGAAATAATTATACAATTCTCAAATTTCAAGTTGAGCTTCAGCATACAAAAATGGAGGAAAGTACTAGCATTTATCATTCCAATGACCCTGAAAGTTTGTTCATTTTGGTTGATAAAGATATAAATCTAGATATATGGTAAGTTGCAATTGGATTAAGTTATTATTACAGGTAAATAGAGATGGATACCAAAAATTTCGTTCACGCAGTTTGGAAACTCTCTACATCTGCGAGGTATTGCTTAGATAGTTAATTTACTATACTTCAATGAGTACAAGCTCTGATATAAGTCCCACACACTCACCAAATAGTAACCTCACTCTTGTATTTTAACTAAGTGTCTCACATTCAATTTACTTACAATTTTTGCACTCATTTGACACAGAGGAAACCGTAAAAATGGCTCAAGCATGCAATTCATTTGACAATACCGGGCATATAGCATCGGCCAAAGTATTTAGAGCTATATTTTCTTTTGAAGTTGATCGTTATTTTCTCGAGTTTTAAAATTTATAAAGAGAATGATCAAACCTGGAAACTAACTCTGACAACGATTTAAGGCAAGTGCACCTATCGAATAGTAGTTTATCTTAGGCAAGACCGGAATGTCGAACCCAAAGGAACTAAAAGTAATAATACTAACTTTCTTTTTATTATCTAGCTTAAAATAAGTGAAGTTGTTGTTTAATCTAAATCTAACTAACTACTAAGCTAAAGATGCGAAGACAAAAAGAATAAATTTGGGGAAATACTGTTGGGAAAACTCAGTTGATTAAGATGATACCCTTAGGAAGAATCCACCTAGACTTCACTTGTTTTCTAACATTGAACCAGACGATTTATTCACTTGACTTGATCCGTAAGATTCCCTAAGTTATATTAAACCCTCTCTCGAGGCGAATAACGTCTAACCCTAGGTTGATTAATTGAAATCTCTTTCTAATTAAAACCCCTAGAATCGCATTAACTTGATCTATGGACTCCCATATTAGGTTTCACCCTAATCCGGCAAAATTTTATCACCCTATCTCTAGGCGCGCGATCAACTCCGCTTATTATGCTAGATCTACTCTTAAGCAGAGACTTTTGCTCCACCACCTAATCACATCATACTTGAATCAATATCCCGGAAATATTAACACAAGAATTAAGCACACATAATTAAGAACAAATCAAGTATTTATCATATAGTTCAGAAAACAATAACATGATCCATCTTAGGTTTCATCCGCTTCAGGTATCTGAAGGGTTTAGTTCATAACAATAAAAGAAAATATCTCAGAAGAAAAGATAAAACAAAACATAAAAAATCCCTAAAACCCCTGAAGGAATTGAAGGAGAAATCCGCCGTCTTGAGTAGAATTCTGGCTTCTTGAGATGGATCAACTGGCTATCTTCGAATGATTCCCACAAATCTGACTTTTTCGGCTCGGCTCCTTGGCCTAGCTAACCGCCGATTTCGGCTTCTGCCGAACTCCCCTTCAAGTTGCCCCCTTTGGGTGTTTATATAGACTTCGAGATGCCTTACTTGGCTCCTAAGTATCCTAATTCAAGTAGAATTCCTACTAGGGTGTTTGAATAGACTTTGGAATGTGTTTCTTTGCCTCCAAGTATCTAAATCCGAGTAAAATTCCTCTTGGTCGCGGTAGGGACACGCCCATGGCACACGCCCGTGTAAGTCGTGGTCAGGCCGTGTTCGAGCCTGTTGAATGAGGCACGGCCGTGTGATCTTTGGGCCAGGCCGTGTCGATTTCATGATATGGCCCATTTACTCCGTTTTGGGCCCGTTTTCCGTTCTTTTCGTCCTTGGGTGCTCTCCTGGGTATAAAACATGAAAACAAAGGATTAAGAGCACCAAATTACACAATTCAAGGCTTAAATCATCCAAAAGCATGCTAAATGTGGGATTAAAATATGTTACTTTTACGGTTTATCAGAAGTCCAAAAGCCGTATGAAACATCAGCATCACAAATAATAGACATAAAAAAACTAACCTCAAGCGAAACAGCTAGTCCAATTAAGACTGTCTAGCATGTGTTTTTCCCAATTATAAGTTAGATTTCGTGAACCTCAAACAAAGAAAAAATTGGTTTAAATCTCGTATTTGAAACCTTTAAGACTGTCTAGCATGTGTTTTCCCCAATTAAGATCAGTGATAAAAATTAATGGTGAAACAGGAAAGACCGTCTTGCTTGTGCGGATAAAAATAGACAATACTAAAAGCAATAGAAAAATAACTATGAATACAATAAATATATAAGACCGATTTCTATTATCATGTTGATCAGGAGGATAATCAAATATATCGAACAAAATAAAGCTATGAATGTGATTAATGTTTAAGATGCATTTCACACCTGTGGTTTGAGTGCAGAGAAATCGATGCCAAATTTTGCTGCTTCAGTTTCAATCTAATTCCCTCGGGATGAATCTTTCACCTTGAATATGCACGCAAGGTATGTGGGCAATCTTGGACCACTCTCGTCCTTTACACCTACTGCACCCTTCTAGCAACGGGCAGTGATAAAATGTATAGACGCTCAAGCGAGAGAAGCATATCTTTTTCCGGAAGAGATGTGAGCTTAGGAGAAGCATCAATTTGCAATTGTTGAAGAGAGGTGAGTTGTTGAAATCCCTTGGAGTACATGTATTCCAAATTCCTAAAATTTTGAATGCGGATAGAGGTGAGAGAAAGAGGCAGCATTATTCCCATCCCTTCTTCTGGAAACGACACTACATGTGAGCATCCTTCACCACCGATTTTGGGTGTTTGAAGAGAGGTGAGTCTATTAAATCCCCATTCAACAAGTGATGTATAAATTCTAGGTGCGTTCGAGATTTTAAGTGATGTGAGGTTGGTAGGGAAACCCTCTTCTGGAAAGCGTAGCTCAGCCGAACACTCCCACACCTTTAATTCTCGAAGGGAGGTGAAGTTGTTGATGCACTTGGGAAGGGCTCTAAAATTTTCACAATTGAGAATCTTGAGTACTCTGAGATTTGTGGTGGGCAACCCACTTTCTTCATGAAACCAGACTTGGGCACCCATCAACTTCAATCTCTTTTGGCAACACTTGAAAGGTCTTTTAACAATGATAACCTCGCAATTGATGGTAGGGATTTGCAATTTTTACAGTTACGAAGCTCCAATGACAACACATTTTTGAAGGAAGAATCTGCAATCCAAGTAGAGAATTTTGCACCACCATAATAATCAATGACCAGTTGCTCAAGCTTTTTCGGAGGGCAAAGAGAGTCCAACACCCATTCTTCAACTTCTTTATTCCTTGAAGCCTTTTCAAAGTTTATAGTCCAATTCAATACCAATCGATGAATCCCCTGCTTCTCATTTAACTTGGCTTCCCCTGCATCTTGACCATTAACATTCTCCAACCCAGAAAGCCGGAAATCACATTTGAGGTTTGACAAATATTTCAAATCTCTAATATGACAACCATCACCTTCCGCTATTATAAAATTTGATAACCTTTCAAGATTCGTTAGCTTATCAAATCTAAAAGGAATCCTTTCTATTGAGTACGCACCTCTGAATCAAGATGATGCAAGTTGACAAGATTTCCCATCTCTGAAGGTAACCTTTGAAGCTTGGAACACCTTTTTAATAATAAAGTTTCCAAATGGTAAAGAGTGCACAAAGAATCAGGTAAGCATTTGATATCAGTGTTAGAAAAATTTAAGTAGCGAAGATGTTTTAAATTTTCAAAAACATCAGGCAACTCAGTGATCTTATACCCACTCAAAGAAAGCACCCTTAAGTAGCCAAATCTTCGAAACAAATCAAACAAAGCAGCATTAACTAAAAAAGCCCTGCAATAACATGACAACAGTAAAGGTAGAAAAGTGCGTAATGATTTCACTTGATTAAATGCTTCAAACTTCTTCACTGTGCAAAATGTTCCAACAGTATAAGAAGAATGTCGAGTGCGATTTGAGAACCGGTGATGCATTACGAACCGTGATTCATCTTTGATAAGGTCATGCATTACGAACCGTGATGCCTATCCCCCTCCAATTTTGAGAATATTTCTCCTGCAACTATTTGAGCTAAATCATTGATAAGGTCATGCATTACGAACCGTGATTCGTCTTTACTAGATTTCTGAAAAAATGACCTCAAAACTAGATCTAATGCATGGAAGTATGCATATATAGAGTCTAGAAAGGAGTCGAGCATGTGTATGCATTTTATGTGCTAAGCCACCATGCTCTGAAACAAGTTGCCTCTTGGTTATCAGATAAGTAAGAAAAAATTGATTTTCCAACCTTGAGTTAGCAACTAAAACTAATTTATTAATCTCATTGAATATATCTTAGAATATATCTTTACATTGATGATCGAATCCACAAATCAAACAGAGATTTTATATTTGGCTAGAGATTTTCCCCATTAATTTTCTTTTCTTTTATTTTATGATCTCCTTTTATTTTGTTTTAATTTTAATTTTGGTTTTTAAATTTAAACCCCTTTATTTTTATTTTTTTATTAAAGAAATAAAATTTTCAAGTTTTTATTTAAACTTCCATCAATTTGGAAAAGATATTACTTCAATATCATTCAGTTGATAAAGTAATGGACATTCCGAAAGAATAAAATTACATTGGTATGTTTATTTTATTTTATATGAATTTTGTTATTTAATTACTAACATTTCAATTTGTTATATATAGATACATTGGGTTTTGTTATTGACGTCAAACCTTGCATTAAGGGATAATATGGTAGGCGTCAAATTACAATTATGAACAAGTATACATTTTATATTAATATTTCCGAAGATAATTTATAATAATTAAAATGGCCTAAATTCTTCTAGTGTTTTAATCCCTTCTGATTAATCAATCAATCAAGGTTGTTGAAATCGGATTGAACGGAAAATTGACCGATACACTAGTCCAGAGCAAAGTAAAAAATCGATTGACCTGTGAACTAATATGAACTAGTTGAACTGAATTTTATATGAAATTTTAATAATTTATTTAATTTAAATTGATCGAGTTAGTTGGATTGAAAATTAGTGGCCTAATTAGTTCGAGCGCTGATCTAATTCCAAAAACATTGCAATCAATTGCGCTAAACTGCTAAATAAAAATAACACTACTAAATATTTACTCCATTAATCCAAAATTATTCGCCTACAATAGAGAAAATTTATTCATGCTTAAACTAGGTGCTAACTTGCTCAGTTGAATGTATCTGCAATTTTCCTCCGAAGTATTTTTTTTCTAAAAGTCCACTTTCATACCAACTTAGTTAAGGGGAGTGGAAAGGATTGTTGGGGTTTGAATCCAGGATTTGATTTTCAATGCGAGTTCTTTGTGACAACACTACGACAGAGGTATGAGCTTGATTGACACCCCAACTTAGCTTTCAATGCTTCCGATTCCATTACTAATTATAGCCATAAAGAAACTTGTTGAATTATGAACTCCATGCAGCCCATGCAACATCCATATGCCACACAACCTTTGATGCTATGCTGCCACTATTATTTTATGCAAACCAAGTTCTTTAACTTGCTGTTTTGAATCCAATGTCAATGTAACTTAGTTTGGTTTATTTTGAACAATGTTAGGTTGATATTTCATGTCATTTTGATGGTGACTAGGCTGTTCAAATCAGCAAGATTAAGCTTGCAAGTTTTGTATTTCAAGTTTCCATAAGTTTAGGTGGGATTAGGTATGTTTAGGTAATGACTTGTTGTAATTCACATTGACCATGACTTATATATATAATGGCAATGTATCTTTGGTATTTTGAGTAATGAAAAAGTTGGATGCAATTTATTTTCACACTTAAGCTCCATTTTTCCTTAGCTTTCTTTTCTCTCAAAAAAATTCTGTCAACTTTCTTTCCTTCTTCAACCTTCTGTCATTTTTTTTTTCTTTTCTGCCTCAAGCCACACTTGCTGTTAGCTGCTAGAAACTCCAACAATTGGTATCATGAGCCTAAGTCTTAAGGGCCATTGATTTTGCTTCCGCTGCTTGTTAAATGAAAGAAGTTGTCAAAGCATGTCATCAAGGACTGCTTGAAGAGAAGACAACATCATCTCAGCTTTACGAGACTCCCAAACAAGCTTGAATAAGCTAAAGGAGGAGTTTCAAGGAAAATATGTGAGCTTTCCAATGTGCAAACTGCAAGTTCAGCAAGAAGTCAAAGCTGCAAGCTTAGCGAGAAGTGTAAGCTATGAGCTCATCAAAAGATGCAAGCCCTGTATAGTTGCGAGCCTGTTAAAGAAATCTGTTGAAGACAGTAAGCAAAAATGCGAGCCTGTCAAAGGTGCAAGCTCAGCCTAGTGCGAGCAGAGTTGAAGACACCTGTTGAAGACAGTAAGCAAAAATGTGAGCCTGTCAAAGGTGCAAGCTCAGCCTAGTGCGAGCAGCAAAGTGCAAGCCAAAAATGGCAGACTGAAGGCAAGCAAACTATACTTGCAAGCTGTTTATGCAAGAAGAAACAGTAATGAACAAAGGAACAAGGCAAGATGTGTTGTCAACTAAGGCTATGAAGGAGGAGAAGACTCCATTTGCCAAAGGTTGAAAATGAAGTGCTTGTGCAGCTTAAAACAAAGCATTTTGGGACTGCCAAGCTTAAAAATTTTTGAATGATTTGTATTTGCAGCATGGAGTCCAAGGAGGAGTGTTGAAAATGGCCAACCATGCTGCTGTTTCATTTTGGTTAAGTGAATGCAGACTGCACATTTTTGCTGCAGCACTAATGCTTGCTGTAACAGCAAGACTATTTAGTTACTTTGTTAAGTAACTTAGTTGAAAATGAACAAGCTCATGACAGCTTGATATGTTTGTTTAGGTGTTGAATGACTAGTTTAGGTGGCTTGTTATGTTCAAAGTAATGTTTTACAAGTTACTAGGCTACTTAGTGGTAGTAGGTAGTATTTGGTGATGTATTTGGCTATAAATGTATTGCTTTTCTAGTTGAATGAATGAGCAAACATGAGCTATCAACCATAAGCTCCCTTGCTGCATATTTGTGAGCAAGTAAAATATCATACTGCCTTGTTCTCTGTTCTGTTTTCTTCTTTTGTTGTTGCCAAAGTTCCAACAAAACTAACCTCAAGCCAAACAAATAGTCCAATTATAAGTCAGATTTTTTGAACCTCAAAGGAAAAATTGGTTTAAATTGTTGCAGTGAATTAACTAACCGCTCTACTAAATCAAAAAAGCTGGAGCCGATCAGTTGAAGTTCTTCACCACTTTTCGCCAATTTAGCCTTCAATGCCTGCAAAATTGAATACAATTATTTCTCTTTTAAAGCTGGGGGAAAGTCCCTCTTTGCAAAACGAGCCAAGCCTGGACAATTTTCAAGCTTTATTCTTGTAATGAATGGGAAAGCATGTAAGGTTTCTGGTAGTCTGTTGAGCCTTTCACAACCCCTTATTTCCAAAGAGAGCAACTGGGCACAATATGTAATTGTAATGAAACGATGCCCGATTAATCTTAATCCAATTTGCGATAAAGATCCCAACTCCTCCCAACCAGAGATATCGAATTGCTATTTGCTAATTGGCTTGCTTCCTCCATTGCTGGAACAGAGAAAGATGTGCACCCAATAAACAACGCATGCTCATTCAACTCCTTTCATCAACCCAATGTAACCCTATACAAAGTCGGATCCTTTTCAAATCGCTTGCACCAATCTTCCACGATGTACTCTCGGGAAAGAAGGTCGAGCAGCCGGCACTCACCCTCTACCCGGCCGTCGTTGGTTGGAACCCAACGGAAATTTGTCAATGGCCATGGGATTTCTTTATGAATGCTGGGAATACGGTGGTTAGGAAAAGACCAAGCCTTGAAAACTGCTCGTAGCTGGATTCGATCTTTCCTTTGTAAATGTCCAATTCGTACATTCCATAATATCGTAAGGGAGAGCCGACCAATTGGACCCCTGTTTTTCTGGTGGCCGCCTCCCTAAATTGGGTCTCTTATTTGTAATTGTACCGGTTGTAGTCATCTCTCGTTCCAAGGTAATGGCCTTGGATGGATGTTGAGATAGCAAGAGCACAAGAAACCAAGAATATCATAATTTTATTTTTAGGGAAATATAATTTTAAGAGGACCTAAGCATAATTTTACCATAAATTTAATTACATTATAATATAATAAAAAAATTAAACAGTCTCTAAAATTAAAAAAAAAAAATATCTGCACTAAACAAATATAAAAATCGAAAAGGAATTCTTTTCCAAATGGAATTGAAAAACTGTACTCTAACAAGTAATCCTTTTCCGAATAAAGTTGGGAAAATTAGCTTCCTTGTATATGTATAAATTGAGCTACATCACCCTTAATATTCTAAGCTCTTGGTTGTGTGAAAAAAAATATATAAATTGAGCTACATCACTCCTAATATTCTAAACTCTTGTTTGTGTGAAGAAAAAATATGAAGGTTGAAGTAATGAAGATGAAGGTTCTTGGAAAGGGATCTTATGGAGTTGTGTATTTGGTCCAAACTGTAACTCCAGTTTATAATCAGATTTATGCATTAAAGTCTGCCAACGAAAAATACTCTTCTTTTCTACATAAGGAAGAAGAAATCCTTCTAAAGTTTGTTAATTGTCCCAATATTATTCAATGCTATGGTGGTTTCACAAGCGTTGAGCGAGAACAAGGAATAGTTTACAATATGTTCCTTGAATATGCTCCAAGAGGGAGTTTGCTAGACTTGATGAAAGAGTATGGTGGTAAAATCCAAGAAAGGGATGTTAATTGCTATACACAAATGATACTCGAAGGGCTTCTGGACATTCATGAGAAAGGGTACATTCATTCGGATCTAAAACCAGGTAATATTTTGGTTTTCCCTCCTCAACATGGTACCCGTTTATCTACTTTAAAGATTGCAGATTTCGGATTAGCTAAAGGAGAAGGGGTAAGAGATACATGGATTGGGTTTCGAGGTACAAGGTATTACATGTCTCCTGAATCGATTGTCGGAGAAATTAGTGGTGCATTGGATATATGGTCGTTGGGCTGCATTGTGGTTCAAATGATTACGGGGAGATTGCCATGGGACACTTGTGATGGAGATGAATTAAGGGACAAACTTTTGAGAGGAGAATCACCCAACATCCCGGAAGACATGTCGAAACTAGGGAAGAGTTTCTTGAAGGAATGCTTTGTTGTTGATCCAAACAAAAGGTGGAATGCTAGAAAGCTATTATGTCATCCCTATCTTCTTCTACCAGAACACATGCTTCCCAGGGATGACAGACAATCTTTACCATGTTTTCAACAGCAAAAAGTATTACAGTCTCGAAATATTCCACCACCACCTGGTTTTAACATTCCTAATAGTGTCTTGTTGGAAAGGAGAAAAATTTTAGAGGAACAAAGGTCAAGAAGGATGATTAGTTCCTATCAGCAACGAAAAGCTATGGGATACCTGTGCGTCTAGTATCTATGATTTCTTTCTATTTCAAGATCAGCATGGCTTCACGTGTTATGTTTTCAACTTTCAAGGGAAAATGTCAGGTTGGATTGTAGGAGTAAAGTGTCCGTGGACATGCTTCTAATATCTGAAGGTTAAAACAAATGTTTCTCATTGCAAATAAAAAGTTGAATGATTCTGATAAGTTGGAGAGAAACCAAAAACAATAAATTTTATCCATTTTTTTCAGAATTTGAGTCCAATTTTGTCACTGAAGCAGAGGCCCTCTATTTTACTTACCAACTACGAGCTCAAAGCATTTGTTTATATACATAAATATTCATTGTAGTATGATGATTTCCTTACCGAAATATTATTCCTTTTATATAGACTATAAAATTGAATTCTCTTTGTTGCTCCTACTAACAAAATTTCTTCTTACAATTTTCTCGATGAATTCCTCTTGAAATTGTAGCTTATACCCAATACTAAAATAGTTACACCAACATGGAATGACAACTTATTCATACCACTCTTTTCTTTTCTTCTATTTTCCTGATAAAAGGAGATTGCATGAAGTATCAGCCAAAATATTCCAACAAAACAAAAAAATGGTAATATATGTCCTAAGTTTACTTCTAATTTCCAATTGATATGATATAAAGGGTGTATTTCAAGAGTAATGTACAAACAGATTCTTGGAGGCATGATCCAAAATAAAAGTTATTCAAAATAGTTCATTGTCCATCAACTTTTTTCTTTGTCCCCATCTTCCACTCTTTTTTATTTTTCAATTTTAATTTTGTACCTAATTGAAAATGAAATAATAAACCAAAAATTAGTGACATCTCATTCGAATGTAAATTGGGCATATAACATATTCCAACATAGGCAAACTGTAGTTTGATTTTTTTTTTCTTTTTATTTCTTCTACGAAGCTTGACTTTGGTCGATAAGCAGGTTCGGTTGTTACCTTATTGAGTGAGCTGATTTTTATACTAAAAGTGAAGGTAAATTATCAATGCTCAAACAAGTGGGAACAAACTTGGGAATAATTTGAATGCATTGGAAGACTCTGTTGTTTGATCTCTAATATAGAGGCGTTCCCGGCATAGTTGGAGGGGAGATTTGTTGGTTGAGGGTCCCACTATGTGGGAATCCATCAAAATCTACCATGTTTTATGGCATTTCTTTTGTTTTCCTTTATCATTTTCTTTTGTCCTTTTTTTTAAAGAGTGGCATGGGAAGCATGGTATGGGCAGCCATTATTTTTTGTCTTTTTAAGAGTGTAGGCAGCCAATTTTTGTTTAACATCAGAGAGCCAAAAATCAAATTTTTGAGAGAAAATAGAAGGCGAGAAACAGAGAGAAAGACTGAAGCAAAAATCAATTTTTCAAGTTTGGAGCAGCTGTGATGAACTCTTCGATCGGACGTCCATCCGTGGTTCGATTGAGCTAATTTTTTGACAGCAGCTAGGCGACAATGTGTTCTTGACTTTGTACGGTCGGATTTTTTATCCGAGTTCTGTAGCATCAGAAATACCCGTTTTACAGCAGCTTCTATTTTGGTGATGTTCTCCAATTTTTCTCTCTTTTGCTAAATATTACATATTGTTAGCCTTGTTGGAGTTAAATGCTTGTTGTAGGCTTGATATTGTGATCTTGTAGCTGAACATTTGATTATAGTGGAGCTTTTGATCGGACTCTAAAGTCTCGTGGTTTTTACCCTTGATTTAGAGAGGTTTTCCACGTAAAAATACCGGTGTCTCTATTTATTATTTTTGTTGTGGTTGTATTGGTTAATTGGTGGTTGATAGGTTGCTAGAGAATATATTTTTTGTGCTATTGTGCTTGCCATAATATTTGACAAGAGTTATAGGGAGAGAAAGAACACCGATTATGCTTTGCTTTCGTTCGGTTGTTCGATTTCTTCCCAACAGACCCCAGTCTAAGCACCTTAAGATTTCATGGAGTTGGTGTAGCTGCATCGATATTAGCTACGACAACATCTGGTGCAGCTGCAGCAATATTACCTGTAGGACGAATCGATTTGTTTTCCCAATAAACATAATTTTGTGTTTCTCTAAGTAAAAACACTTGACATTTAACTTAGTTTACTTTCCACATAATCAAAAGATTGATTATACTAATGTAAAAGAAGCAGAACCCTCCATCAGTTTGGAAAAGATATTACTTCAATATCATTCAGTGGATTAAGTAATGGAAACTCCGAAAGAACAAACATTGGTATGTTTATTTGATTTTTTATGAATTTTTTTACTTAATTATTAACATTTCAATTTGTTATATATAGATACATTGGGTTTTGTTATTGATGTCAAACCTTGCATTAAAGGTAGGCGTCAAATTACAATTATGAACAACAAATATACATTTTATATTAATATTTTCCTAATATAAGAAGATGGTTTATGGTAATTATGTACTTTTTCTCAAATTAAATATTTTTTTATATAATTTTAGGATGAAACCCCTAGCAGTAATGTTGTGGGAAAGCTTAGCAGAAATTGAAGGTCAATTACTTGAAGAAAAGAGAAAGGAAAGACCAATTGTAGCATTATTAGATGTGCGAGGAAATACATATCAAGGTAATTATTGACTTTTTCTATTAACTCTTACACAATAACTAAGTAAAATTTATAAAATGATTAAATTTTCTAGATCATTCTCTGTGTTTAAGGACTATATCAACTAAATTCATTGAAAATCTCATCCGTCATAATTGATCCTTCAATACATAAAGCAAAAAAATTAAGAAAATGAAGCAGCCATGGTGGAATTTATGTGAATTTATGTGAAGACAATCTTTCAAGGTGCTTTGGGCTACTTAATGAACTTGGACCATTGTGCTTGTAAATCTGGTAATGTTTATGGTATGATTGAACCTAATAATGGAATTCAAATAACTGCTGGGTTTTATCTCATGCAATTGCAGTGCCAAATAATTGCATGGTTAAAGCTTAAAATAAAAGAAATGAACTGAGAACATGCGATTTGAAGCTTTTATCATGTTTATTACTGTTGAATTCTATCTTGGGTAATTTCATTTCATGAAATAATGATTCAAGTTGAGCATCAGCATACAAAAATGGAGGAAAGTATTAATATTTATTGTTCCAATGACTTAAATATTTTTTTATTTTTGTTTGTTAAAGATATAAATATAAATATATGGTCCAAAAACTTTGTTCACACAGTACAAAAACTTCCTACATTTGCAAGGCTTTGCCCAAATAGTTTAATCCACTATACTTCAACGAGTACCCAAATAGTTTAATCCACTATACTTCAATGAGTACAAGCTCTGATATGAATCTCGCACACTCACCAAATAGTAACCTCACTCTTATAGTTTAAACCAAATCACTCTCCTAAAATTTTCCCATGAAAACTTGATATAACTAAGTGTCTCACATTCAATTTACTTACAATTTTGCACTCAATTAAACAGTTCTTATATGGACACCAAAAACTTTGTTCACGCAGTTCGAAAATTTCCTATGTTTGAAGGGTCTTGCCCAAATAGTTAATCAACTATACTTCAATGAGTACAAGCTCTTGTATAACTAAGCGTCTTACATTCAATTTACTTAACAATTTTGCATTCAATTAAACAGTTCCTATATGAACAAATAAATTGCTCTCTAATCTCGTACATTTTTCCTAAAATAAGTTGTGCATGGCTTGTCAAATTACAATCACTTTCTCCTCAGAAGTAGCCACATCAAAAGGTCTTCAATTACCTTCAGAATAGTAGCCACATCAAGTAGCCAGCTGTCTCAAGTTGCAACTTGCGTTGTAGCTGGGAGAAAAACTGTTGGGATTTTTGACAGCAACAAAAAGAAAACAAAGCAGAGGAAGAAATACAGGACAGAGAACAAGGAAGCAAGAAAAATTTACTTGCTCACAAACGTGCAGCAAGGGAGCATAAGCTGATATGCTTATGTTTGCTCACTCATTCAATAAGAAAAAACAATACATTTATAGCCAACTACATCACCTAATACTACCTACTACCACTAAGGTTAACTAATACAACTTATGTAATACACAAAAGCAAAGCTGACAAATGTTAGCTATTACATCCATCAAATTCAAATCATAAACTAATCCTACTAACTTTTGATATCAAGTGACAAACTAACTTGATCAAGTTACAATAGGACAAAATGAAACAAAATCACTAGGCTGCTTCTGGTTCAGTCTCGATGGTGGCATGCTGAATGAGCTGCTGCTGCTGCTGGTGCAATGTTGCATTGCAGCTAAAACAGAAAATATGTTGCTGCAACATGCACAATTGCTGCAGCATGCATACAAGCTGTATGCACTCAACAAAAACATAACAGAAGCATGGTTGGCCATTTCCAACAAAAACCAACACTAATAAACTGAATAAACCATACCTCACGAAGGAGTTTGTATAGTGCAATGAGACCGCCATAGCCATCAAGCTTATGTTCTCCATTCATGCTTCCTTTGGCAACAATTGTTGGAGATGAAGATAATAACAATTTCTCAATTGTTGATGTTAATGGAGAATTCAATTCCTCGTCACTTGTATATGCTTTCCTCTGCCATCAAAGAGACCAAATAAGTAATGTTCTAATAGGTTATCAACCTCCTTTATGATCGAATGGTCCATTAGCAAGTCCTTTGGAAGCATTAGAAGATGACTAAGGGCATTAAGGAAAACGAAGGGTTCGTGATTTTTTTGGGAATCATCTTGATTGTTATGTCAGCTTTCTTTTAAAGCGTCGTACATATCAGTCAGCCATCTTAGACCAATTTCCAACCTGCAAAAATAAGCATCCCTCTTTAAGACTTTGCATATAAATGTTTTCCATTTAATATAACAAGTGCATGAATTATTGAGATTTACAACAATGATCTCTTTTGCCAATAACAACAGAATCTTTTAGTTGAGCTTCAGATCGGAAGCTAAGATCCCCGGTTGAAACTCAGGAGAACCTTGGAATCTACGATAGGATGGGATATGGGATCAGTTGGAATCTCGTTCTTCGACTCCCGAAGAATAGCATAGAACATTGCTACATCTAACCTTGCAACACACTGTTCCATTACCTGAAGAAGATACATCAATTAGCTCATCCCAATATTGTGTATATATATAACTACATACCATACTTGCAATAACTGGCAAGCAACTACATTCATGGCTCCGGTTCTGACAGGGAAAATTAGTTGAAAAGCATCTTCGAAAGCCATTTTTCGTAGATCGATCAAGAAGCTTTCTGGTTGTTTGTCGCCTGAGACAGGCTCCAACAACTTTCCTAATGTTTTATCGGAACATGAACCCTCAACCAGAGGATGCCTATACAGAGAAAGAGCCTGGAACAAGGGAAAAACACCAAATTGATTATCTTTTTTGTAATTTAGTGACAAGAAAACCAAAATTTATCAATTAGACCATCATCAGAAGGTTAACCTTGAAATTCACAAGTAGAAAATTACTCATATGTCAACAGCTAATGGCAACGTTATCTGTTTGTAGTTTACATACCTTGAAGCATCATTACAGCAGGATTTCGTAATCAAAATGAGCCCTGAGACAGTATTCTTAGTAATCATGGCTTGCTTGTCTCTTCTCCAATGCTTGCAAGCATGTATATAAAGTCTAGAAAGGCGCCAAGCATGTGTATGCACTTTATTCGCTGAACTAACCTGCTCCAGAATTACAGAATAAAGAGAAATCTCCAAGGCAGCCACTTCCCTCAGCTTGGCTTCGAGTTGCTCGATTCTTGCCCCCATCTTTTCTATAGTTTCACCTAAAGCTACCTCATCTTAAACTTGAAGTTCATCTTCATCATCGACTAGCTTATCGTCGCTTCCGGAACTTTGGGTTCCATTTGATGTCTCATCCAAAACATCAACTTTCAAGGAACTAATGGTAGCATCCTTAAAAGGTCCTCCATTAGAGTGTGCAGATTTCTATATGAGTAGCATTCATAGCTAAACTGTGGGAAGCTCCAGGAACAGTCTCTTTCTTCGCATCCTCAGCTGCAAAACAGCATATAGTTTAAGCATATGAATTCAACACGCCTCACTAATAGAACCCTGAATATAAAAAGTTTGAGCATGGAGAAGAAAGGAAAGCAACATAAACACAGAGGAAACCAATAAAAATTGGCACAAGCATGCAATTCATTTGACAATACCGGCTATATAGCATCAGCCAAATTATTAGAGCTATAGTTTCTTTTGAAGTCCAAAAGGCGTATGATGTGAATTAAAAGAGACAATTACAATCCTCCTTGTCATGAAACACCAGCATCACAAATTATAGCCATCAAGAAACTAACCTCAAGCCAAACAACTAGTCCAATTATAAGTTTGATTTTTTGAACCTCAAACAAGGGAAAAAAAATGGTTTAAATTGTTGCAGTAATTAACTAACCGCTTTACTAAATCAAAAAAGCTGAAGCAGATCTGTTGAAGTTCTTCACTACTTTTCGCCAATATAGCCTTCAATGCCTGCAAAATTTGAATACAATAAATATATAAGACTGATTTCTATTGTCATGTTGATCTGGAGGATAATCAGATATATCGTATAAAATAAAGATATGAATGTGATAAATGTTTAAAATGCGTTTCACACCTGTGGTTTGAGTGCAGAGAATCGATGCAAGATTTTGCTGCTTAAGTTTCACACTCGTTTGCCTTAAATAAACACAAAAGGTATGTGGGCAATCTTGGACCACTCTCGTCCTTTACCCCTAGTGCACCCTTCTTCTAGCAATGGACAACCCCAAATAGATAGACTATCAAGGGAGAGAAGCATATCTTTTTCCGGAAGAGATGTGAGCCAAGCATAGATTCGCAATTGTTGAAGAGTGGTAGGAGTTGAAAGCCCTTGGAGCACATGTATTCCAAATTCTCAAAATTTTCAATGCAGATAGATGTGACAGAAGGAGGCAACGTCATTCCTATCCCTTCTTCTGGAAACGACAAGAGACTTGAGCATCCTTCACAACTGATTTGGGGTTCTTGAAGAGAGGTGAATCTGTTTAATTCCCACTCAACAAGTGATGTATAAATTTTGGGTGCGTTTAAGATTTCAAGTGATGCAAGGTTGGTAGGGAAACCCTCTTGTGGAAAGGATAGGTCAGCCGAACACTCCCGCACTTTTAATTCTCGAAGGGAGGTGAAGTTGATGCACTTGGGAAGGGCTCTAAAATTTTCACAATGATCACTTAGGCACCCATCAACTTCAATCTCTTGAAGATGACTAAGCTTGTCCAATCCTGTTGGTAATGATTTAATATTTTCAGCATTAGAAATTCTAATACTTTCGAGATCAACAGTTTCATGGAAATTTTGGGCTATGCATTCCAACAACGGACAATCCAAAATAACTAGATGTTTAAGCATTACTGGTAACTTGGAATTTAAAAACAAGCTTCTTAGCTTTGAACCACTTTCAATTTTGAGATGTTGAAGCCGATTGCATATATCTCCTCTTGATGATAACCATATTAGAGATGGACAGTCTCGTATTTCCAAATGCTCGAGTAGACAAGTGTTGCTACTCATACTCTTATTATTTACGTTTTCATCAACCAAATATTACAAATTCTCACATTCGCAAATCTCCAGCTCTTTTAAAGCAGGGGGAAAGTTCCTCTTTGCAAAACAAACCAAGCCTGGACAATTTTCAAGTTTTATTCTTGTAATGAATGGGAAAGCATGTAAGATTTCTGGTAGTCTATTGAGCCTTTCACAATCCCTTATTTCCAGAGATTCTACATCTGGAATCTTGTCAAGTTGCAATCTCTACTCCTCTGTTTCCAAAGACACCAATTGGGGACAATCCACAATCGTAATAAAACGATGCCCAACTAAGCTTAACCCATTTTGCAATAAAGATTCCAACTCTTTCCAACCAGAGATGTCAAAAGCTTCCGAGTTTGCAAATCTCAACATTGCCTTCTCTGCTGAAATATCGAACTTCGAAATATTTTTAAGAGACACTTTTCAAAGAGGTAACCTCTTGTACAGAAGATGAGCCTTCATCCACCAATTCTTCACACCCATTAATTCTTAATTCACGTAACGACAAAAAACTTGAAATTGAAACTACCAGCCTTCTACAGTCACAGATTACAAGTTTCTGCGAGGATTGAAGAAGGGTTGGCAGCCTTCCCAACAATTGAGGACATTCTAGGATTGAAAGCTCACGAAGGCTTGGGAATTTCGAAGTTCGCTCATCACATTCACATGGGTCCCACTCCTCCCAGTTTGGCAGATCGCAAAAATACAGTCTCTAATGATGCAAATGCATTTGATTGATTTGCTCCAAACAACTCAACACTAATCTTATGTACCTCATCCAAACCACAAACTGAATGGTCTTTTAGCAATGATAACCGTGCAATCGACGGTAAAGATTTGCAATTTTTTCTGTCGAAACCATTTTTTTACGAGTTTTGAAAAAGTGGGGATCGACTAAAAAAATATGGAGTCGCCACCGATCCTTTTTATTTAGGTGTGATCGGGTCACCTATAAAAATATTTTGGTTTGCGAAATTCGAGAAAACAGGTTCGGGAGTCGATTACGTGCAAGGAAGGGTTAGCACCCTTGCAACGCCCAAAGTTGGTACCAAATTGATTAATGTCGTCCTAATGTCGAAAACTTGAAAATATTTAGGGTAAAACTTTTGAAGAAAAAAAAAGGGATAATTGAATTAGGATTGAATCTCAAGATTAACTCGCTTCAAAAGAATAAAAGTATCATACCCAACACGTTAGGATATAACACCTTTATATTTCGACACCGAGATCATCTTTGATCTTCAAAATATGTAAAAGAAAAGGATATTTGAGTATTTAGCCGAACGAAAAGATCGACACCCAATACGTTAGGATGTAATCTTCCGGCAACCTTCTAAACACACAAATATTACCTTTTTTTTGTATGAATTAAAATGTCAAATTGCGATTTAAAACCGTTGATCCACATGAAATGACGTAAACGAAAACAACAATACTGGTAATAAAATATAAAAACTATAAAAAAGGTAAAAAAAAAAACGGTATTGAAATGATAATAAAAAGCTAGAAAGTGTTAGTAAAGATCGAGATAATAAAAAGGCATATACAATATGATAGCATGAATATGATAATAATAATAATAATAATAATAATAATAATAATAATAATAATAATAATAATAATGAAAAATATAGTAAATAATAATACTAGCAATATGTACAACATAATAATAATAATAATAATAATAATTAATAATAATGATAATATAATAATACTAAGATAATAATAATATGTACAGCATAATAATATAATAATAATAATAATGATAAAAATATAGTAATAATACTAAGATAATAATAATATGTACAGCATAATATAATAATAATAGTAATAATAAATAGTATATAATAATAATAATAATAATAATAATAATAATAATAATAATATAATAATAGATATGATAATAAGTATGATAATAATAGTAATAATAAAATAACAATAATACTAACACAAAATATGTACAATATAATAATAATAATAATAATAATAATAATAAACAATAATAATAATATAGTAATAAATAATAATATTAAGAGTGATAATAAACGTAATAATAATACAGTATTAAATACAATACTAAATATGAGGTATAATAATATATATATATAAATAAAAAATTTTAATAATAAACAAGCGAAAATAGTCAAAAGGGACGAAAATTGAATTAAGAGCAGAATATTAGGGCAAATTCGAAATAAATAAAAGAGGGAAGGGCTTTATTGAAACGCGCGTGAAAGGAGGGGGACCGAAGTGGAAATTATGCCTTTTTCCTAAAACGCAGCGTTTCACAAGGACCAAATTACAAACTGTGTAAAATTGATAGGCCGAAATTGAAATAACAGAAAACTTAATTTTAAAAGCTAAAAATGCAGGAGGATCGAAAACGTAATAAACCCCTCAACTAAAAAACACGCGGATCCTACCTGGAGCGGGTCGGGTAATCGGGTCGAAGCTTGAAACGACGTCGTTTTGGGCATTAATGGCCAGCCTCAAAACGACGTCGTTTTAAGAGGCTATATAAGGCCTTAAATCCCCAAAAAAATCATTTGATGTGTGTGCTTAAAAAAAATTTCTCTGCTATCGTTTTCTCCCTGGGACAGGACCCAGATTCCGGCGCAAGGATCACCGCCGACCACCGCCGGCCACCGAATTCGCAAAATGGTAATTTTTTTTATTTTTTTTATTTTTTATATATACGTATATTTGTAAAATAAAAGATTCGAAAAAAAAGAAAAGAAAAGAAAAAAGAAGGAAATACCTTCGAATGTTACCGATTCGATTTGGATTCTTTTGTTTAACCTATGATATTATTTGATTTTTTGAGAATATTATGCTTGTATTTGATTGAAAAAAAAAGAGAGACTGTTACATTCTTCCTGGCTTTATAGCCGAATAACAATGATAAAAAAAAAACTCCTTTTTGCTCGTGATGTTGCTGTGTTTTTGTCTTCTTCTGCAGGTGGACGGACGACGCAAGTGGTGCCGACCATGGTGGCTGAAAACAGGGCGTAGTGGGGGAGCGGCACCAAAGTTTCTTTTTCTTTTCTTAGGGTTTCTGAAACCCTAAAATTTGGGGTCATTTAGGCCATCTAAAATTTAATTGTTTTATTTTTGGGCCCGGACTATTTGGGCTTTGTACAGCTGCCCCTCTTTGCTCATTATCGTGTAACGAGAATAGAGCAAAGACATAAAGAAAGCCCAAATTTGTCGGGACCCACAGAGTCTTGACCTCTTAGTGCTCATTTTCCTCTGGTAGCCTCGTTTTGGATCCATGGTTTCTTGTTGCTTTAATTCTCTTCACCGCAACTTCGAAAAACAATTACTGACTTCAATCTGCTTTCCTGTAAACTCAGGAACCCTTGGTCTTCTATCTTCCATTTGTCCCTGAAACATTGGGCATGCCAGACTTGCTATCTTCAATCTGCTCCTGCAACCTCAGGAATGTCAGACTTAATGTCTTCAATCTGCTTCCTGCAAAGCTCAGGAATACCAAATCCTCTGTCTTCAATCTGCTTCCTGCAAAGCTCAGGAATGCCAGATTTGCTGTCTTCAATCTGCTTCCTGCAAAGCTCAGGAATGCTAGATTTGCTGTCTTCAATCTGCCTCCTGTAAAGCTCAGGAATGCCAGATTTGTTGTCTTCAATCTGCTTCCTGCAAAGCTCAGGAATGCCAGATCTTCTGTCTTCAATCTGCTTCCTGCAAAGCTCAGGAATGCCAGATTTGTTGTCTTCAATCTGCTTCCTGCAAAGCTCAGGAATGCCAGATTTGCTGTCTTCAATCTGCCTCCTGCAAAGTTCAGGAATGCCAGATTTGCTGTCTTCAATCTGCTTCCTGCAAAGCTCAGGAATGCCAGATTTGCTGTCTTCAATCTGCTTCCTGTAACATCAGGAATGCCAGACTTGTTATCTTCAACCTGCCCCTACAGCATCAGGAATACCAGGTCTGCTATCTTTAACCACCTTACTTTACTGTCCTCTCGAGGATGGGTGCATGCTTATGCCTAATGATTAGGATGTCATGATCAAAGCGAGTCAAATGCTCCTATTTAGACATGTTATGATGCAAACATGTTATGAGTTTGATCCCCTTTTAAGGCGTTATCGCTTATTTATCTTGAAGCATCGTTTTCTTAAACACTTGGCCCTTATGGTAATTTTGGGGTTCGTGAGCTGTAAGTCATATATCAAATCATCCCCCCTTTGGGAACTACAACCTTTTTTGTCTATCATTCGGTTCACAATCGGCCTGCCATACCATCCCCTAAATGACCCAAACGTATATTTCAATCTCAACTGCTGATCTGCTCAAAGAATTCAGTCCTGTCACGTGCTTGGGGAATTTTAAACAACTGTCCTACTTTAGTTCCCTGTTTTATCTAGAAATTTCCAAAGTAAATTAACGGACTTCTTTTGTGAAGTTATTAGTTCATCACTCATCATTTTAATGAAATATGTGGAAATGAATTGATCTTGAAAGAAAGTCGAATAAATTATCCGATATACAAGAAAAACTGTCAGAGAACATGTCTTGAAAAAGTATCAAAAATAACAAAGGTCAGGTGCCCTGGATATCATTGATTGGGCTTCTACATACAAACTTTATGGAGACTATTTTGGGCTTAGCATGTGTTTAGACGACTCAAAGTACTTTGTCGATGCCCCGACTTCACTTCTCGTCTAGTCCGGTGTAGCAGGATCATTTGAATCGGCGGCGCCCTTTTGTGAGTTTCTACCTCGGCTTTTTCTTTTTTCTTTTTTGAGACCCAAAGCGCCCTTTGCGGGTTTTCACCTTGGCCTCTTTAAGCATAGTATTTCTTGACTGAATCTGAGTTCACAGGATTAGGTAAGGTTTTTCCATCCATTTCAGCCAGAATCAATGCACCTCCAGAGAAAGCTTCTTTCACACATATGGTCCTTCCCAGTTCGGCATCCATTTTCCTCTGAAATCCTTTTGCATGGGAAGGATCTTTTTCAGCACAAGATCTCCTTCTTTAAACTCTCTTGGGCGAATCTTTTTATCATAAGCTCGCACCATTCATTTTTGGTACATTTGACCATGACGGATAGCCCTTAGCCTCTTTTCTTCGATTAAGTTCAGCTGATCGTATCGAGCCTGGATCCATTCAGCTTCATCCAGTTTTATTTCCGACAAAACCCGAAGAGAAGGTATTTCCACTTCAATAGGTAGGACTGCCTCCATCCCATAAACTAACAAGAAAGGTGTTGCCCCAGTAGAGGTTCTGACCGGCGTTCGATAAGCGTAGAGTGCAAATGGTAATTTCTCATGCCAATCCTTATAAGTCTCTGTCATCTTCCTTATTATCTTCTTGATATTTTTATTGTCTGCTTCCACTGCACCATTCATTTTTGGGCGGTAGGGAGACGAGTTGTGGTGTTTGATACCGAATTGGCTGCAAACATCTGCTATGGTGCTGTTGTTCAGGTTCAATGCGTTGTCAGATATAATTCTCTCAGGCATTCCATAACGACATATGATCTCCTTTTTTAAGAATTTACCGACTGCCGATTTTGTGACATTGGCATACGAGGCAGCTTCTACCCACTTGGTGAAGTAATCAATGACTACGAAGATGAATCGATGCCCGTTAGAAGCCTTCGGTGAGATTGGTCCAATAACATCCATGCCACACATAGAAAAGGGCCATGAGGAAGTCATCACGTGTAAAGGTGACGGAGGCACATGAATTTTATCACCATAAATCTGACATTTATGACACCTCTTAGCATAGTTGATGCAATCTCCTTCCATGGTGGACCAATAATATCCAAACCTCATGATCTGCCTGGCCATTGTAAAACCATTGGCATGTGTTCCACAAACGCCTTCATGAACTTCTTCTAGAATTTTCCTGGCCTCTATAGTATCAATGCATCTCAGTAGCACCTGATCTTTTCTCCTTTTGTAGAGGATGTCCCCATCTAAGACATAGTCAGAGGCCAATCTCCTGAGCGTCCTTTTCTCGTTCTCAGTCGCATGCTCCGGGTATTCGCGGTTTTTTATGTATTGCAACACATTTTGATACCAAGGGTGATCATCTCTTTCCTCATCTTCCAGATTACAACAATAGGCTGGGACTTCGAGAATACTCATCTGGATGGGTCTCATATCCTCTGGCCTGTTCACCTTGATCATAGAAGCCAGAGTTGCCAAGGCATCTGCCATTTGGTTTTCATCACGTGGGAGATAATTAAAAGTGATGTTATCAAACTCCTCAATCAATCCCAAAACTATCTTTCGATATTTGATTAGTTTAGGATCTCGGGTCTCCCATTCACCTTTGAGTTGATAAATCACTAGTGCAGAATCTCCATATACTTTTAACACCCTAATCTTCCGCTCTATGGCTGCTCGAATTCCCATGATACAAGCTTCATATTCTGCCATGTTATTTGTACAGTCAAAATCCAATCTGCATGTGAGTGGATGATGATCACCACTAGGAGACACCAAGATTGCCCTAATTCCATTTCCCACAGCATTAGACGCTCCATCAAAGTTCAACTTTTACGGTATTTCTTCAGCATTTGCCACATACATCAACTCTTCATTGAGGAATTCAAAGCTCAAAGGCTCGTAATCTTCTGAGGCTCTGCTAGCCAGAAATTCTGCTATTGCACTCCCTTTTATGGCCTTTTGATTCACGTAGACTATGTCAAATTCAGATAGCAAAATCTGCCACCTTGCCATCCTCCCGTTCAGAGCAGTTGACTCCATCATATATTTCAACGGGTCAAGCTTTGAAATTAGCCAGGCCGTATGGTATAACATATACTGCCTTAGCCTCCGTGTTGCCTAGATCAAAGCGCAATATAATTTTTCGATCGACGAATATCTCATTTCACATTCGGTGAACTTCTTGCTGAGATAGTATATCGCCTTTTCTTTCCTCCATGACTCATCGTGTTGTCCAAGCACACATCCCATGGAGTTATCGAACATTGATAGATACAGTATCAATGGTCTATCTAGATTTGGCGGAGATAGCACTGGGGCAGTCGACAGATATTGTTTGACCTTGTCAAAAGCTCTCTGGCATTCTTCGTCCCATACCCCTTGGTTGTGTTTCTTGAGAAGACGGAATATAGGATCGCATTTCTCGGTTAACTGTGAAATGAACCGAGCAATGTAATTTAATCTTCCAAGAAAACCTCGAACTTCTTTTTGAGTGTGTGGTGGAGGCAAATCTTGTATAGCTTTGACTTTATCTGAGTCAACTTCAATCCCTTTCTCGATGACCACGAAACTCAGCAGTTTCCCCGACCTAGCTCCAAAAGTACACTTGGTCGGGTTGAACTTTAATTGGAACTTCCTTAATCTTAGGAACAATTTCTTCAAAACTTCGACGTGTTCCTTTTCCGTTCGAGATTTGGCGATCATATCATCAACGTACACTTCAATCTCTTTGTGCATCATGTCGTGGAACAGGGTTACCATGGCCCTTTGGTATATTGCCCCTACATTCTTCAGCCCGAATGGCATTACTTTATAATAGAAGGTGCCCCATAACGTTATGAAAGTGGTCTTCGTCATGTCCTCAGGGTGCATCTTGATCTGATTATATCCGGAGAATCCATCCATAAAAGAAAACCACGAGTATCCCGCCGTGTTATCCACCAACGTGTCAATATGGGGCAAAGGGAAATTGTCTTTTGGGCTGGATTTATTTAGGTCTCTATAATCTACACACATCCGAACCTTTCCATCCTTTTTTGGGACAGGAACGATATTGGCCACCCACTCTGAGTATTTGACCGCCTGTAGAAAACCAGCATCAAACTGTTTCTTTACTTCCTCTTTTATCTTCAATACTACGTCAGGCCTCATCCTCCGTAGCTTTTGCTGCACTGGCCTACACTCTTCCTTTATGGGGAGGCGATGTACTACAATATCAGTACTTAGACCCGGCATGTCTCGATATGACCACGCGAAGACATCTTTGAATTCCCGCAGTAACTCCACCAGATTTTGTTTCGTTTCCTCGGTTACGCCTGCTCCGATTCTCACCATCTTTCCTTCTTCTAAGGATATGTTCTCTACTTCCTCGTCGTGGGGTAGGATTTGTTTCTCTTCCTGCCATACCATTCTCAACAGATCCGGGGATAAGTCACCATCTCTGTCACCTTCAAAATCTTGAGATTAGGAAAAACTTCAGATCAATGGAGACAAGAGTTGCAAGAAGAAAGAAGTAGGACCGAGCAATGGGAAAGAAAATTTCAAGAAATGAAAGCCCAAAAGGAGAGTCTAGAAAGGCAAGTGCCAGAAAGCCAAAATGGGAGAAACGAATTGAAGTCTAGAGTGGCAGAGTTGGAAAGGTCACTTAATTATTATCGAAACCGCAGCTCGGTAAAAGAGTTAAAAGCGAGTCTTAACGAAATAGAAGAGATGAAAAAGATGATTGAAAAGTCAGAAACGGCCTTGCTAAAATGCCAAACCACATCAAGGCTCTAGAGTTAAATGGAGAACGAAGAGAAATGGAGCTACACTATTCCCGCAATCAAGTCAGAGATAGAGATTACCTCATGGGGGAGGCTATAACCCAGATACGGGAAATAGCTGAATATTTACGGACCCTAGCCACAGAAGCTGATGTACTGAGCATGTAGTTCGAGACACGGTCAGATCATAGACGCAAACTAGCCTCTCTCATTACGAAGATTAAAGCCTTAGGGGTCAGGGCAATGTCGTATTTGTAATCTATTTTATGTAAAGAGCTTTGTTTTCAAAATAAAGTTTCCTATATGGAATTGAATCAGAGTCGATGCCTCTTTGCATTCATGCATTGCATTGCATTACACGACATCATATGCATTAAGATCCATTAAAAGATTCTAATAATAAAAATTTTTCAGCGTCCTGGAAACCGACGAAAACCAACCCATCATACATTACTACAATACCCGTCGTAAGGCAAAAACAATGGATCAGAGAATAGAAAGACTGGAACAGATGCAGAAGGATATGCGAGATCAGTTGCAAGCTCAAATGGAGGAACGATTGGCGAAGATACAGCAAGAAATGAAGGATCAGGTGCTTGAATCCCAAAATAACATAATAAACGAGTTGACCCAGCTATTGGCCGGAGAATCTAACAAAGGAAAGAGCACTGGCGACGATAATGAAAAATCTCCCCACCCTTCGGGTCCTACTCCAACTCATACCCAAGTACAACCGGAGGCCAACCCTCAGATGGCCCATGTTACCATCAGACCTCAATATCAAGCCGGTACGTCGATGCAAATGAATTTCCCAATGGGCTTGGGCTCCCATTCAGGGGATCATCCAACTAACCCCGTAGTCTCCGACCTCGATGATCTAGCAGAAACGGAAAAGGCAAAGGTAGATATGTCTAAACAATTCGAAGAAAAGTGTAAGTGGATAGAAGAGAAGTTTAGGGCAATGGAGAGCGCGAGCCACCGTGGCGGGGTTAATGTTAAAGACCGGAGCTTAGTCCCAGACCTAATACTCCCGCCCAAGTTCAAGACCCCGGAGTTTGAAAAATATAATGGGACCAGTTGCCCAGAAGCTCACATAACGATGTTCTGTCGAAAGATGGCAGGATACGCTGAGAATGATCAACTATTGATTCACTACTTTCAAGACAGTTTGGTCGGATCGGCGGCCAAATGGTATAACCAGCTAAGCCGCGCACAAGTTAATTCGTGGGAAGATTTGGCACAAGCTTTTACGAAGCAGTATGGTCACATGACAGACATAACGCCAGATAGAATAACATTGCAAAACATAGAGAAGAAGCCAAGTGAGAACTTCAGGCAGTATGCCCAGAGGTGAAGGGAAGTAGCTACGCAAGTCCAACCACCCCTCACGGAAAAAGAAACCGTCAAGTTGTTTATCAGTACTTTGAGGGCCCCGTTTATCACCCACATGGTAGGGAGCACAACTCAAAGCTTTACAGATATAATCATGACGGGGGAGATGATTGAAAATGCCATAAGAGGTGGACGGATCGAAGCGGGTGAGGCTACTAGGAGATCTGTCTCTAGAAAAAAGAATAACGAAGTAAACAATGTAAGTACGTACAATAAAGGATACTCGAAAGCAGTTACCGTTAATTCACCAAAAGTCATGGCTGCCAAGCAACAAGGGACGACAGGACAAGAGCCAGGCCCAAGACCAAATTTCGAGAGGCCCCAATTTACGCCAATCCCGATAATATACAGGGAGATGTATCAACGTCTGTTCGACGTACACATCGTAGCCCCGTATTATCTAAAGCCATTACAGCCCTCATACCCCAAATGGTACGACCCAAACGCTGAATGCGAGTACCATGCAGGAGTAGCAGGCCACTCGATAGAAAACTGCACTGCCTTCAAAAAGGTAGTCGAAAAATTCATCAAGATGGGGATTATAGAGCTCGACGATCTGCCTGGTTCGGGAACCCATTACCCAATCATGGGGATAGAGCGATAAAAGCGATCGGAAAGGATGGAGCAAGAAAGACCAAGGAAAACATCTTGAATGTGAAGACCCCACTAATAATCGTATGGAGGGAAATGATAAAAAGGGGGCTGATAAAGTCAAGTCTCGAAGGAAAAGGCGAAAAACCTGGAAATTACTGCGCGTTCCACGGAGCTGAAGGGCATAAGATCCAGGGCTGCACAGAATTTAGACTATTGGTGCAAAGCTTCATGAACAGTAAAGAGTTAGAATTTTATGAAGAAAGCTCAGAAGAAGGGAACGTACATGCGACAGAAGGAGAGTTGACTCATCAAAAAGCTAAGTTTCCGAAGATAATTATTTCCCGCCCAAGAAACCCAGAAAGCGGGGCTCAAACGGCGCCTAAGATTATAATCAAGAAGCCAGCATCCTTCCCTTACAAGGATGACAAGAAAGTACCCTGGAGCTATAATTGTAATGTAACAACACCAGAAGTAGAGAGCTCAGCTACCGTTGTCAATGGAAGCCGAAGTAAAGTATCCCATGCACAAAGAGGGAGGTGTTACGACTCACCAGGCATTAGAATAAATACGGCAAAATTAAAGGCTACGGTAGTCGAACCAGAGGAAGACCCTAGCACCCTTGTCAATGTACCTGTGAGGGAAGAAGAGGCAAAAGAATTTTTGAAATTCTTAAAGCATAGTGAGTACAGCGTAGTGGAGCAGCTGCATAAGCAACCGGCCCGTATTTTGGTACTAGCTTTATTGTTGAGCTCGGAAGTACATCGGGAGGCGTTGATGAAAGTACTAAACGAAACTTATGTTACCAAAGATATATCTGTCAACAAACTTGACCGATTAGTGGGCAACATAAGTGCTGATAACTTCATCTCCTTCAGCGATGATGAAATTCCATTTGGGGGCATGGAATCAACCAAGGCCTTGCATATAACTACTCGTTGTAAGGGATCTACCCTACCGAGCGTGTTAATTGACAACGGGTCGGCCTTGAATGTCTTACCATTATCGACTTTGAAAAGGTTGCCAATAGACAGTTCTCACATGAAGTCGTGCCAGAGCATAGTGATGGCGTTTGATGGCACCGAGAGGAGGGTGATGGGAAAGATAGACATACCGTTACAAATCGAGCCAAATACATATGAAGTAGATTTTCTGGTGATGGATATCAAACCCTCATACAACTGCTTATTGGGAAGACCCTGGATTCATTCGGCAGGGGCAGTACCCTCATCCCTCCATCAAAAACTAAAGTTGGTGGCTGATGGTCGATTGGTCACCATCAACGCTGAAGAAGACATCATAGCAACAGTCACCAATGACGCGCCATATGTGGAGGCGAATGAGGAGGCCGTTGAATGCTCTTTTCGATCTTTAGAATTCGTCAATGCGACATTTATTCGTGAAGGGGCTAAAATTTCGGTACCCAAGATATCCAATGCCACGAAGATGGGCCTACAAGTGATGGTCAAAAGGGAGCCTTACCGGGAAGAGGGCTAGGCAGACGTCTCTAGGGTGAAGTTCAAGCGCCATCATTGAAAGAAAAGAGAGACTGTTTTGGCCTGGGTTTTAAGCCAAATGCCAGCGAGATGAGAAGGGAAATAGAGAAGAAACAGGAGAGAAGGAGAGCACGACTGAATGGGGAAGAGGTCATGTGGGAACCAATGACGTTCCCTCATATATCCCAAACCTTTATATCTGGAGGAATAATTCACCCCGAGAGAGGGTTGTCGAATAAAGGTCCTCACATCAATGCTATAGACGAAGGAGAAACTGGACAAAGGAACCTGACGGGCATTCGTCCTTATGAACTTGGGAACGTTTTGAACAATTGGACTGCGGAGGAATTGCCTGTAGTTTTTAGAAATCCCACAGAGTAATGTTCAAGAACGCGCTTGTTATTTTAAGCCTAAGAACAATAAAATCTCTTTTGTGAAACGGGCTAATGATCAGAAATCTTTATTTGAATGAAATGCATTTTGATTCATTATCGAAAATATTCTGTGTTTTCCTCTAGTAAATTTCTTTTTGTTTTTATTTTTTGCTCATTAGTGGCATGAATAATTGTCCGCAAATTCATTCTTCATACATTTTGGCACCTATCACAGGTCCCTAGATATCAACGATGTAAGCAACGATACTACAGACTTAGAGGCCCATTTTGAGCAGGACATGTGTTTAGAAGGATCTCAAGTTCATAAGGACGAATGCCCGTCAGGTTCCTTTGTCCAGTTTCTCCTTCGTCTATAGCATTGATGTGAGGACCTTCATTCGACAACCCTCTCTCGGGGTGAATTATTCCTCCAGATACGAAGGTTTGGGATATGAGGGAACGTCATTGGTTCCCACATGACCTCTTCCCCATTCAGTCGTGCTCTCCTTCTCTCCTGCTTCTTCTCTATTTCCCTTCTCATCTCGCTGGCATTTGGCTTGAAACCCAGGCCAAAACGGTCTCTCTTTTTTTTCAATAATGGTGCTTGAACTTCACCCTGGAGACGTCTGCCTAGCCCTCTTCCCGGTAAGGCTCCATTTTTGACCATCACTTGTAGGCCCATCTTCGTGGCATTGGATATCTTGGGTACCGGAATTTTAGCCCCTTCACGAATAAATGTCGCATTGACGAATTCTAAAGATCGAAAAGAGCATTCAACGGCCTCCTCATTCGCCTCCACATATGGCGCGTCATTGGTGACTGTTACTATGATGTCTTCTTTCGCGTTGATGGTGACCAATCGACCATCAGCCACCAACTTTAGTTTTTGATGGAGGGATGAGGGTACTGCCCCTGCCGAATGAATCCAGGGTCTTCCCAATAAACAGTTGTATGAGGGTTTGATATCCATCACCAGAAAATCTACCATCACCAGAAAATCTACTTCATATGTATTTGGCCTGATTTGTAACGGTATGTCTATCTTTCCCATCACCCTCCTCTCGGTGCCATCAAACGCCCTCACTATGCTCTGGCACGACTTCATGTGAGAACTGTCTATTGGCAACCTTTTCAAAGTCGATAATGGTAAGACATTCAAGGCCGACCCATTGTCAATTAACAAGCTAGGTAGGGTAGATCCCTTACAACGAGTAGTTATATGCAAGGCCTTGGTTGATCCCATGCCCCCAGATGGAATTTCATCATCACTGAAGGAGATGAAGTTATCAGCACTTATGTTGCCCACTAATCGGTCAAGTTTGTTGACAGATATATCTTTGGTAACGTAAGTTTCGTTCAGTACTTTCATCAACGCCTCCCGATGTACTTCCGAGCTCAACAGTAAAGCTAGTACCGAAATACGGGCCGGTTGCTTATGCAACTGCTCCACTACGCTGTACTCACTATGCTTTAAGAATCTCAAAAATTCTTTTGCCTCTTCTTCCCTCACAGGTACATTGACAAGGGTGCTAGGGTCTTCCTCTGGTTCGACTGCCGTAGCCTTTAATTTTGCCGTATTTATTCTAATGCCTGGTGAGTCGTAACACCTCCCTCTTTGTGCATGGGATACTTTACTTCGGCTTCCATTGACAACGTTAGCTGAGCTCTCTACTTCTGGTGTTGTTACATTACAATTATAGCTCCAGGGTACTTTCTTGTCATCCTTGTAAGGGAAGGATGCTGGCTTCTTGATTATAATCTTAGGCGCCGTTTGAGCCCCGCTTTCTGGGTTTCTTGGGCCGAAAATAATTATCTTCAGAAACTTAGATTTTTGATGAGTCAACTCTCCTTCTGTCGCATGTACGTTCCCTTCTTCTGAGCTTTCTTCATAAAACTCTAACTCTTTACTGTTCATGAAGCTTTGCACCAATAGTCTAAATTCTGTGCAGTCCTGGATCTTATGCCCTTCAGCTCCGTGGAGCGTGCAATAATTTCCAGGTTTTTTGCCTTTTTCTTCGAGACTTGACTTTATCAGCCCCTTTTTATCATTTCCCTCCATACGATTATTAGTAGGGTCTTCACATCCGAGATGTTTTCCTTGGTCTTTCTTGCTCCATCCTTTCCGATCGCGTTTATCGCTCTATCCCCATGATTGGGTAATGGGTTCCCCGAACCAGGCAGATCGTCGAGCTCTATAATCCCCATCTTGATGAATTTTTTGACTACCTTTTTGAAGGCAGTGCAGTTTTCTATCGAGTGGCCTGTTACTCCTGCATGGTACTCGTATTCAGCATTCGGGTCATACCATTTGGGGTATGGGGGCTGTAATGGCTTTAGATAATACGGGGCTATGATGTGTGCATCGAACAGACGTTGATACATCTCCCTATATGTTATCGGGATTGGCGTAAATTGGGGCCTCTCGAAATTTGGTCTTGGGCCTGGCTTTTGTCCTGTCATCCCTTGTTGCTTGGCAGCCATGACTTTTGGTGAATTAACGGTAACTGCTTTCGAGTATCCTTTATTGTACGTACTTACATTGTTTACTTCGTTATCCTTTTTTCTAGAAACGGATCTCCTAGTAGCCTCACCCGCTTCGATCCGTCCACCTCTTATGGCGTTTTCAGTTATCTCCCCTGCCATGACTATATCTGTGAAGCTTTGAGTTGTGCTCCCTACCATGTGGGTGATAAACGGGGCCCTCAAAGTACTGATAAACAACTTGACGATTTCTTTTTCCGTGAGGGGTGGTTGGACTTCCGTAGCTACTTCCCTCCACCTCTGGGCATACTGCCTGAATTTCTCACTTGGCTTCTTTTCTATGTTTTGCAATGTTATTCTATCTGGCGTTATGTCCGTCACGTGACCATACTACTTCGTAAAAGCTTGTGCCAAATCTTCCCACGAATTAACTTGTGCGCGGCTTAGCTGGTTATACCAATTGGCCGCCGATCCGACCAAACTGTCTTGAAAGCAGTGAATCAACAGTTGATCATTCTCAGCGTATCCTGCCATCTTTCGACAGAACATCATTATGTGAGCTTCTGGGCAACTGGTCCCATTATATTTTTCGAACCCCGGGGTCTTGAACTTGGGCGGGAGTATTAGGTCTGGGACTAAGCTCCGGTCTTTAACATTAACCCCGCCACGGTGGCTCGCGCTCTCCATTGCCCTAAACTTCTCTTCTATCCACTTACACTTTTCTTCGAATTGTTTAGACATATCTACCTTTGCCTTTTCCGTTTCCGCTAGATCATCGAGGTCGGGAACTACGGGGTTAGTTGGATGATCCCCTGGATGGGAGCCCAAACCCATTGGGAAATTCATTTGCGTCGACGTACCGGCTTGATATTGAGGTTTGATGGTAACATGGGCCATCTGAGGGTTGGCCTCCGGTTGTACTTGGGTATGAGTTGGAGTAGGACCCGAAGGGTGGGGAGATTTTTCATTGTCGCCGTCAGTGCTCTTTCCTTTGTTAGATTCTCCGGCCAATAGCTTGGTCAACTAGTTTATTATGTTATTTTGGGATTCAAGCACCTGATCCTTCATTTCTTGCTGTATCTTCGCTAATCGTTCCTCCATTTGAGCTTGCAACTGATCTCGCATATCCTTCTGCATCTGTTCCAGTCTTTCTATTCTCTGATCCATTGTTTTTGCCTTATGACGGGTATTGTAGTAATGTATGATGGGTTGGTTTTCGTCGGTTTCCAGGGCGCTGAAAAATTTTTATTATTAGAATCTTTTAATGGATCTTAATGCATATGATGTCGTGTAATGCAATGCAATGCATGAATGCAAAGAGGCATCGACTCTGATTCAATTCCATATAGGAAACTTTATTTTGAAAACAAAGCTCTTTACATAGAATAGATTACAAATACGGCCTTGCCCCAACCCCTAAGGCTTTAATCTTCGTAAGCAGAGAGGCTAGTTTGCGTCCATGATCTGACCGTGTCTCGAACTGCATGCTCAATACATCAGCTTCTGTGGCTAGGGTCCGTAAATATTCAGCTATTTCCCGTATCTGGGTTATAGCCTCCCCCATGAGGTAATCTCTATCTCTGACTTGATTGCAGGAATAGTGTAGCTCCATTTCTCGTCGTTCTCCATTTAAGTCTAGAGCCTTGATGTGGTTTTGGCATTTTAGCAAGGTTGTTTCTAACTTTTCAATCTTCTTTTTCATCTCTTCTATTTCGCTAAGACTCGCTTTTAACTCTTTTACCGAGCTGCGGTTTCGATAATAATTAAGTGACCTTTTTCTTCCATTTTGGCTTTCTGGCACTTGCCTTTCTAGACTCTCCTTTTGGGCTTTCATTTCTTGAAATTTTCTTTCCCATTGCTCGGTCCTACTTCTTTCTTCCTGCAACTCTTGTCTCCATTGATCTGAAGTTTTTCCTAACCCCGCGGTTCTCATTGAGAGGCACATCTTCTTGTAATCCTTCTTTAAGCTATTCAGATCTTCCTCAGTTTCACTTTTCCTTTTTCTTAACTTTTCGGCTTCTGCCTTTTGTGTCTCCACATCCCATTTCAAATGCATTTTTTCCTTCTCCAATTGTTTGATCTTTTTCTCGAGTTCTAAACTTTGCTTCGCAAAATCTTGCCTTATAATCTCCAGCTCAGTGGGAACTACTCGCAGATGTTCTTCCGTCGACCGATCATCACCTAAGGTTGGACCCAGAATATTATCATTAGTTCTTTTACTCAACCATACTTCGTACTCAGCGGTCACCGTTTTATCCGCGTTTATTCTCTTCATCCGATGTGTTTGCTTCCAAGCATTCGCGACTTCCGTAATCTTCTTCTTGTAACCCTCTCCCGAATAAGAGAATTCACTCTGGGCCAATCCATACGTGGCTGGTACAAACTGCTTAGACTTATATTGTCTTGTTGCTAGTAGAGGGGCGTATCCAATGGCTCCCCAAATCCCGAGTAAAGGGACCCAATCAAAATCTCCGCATCTATAAAGTACCTCTTCAGGTATCATCCATGGAGTTTTCCATTCAATGTCTTCTTCGTGCAGATTCTGAAGAATTGTCAACCATCCCTCTTCTGTTATATCTTCTCGTCTTGGCGCGGCTATCTCCTCCTTTAACGGTGAATAGTCTTCACGAAAGGGTCGGTAAGAGACTTTATCCATCTTCCAAAAATGAGCATGAAACCATACGGTCAACAACTGTGCACATCCAATAAACCTCCCCTCTCTTGTTCTGCGGCATGCGTTTAACGATCTGAAAGTTTCTGCTAGGATTACTGGGACAGGTGTAACTTGCTTATCCAACCGGTCAAACAGATCTACAACTGCTTCGTCTATGTGTCTCAGGGTTTTGGGGAAAATAACTAACCCATAGATGCTTAAGGCGAAAGTATCAACTTTCCTTTTCACATCAGGGTGCGTCAAAATTAGATCCCTTAAATTTGCCCAAGGGATACATCTCCCTTCGCCTTTCTGCTGAATTCTAGCTGAGATCCACTGTTCTCTCATTCCAGTAATCTTCATCAATTTCTTGGCAAAAGGAGGAATATAAGCAGGCCTAATATAAACCTTATCAACTTGTACCTTGGGACTACGAAGCAAGGTGGTATACTCTTCTATGGTCGGCACCAAATCTACTTTTCCAAAACTGAAACAACTGTATGCAGAATTCCAAAATTGAACCATAGCCCGAAACATGTGTTTATCTATCTTGACATCGAGTAAGTAGGAGATATCACCATAACTGTGGTAGAATATTTGTTTAGCCTCACTTTCCCAATGAGTCCAGATGTCGCGCAACTCTTGTAGCTCATTTTGCGTCACGCTAATACGGGTGAAGTCCCATAGCTCTGACGTGTAACCGTCAACTAAGCTGTCTCCTTTTCCTAACTGCAACTTTTCTGACCATACGCGTACAGCCGCATTGTCCTCTACTTTATCAAGAAAATTGTTTTCCATAGCAAACTTCCTATTTTAGCAATCGAACAGAAACCGACACCTCTTTTAATGTGGAATGACATGCAAACAACAATGAATCGAATCGAGTCAGTATCACATAATCAGAGCAAGTAGAATATCATCAAACACTTATCTAGGTAACTGTCCAAGCTTCCGCATTCTACCTAGGGTAGGCTCTTAGATTTTACTATATGTAGTTCGGCTCTACAGAGGGGTACCTGAACCAGCAGATTCCTCAATCCTCACCCATTATAGGCTCATACGGACTGAGTTCAGTTCAAGGGGATACATTTCTCTATGGCAATGCGGAGGTGAAAACCTCACGAAGCGCATAAGTACGGATGTATCCCGGAAGCAATCCATTAGCCCATGCGGATGTGAAAACCTCACGAAAGCTTAGTTTCTCGCTCCCACTTAAAGGTGTGACCAACGGTCATGCAATGCAATGCCAAAGTATTTCATGCAACTTGACATTATAGCACAATCAAAGGTGTCAAAAAAATGATTTTCCAAAACAATTTTCCAAGTTTTCAATCAAAAGGACAACAATCAATCAATTTATGGCCTGACCCTCAAAGTCCCCAGTGGAGTCGCCATGCTGTCGAAACCATTTTTTACGAGTTTTGAAAAAGTGGGGATCGACTAAAAAAATATGAAGTCGCCACCGATCCTTTTTATTTAGGTGTGATCGGGTCACCTATAAAAATATTTTGGTTTGCGAAATTCGAGAAAACAGGTTCGGGAGTCGGTTACGTGCAAGGAAGGGTTAGCACCCTTGCAACGCCCAAAGTTGGTACCAAATTGATTAATGTCGTCCTAATGTCGAAAACTTGAAAATATCTAGGGTAAAACTTTTGAAGAAAAAAAAAGGGATAATTGAATTAGGATTGAATCTCAAGATTAACTCGCTTCAAAAGAATAAAAGTATCATACCCAACACGTTAGGATATAACACCTTTATATTTTGACACCGAGATCATCTTTGATCTTCAAAATATGTAAAAGAAAAGGATATTTGAGTATTTAGACGAACGAAAAGATCGACACCCAACACTTTAGGATGTAATCTTCCGGCAACCTTCTAAACACACAAATATTACTTTTTTTTTTGTATGAATTAAAATGTCGAATTGCGATTTAAAACCGTTGATCCACATGAAATGACGTAAACGAAATCAACAATACTGGTAATAAAATATAGAAACTATAAAAAGGTAAAAAAAAAAAAAGGTATTGAAATGATAATAAAAAGCTAGAAAGTGTTAGTAAAGATCGAGATAATAAAAAGGCATATACAATATGATAGCATGAATATGATAATAATAATAATAATAATAATAATGAAAATATAGTAAAATAATAATAGTAGCAATATGTACAACATAATAATAATAATAATAATAATAATAATAATGATAATAATATAGTAATAATACTAAGATAATAATAATATGTACAGCATAATAATATAATAATAATAGTAATAATAAATAGTATATAAAATAATAATAATAATACGATATATAATAATAGATATGATAATAAGTATGATAATAATAGTAATAATAAAATAACAATAATACTAACACAAAATATGTACAATATACTAATATAATATAATAATAATAATAATAATAATAATAATAAATAATAATAATATAGTAATAAATAATAATACTAAGAGTGATAATAAACGTAATAATAATATAGTATTAAATACAATACTAAATATGAGGTATAATAATATATATAAATAAAAAATTTTAATAATAAACAAGCGAAAATAGTCAAAAGGCACGAAAATTGAATTAAGAGCAGAATATTAGGGCAAATTCGAAATAAATAAAAGAGGGAAGCGCTTTATTGAAACGCGCGTGAAAGGAGGGGGACCGAAGTGGAAATTATGCCTTTTTCCTAAAGCGCAGCGTTCTCACAAGGACCAAATTACAAAGTGTGTAAAATTGATAGACCGAAATTGAAATAACAGAAAACTTAATTTTAAAAGCTAAAAATGCAGGAGGACCGAAAACGTAATAAACCCCTCAGCTAAAAAACACGCGGATCCTACCTGGAGCGGGTCGGGTAATCTGGTCGAAGCTTGAAACGACGTCGTTTTGGGCATTAATGGCCAGCCTCAAAACGACGTCGTTTTAAGAGGCTATATAAGGCCTTAAATCCCCAAAAAAAATCATTTGATGTGTGTGCTTAAAAAATAAATTTCTCTGCTCTCGTTTTCTCCCTGGGACAGGACCCAATTCCGGCGCAAGGATCGCCGCCGACCACCGCCGGCCACCAAATTCGCAAAATGGTGAGTTTTTTTATTTTTTTATTATTTTTTTATATATACGTATATTTGTAAAATAAAAGATTCGAAAAAAAAAGAAAAGAAAAGAAAAAAGAAGGAAATACCTTCAAATGTTACCGATTCGATTTGGATTCTTTTGTTTAACCTATGATATTATTTGATTTTTTGAGAATATTATGCTTGTATTTGATTGAAAAAAAAAGAGAGACTGTTACATTCTTCCTGGCTTTATAGCGGAATAACAATGATAAAAAAAAAACTCCTTTTTGCTCGTGATGTTGCTGTGTTTTTGTCTTCTTCTGCAGGTGGATGGACGGCGCAAGTGGTGCCGACCATGGTGGCTGAAAACAGGGCGTAGTGGGGGAGCGGCGCCAAAGTTTCTTTTTTCTTTTCTTAGGGTTTCTGAAACCCTAAAATTTGGGGTCATTTGGGCCATCTAAAATTTATTTGTTTTATTTTTGGGCCCGAACTATTTGGGCTTTGTACATTTACAATTACGAAGCTCCAATGACAACATATTCTTCAAGGAAGAATCTGCAATCCAAGTAGAAAATTTTGCACCACCATAATTCTCAATGATGAGTTGCCAAAGCTTTACTGGAGGACAAAGAGAGTCCAACACCCGTTCTTCATCTTCTTTATTCCTTGATCCTTCTCAAACTTTTTACTCCAATGCAATATTAATCTATCAATCCCCTGCTTCTCGTTTAACTTGGCTTTCCTTGCATCTCGACAATTAACATCTCGACAATATTAATCTATCAAGATTTTGCAAGTTGATAAGATTTCCCATCTTCGGAGGTAACTTTTTGTTGAGCATTGGCCTGCAATGCAACAGGAGACCAGCAGCTGATCATCTAAAGACCAACATTGTTGCTGAATCGAGTGCATCAGTTTCCTTAACATTTTGTTCATTTTGTTCATTTAGTCACTATGTAATTTAACTTAGTTTCTTTGTAACTTGTTATCAAAGTTAGTAAGATTTCTATAGGATTTGTCGTTGATGTAATAGGTGATAAGCCAGCTTCCTTTTGTGTGTAATTCAAGTTTAGTAGTCATGTATTAGTGGGAGCAGTTATGACATTAGGTAACTGTCCATTACTATGCAACTTTGTAACTCATATATGTTTTTCAAGTTTTAATAAGTTTTTTTGAATTTTTCGGTTATCTTCTTGCTCAAGCACTTTTGCTCTCGTTTTTACTTCTGTTTTTCATTTTCTTGCTTTTGTTTTGCTTTGTTCTGCTGCCAAAACTTTTGAAGCATGGAACAACCTTTTAATAGTATGTTTCTAAATAGTAAAGAGTACATAAAGAATCAGGTAAGCATTTGATATCAGTGTGAGAAAAATTTAAGTAACGAAGATGTTTTAAATTTTCAAAAACATCAGGCAACTCAGTGATACTATACCCACTCAAAGAAAGCACCCTTAAGTAGCCAAGTCTCGGCAATAAATCAACCAAAACAATACTGGTTAAATAAGGCCTCCAATAACGTGACAACTATAAAGGTAGAAAAGTACGTAATGATTTCACTTGATTAAATGCTTCAAACGTGCCAAATGTGCCGACAATATAAGAAGAATGTCGAGTGCGATTTGAGAACTGTTGTTGCTTATTGTTAAACTAAAACAAGAAGATAGAAAACTATAGAAAACAAGAAGAAACAACAGTATACTGAATTTGCTTGCCTTGTATTCATCACAAATGCTTACATATATAGCAGTATCGTAACTGCTCTTTAGTTGCTAACTACTAACAATAATAGTCTGCTGCTAACAACTACTCATTAACCAACTAACAGTTTTAACCAACTGTATGTATTACTCTAACATTCCCCTGGTTTTCTTCTTTCTTGTCTTCATGAAACATAAGATCTCTAGGTAACACACAAAGTGCTTGTTGGAAGAAATTAAAACGGCCAGGTGTGATAGGCTTAGTAAGGACATCAGCAACCTGTTTGTCAGAGGGAACGAAATTAACTTGAATAGTGCCATCAGAAACTTTTTTGCGAACAAAATGATGATCGATCTCAACATGTTTCACCTTAGTGTGATGTGTGGTGTTGGCAGCCATGGACACCGTGGATGTATTATCACACCAAACAATTGGAGACTGACTTAGAACCACCCCAACCTCAGACAATAGTTGTTTGATCCATAGTAACTCAGACACACCGTTTGCAAGACTGCGATATTCAGCCTCAGAAGAAGAACGAGAAACGACAGCCTGTTTCTTTGAACACCATACAATCGGATTTGGCCCAAGGTAAACAACATATCCTGTGGTTGAGCGCCTGTCTTCAACAGAAGAAGCCCAGTCAGCATCCGTGTAACAAGTGAGCTGAAACTGACCCTTGGAATAAAAAAGCCCATGTTGCAATGTACCACGTAAATAACGTAGAACTCGCTTGACTGCCTTCCAGTGAATCTCACTTGGAGCATTCATATATTGACTTAATTTGTTGACACAGTAGGATAAGTCTGGTAGGGTGATACACACATATTGGAGCATGCCAATTGTACTGCGGTACAAACGTCCATCAACAGTAGTGGATTCACCATCAGCAGCCACTAACTTTAGAAAGTTCACCATAGGTGTTGGTGTGGACGATGCAGCAGCCATGTTTGTTTTGGTAAGTATCTCACTTATGTACTTCTGTTGACTAAGAAAGAGACCCTGGGAAGTGCGATGAACTGCCACACCCAAGAAAAAATTGAGTGGTCCCATATCCTTGAGGGCAAATCGTGTATATAATTGTTGCACAACAGTAGTAATCTCCGAGTTTGAACTACCAGTAAGAACTATGTCATCGACATAAACCATAAGAAGTAACAAATTACCAGAGGAGCCCCGAATGAACAAAGAAGGGTCAGCATGAGATGCACGAAAATCGAGTTGACACAGGAGATATTGGCGAAGTGTATGGAACCATGCACGAGGGCCTGGCGCAGTCCGTATAAAGCCTTGTGTAAAAGACACACAAGTTTTTGTCCATTAGAACCAACTTCTTCAAAACCCGGAGGCTGCTCCATGTAGATTTCTTCGGTCAAATCCCCATTGGGAAAAGCATTATTGATATCGATTTGCCGTAAAATCCACCATTTCATAACTGCCATAGCAAGAATAGTGCGTATGGTAGTAGCCCGTACTACAGGACTGAAAGTATCCCGATAGTCCAATCCAGCATGCTGAGAAAATCCTTTTGCCACTAACCGAGCTTTGTATCTTTCAATAGTACCATCAGCCTTTGTCTTGACGTTAAATAACCATTTACAAGCAATAGCCCGTCTGTGAGCAGAAAGAGAACATAATGACTAAGTTTTATTTCGAACGAGAGCCTTAAGCTCAGTCTGAACAGCAGCCTTCCAAGAAGAATTTTTCATGGCAGCGTGAATATCATCAGGGACATCAACAAGGGCTGCAACACTCATGAAGGCCTTTGGTTTAAAAATGCCTGCCTTGCTACGGGTTATCATTTTATGGGTATTGCATGGGACATGCACAGGAGGGGGGACAAGAGGGACGTGATTTGAGGTGGGAGACAAAGAGTGAGTGGGATTAGGTGAAATGGGGTTAGAAAGTTGAGTTGGAGAAATAATGGGATTAGGTGCGACGTGGCTAGATGTGGGAGACAAAGAGTGGGTAGGATTAATAGAAAAAGGTACAATAGGTGCAGACAATAGTGGTGTAGGTGAGTGATTAAAGATTGTGGGTGGTGTAAAGTTAGTGGGTGGGGTATAGTTGGAGGATAAGACAAGAAGTTTTGAGCTGGAAAGTTGAGGTGATGAAGAAAAATTAGACGTTGGGGTGATGGAAAAAGTAGGTGGTGAGGTGACTTTTTTAAATGGGAAAACTTTTTCATTGAAAGTGACATGTCTTGTGATATATATTCTGCCAAAAGGATCTAGGCACCTATAACCTTTATGAAAAAAGGAATAGCCTAGGAAGGTGCAAGCTATGGATCGAAATTGGAGTTTATGTTTATTATAAGGTCTTAAGTTGGGAAAGCAGAGACAACCAAATACGCGCAAGAACCAATAGTCAGGTTGAGCTTTAAATAGTTTTTCATAGGGTGAAACATAGTTCAACGGTTGTGATGGTAGGCGGTTCAGCAAGTAAACAACATTAGCAAAAGCATCATTCCAGTAGGTTAAAGGCATACAAGCATGTGCAAGCATAGAAAGATCAGTCTCAACTATCTGCCTGTGTTTTCTCTCTACCAAACCGTTTTGAGGTGAGGTGTAAGGACATGTGAGACGATGGATAATCCCTTGTTGTGAAAGATACACTTTTAAGGCTTGAAACTCACCTCCCCCATCTTTTTGAAGAACTTGAAGCTTGTACCCCGTAACTCTTTCAGCTTGTTTATGAAAATGAGAAAACACCGTTAGAACTTCAGACTTTTGTTTTAAGAAATAAACCCATGTAAACCTTGTATAAGCATCTGTAAATGCAACATAGTACTGAAAACCATTAGAAGAAATAGGAGCAGGTCCCCAAACATCAGCAACTACAATTTGAAGTGGTGTAGTATACACAGTCGTCGACTTTGAAAATGGTTGCTTATGTTCTTTTCCCAAATGGCAAGCAATACAAGAAGATGAATTAGATTTTGCCCTAAAAGGAATATTACACATGCATAATGCCTTTGTAAGTATATCTTTACATGGATGACCTAGCCTACAATGCCACACATCAAGCTCCTCAGTTGAGCTAGCAGTAAAACATTGAGCAGAAGAGGTTGCCGAATCAGGAACATGAAGCCTGTACAAACCATTGTGAACTGATCCCTTAAGAAGAACCTCTCCTGTGTGCATATCATGAACTCGACACTGTGTAGGCAGAAACTCGAAGATTACCCTGTTATCTTTAGTAAACTTTGACACAGATAATAAGTTTTTTGTTATGCTAGGAACACATAATAAAGACCGCATGAGCAAGGGTCTGGAACGAGTTAGCAAAGACGACTGACCAGAAGAAAATATAGGGAGAGCAGCACCATTACCAACATACACCTTACCTGGTCCCTTGTACGGTGAGTTTTCTGTGATAGTAGCGGGGGAGTTGGTGAGATGATGAGTAGCGCCAGAATCCGGATACCATGCTGTATCACCAACTGTCTCAGGTGTAGCTAGATAAGCCTGGGGTTGTGAGCCTGTCGAAGCAGTATTATTGACCGGTGTAAAACTATTGTTGACAAATGGATTTGACCAGGTAGGAAACAGCATCATGGGTGAAGAAAACCAATTGGATGGAGCAGTGGAAGGTGAGGGTGATGCCCAAGGGACCATGGGAGGACTAACACCAAACATGCACATATTTGCTTGGGATGCTGGAGAGGGTCTATAACCCGTACTTTTGTAGGAAGCATTGAATCAATGATAACAACGATCAACAAGGTGTCCTTGTTTCCCACACAGTTGACACTGAAAGCGTGAGCCATTTGTACGACCACGACCACGCCCACTGTTGCTGTTGGATGGTCGATAGGTTGGTGAGGTATCAATATTATCAGGCTGCTTTGCTGGCTGATGAGAGACCATATTGGCACAAGAAGGAACATTAAGTAAGGATGAGGTTTGTCACGTTTCAGCATCCAAGAGCATTGTGGTGACTTCTTGAACTGTATAAGGCACTTGACTAGCCGAAATTATCGTAATGACGGATTCATAATTGAAGGACAACCCATTAAGGACAGCAGTGATATGTTCATGATCACTGATGATCTCACCACAACTAGCAAGGCTAGCACAGTAACCTTTAATTTTCATGAGAAAGTCTTCCATAGAAAGATCCCCTTTACTTTGAGAGTGCAAAGCTCTCCTGTAAAACATTAATCTGGACGTTGTCTTGCTGCCATACAAATTAACAATGGAGTTCCAAATTTGAGCACTAGTGTCCATTCCAATAAGATGAGGAAGAACAGATGGACTTACAGACGATAGGAGCCAATACGCAAAAGTACTATCTTGTTGCTCAAACCGAAGAAACTCAGGGTTTTCTTGAAGAACCCATTAGCGTCTGGAAGAAATTTCACAGGAGCAACCGTACAAGACTCCAAGAAGCTTTGAAGGTTGAACGTCTTGACAACCAACAAGATTTGCTAACGCCATAATAGGTAGTTGGTGTCATCAAGAAGTACACTAATCTTTTTTGTAGAAAAAATTCTGCTGTCAACGTTTCCAGCAACACTGGAAGCCATCGCAGGTGCAGCGGAATGAACAGCGGACGGACTAGAAGGAAGATCAGTGGCCATCTGATACCATGTTAAACTAAAACAAGAAGATAGAAAACTATAGAACACAAGAAGAAACAGCAGTATACTGAATTTGCTTGTCTTGTATTCATCACAAATGCTTACATATATAGCAGTAGCGTAACTGCTCTTTAGTTGCTAACTACTAACAATAATAGTCTGCTGCTAACAACTACTCATTAACCAACTAACAGTTTTAACCAACTGTATGTATTACTCTAACACTTATCACCCTCCATTTTGGAGGATATATCTCTTGCAATTTACTTGAGCTAAATCATTGATAAGGTCATACATTACAAATCGGGATTTATCTTTACAGGATATCTGAAAAAATGACCTCGACACTAGATCTTGAAAATATTAATTTCCAACATCTTTAATTTGAAGTATAGCTTTTTGTTGCAAGAGACCTTTTGCTCTCCATAGCAAGACAATTTCTTCTTCCTCAAATTCATAATCATTAGGAAGTATGGAGAAATATGCAAAACATTGTTTCAAGTATGGCGGAAGATGATGGTAGCTTAATCGCAAAGCTAGAATTATGCCACACTGCTCTTCTTGTAAGTTCCATATCTCACTCTCATATATTCTTTCCTATTCTGCATAGTCTTTAACTGTGTGTAGCAAGCTTCCAATGGCTTTTGCAGCCAAAGGTAAGCCATTGCACCTTCTAACAATTTTCTCTCCAATTTCTTTAATCCGGATATGTCCATCGAATTTTTTTGCTTTTAATGCATGCTGTGTAATTATGGATAAATAATCATCGTCTGATAGTTTATCCAAATAAAAAGCTTTGAGCGGATCCACAATAGATGAAACAATTTGAAGACGAGTGGTCACAATGATGTTGGTCTTTGCTTCAAACGGAGACCGTAAGATAGTGCAATCATTATAATTCTCGTTCCAAATGTCATCTAAAACAAGGAAGAATCTTTTTTCCCAGACAACTTCTCCTTCAATTTAACTTGAAGTAAATTCAAGTCATTCTCTTCACGAGAGTCAGGATCGATAGATTTTAAAATTGTCTTGGTTATATTAACTGCATCAAAATGATCAGAAACGCATACACATGCCTTGAGGTCAAAAGACTCGTTGATGGTGGCATCATTGTAAACAAGTTGAGCAAGAGTTGTTTTACCCATCCCTCCCATGCTGACAATAGAAAGGACTGAAACTCCATTGGAGTTATCACCTTTAAGCAACTTATTTGGGCTACCACATAAGACTATTGTTAGGGAAGTAATAAAGCTTAACGACCGAGTGACCATAAAATCCAACCATAAGTGACTAAAATGTAATATGAGGCAAACAAAAGTTTACCTTAATTTTAAATTCATCACCCATCCCCATGTTTTTTTCTTTCTTATAATTATATTTTTACATTATGTTTTTATAATATATGATAAATTAAACTCTTAATTATAGTGATTAAGGTGTGGATGGTATGAACAACAATCTAATTTTGTTTATCATCCCCATGTAGTAGTTGTATGAGGACGATTGATTACATCGAAAATTCAAAAAATTGAAGATAAAGATCCATAAAAGAAGAAACAAAAATAAAAATGCAATTTCAGATTTGATAGTGATTGGAGATTTTTTGGGGAATAAAAAAATAAAAAGATATATTTAGAAGCACAAAATGACAAGACATTCAGAGAAAAAGAGAATCTAGAAGACGAGAATGACAAGGAATTAACATTGAATGGTCCATTAGCATGCCCTTTGGAAGCATTAGAAGATCACTAAGGGCATTAAGAAAAACGAAGGCTGTTGAAGCTTTTGTCACTCCATATCATAAACATTTGATAACATCACTGTTGAAGCTTTTTTCACTCCAATCCTTTTGTCAAGAGACGCCTCAATTTGAACAAAAGGTATGTGGGCAATCTTGGACCACTCTTGTCCTTTACCTCTATTGCACCATTCTTCTAGCAACGGGCAATTGAAAATATATAGCCACTCTATCGAGAGAAGCATATCTTTTTCTGAAAGAGATGTGAGCTTAGGACAATTGACAATGAACAATTTTTGAAGAGAAGTGAGATGTTGAAAGCCCTTGGAGCATATGTATTCCAAATTTTCAAATTTATGAATACTGATATAGGTGAGAGAAGGAGGCAGCATCTTTCCTATCCTTTCTTCTGGAAACAACCCCACATTTGAGCATCCTTCACCGCTGATTTTGAGTTCTTGAAGAAATGTGAGTGTTAAATCCCGATTCAACAAGTGATGTATAAATTCTAGGTGCGTTTGAGATTTCAAGTGATGTGAGGTTGGGAGGAAAACCCTCTTCCTGAAAGGATATGTCATCCGAACAATAAACCACTTTTAATTCTCGAATGGAGGTGAAGTTATTGATGCACTTGGGAAGGGCACTAAAATTTTCACAATGATGTATTGAGAAAACTCTGATATTTATGGTAGGCAACGCACTTTTTTCAAATGAAACCAGACTTGGGCACCCATGAACTTCAATCTCTTGAATATGGCTGAGCATGTGCAATCCTCTTGGTAATGATTTAATATTTTCAGCACAAAAAATTTTAGCAATTTTGAGATCAAGAGTTTCATGGAAATCTTGGGCTATACATTCCAACACTGGACAATCCCAAATAACTAGTTGTTTAAGCATTGCGGGTAACTTGGCGTTCAAAAATAAGCTACTTACCTTTGAACAACTTCCAATTTCGAGATGTTGAAGCTGATTGCATATATCGTCCCTTGATGATAACCATACTAGAGATGGGCAATCCATTATTTTCTAAGTGCTCGAGTAGACAAGTATTGCTACTCATACTCTTATTATTTACACTTTCATCAACCAAACATTGTAAATTCTCACATTTTGAATTTTCTAACTTTTTTAAAATATGGGGAAAGTTACAATTAGCAGCTACCATACCTTTGAAAAGTCAAAGATAATGGGTGTCAGGAGTTGGTACCAAAAATAAGAGCATTTAAGGCACTGAAATTTGGTTTGAAATTTAGCATGGGATAATTGCAATTTTGGTCCCTAATTGTATACGGACTTTGCAAGTTGATCCCTGAACCTCAACTATAAATAGGCCTAACCATTTCTCATTTCTTCATCCCAAAATTTGTCATTCTCTACTTAAGGCATTGTTCTCTCTCCCTATTTGTAAATTTTCACTTGTAATTTTGGAGTGAAATATATTTGGTAGTGCTTGAGGACGTAGGCAAAATTTGTCAAACCTCGTTAAAATTTCGATGTTCTTTATTATTTATTTTTCATATTTTGTGAGTGTGATTGTAGTGATTTATTATGCTATTAAATTACAAAATAGGGATATTCTGGCTAGAAAAGACCTGGTACTTAAGTGATCCTTGTGATCCATCTCTCTTTCCTGGGAATTGAACTTAGTGTGATTTTTCAGTACAATAATTTTACTCTTTTACACGCTTCCGCACAACAATTGGTATCAAAGCTAGATTCGTACTTGAGAAATACGACTGTTTATGGTACTATTTACATATACGGTACTGTTCACGTATATAGTAGTTGGGATTGAGGAGAAAAATTACAGAGACATCGTCATCAGCAAGGACTACTGTGACCAATACAAAATTTGAAGTAGAGAAATTTGATGGTATCGATAATTTTGGTATGTGGCAATGTAAGATACTGGATGTCTTATGTCAGCAAGAGCTGGATATAACCCTTGAAGAAAAATCTGACAAGATGGATAACAAGGAGTGGGCCAAGATTAATAGACAAGTGTGTGGTACAATCCGTTTATGTTTGGCCAATGAGCAGAAGTACTCTGTCATAAGGAAGACATCAGCGAAGAAGTTGTGGGATACACTGAAAGAAAAGTTTCTAACGAAAAGTCTTGAAAATAGGCTTTATATGAAAAAAAAACTTTTTCGATTCACCTATGCTCCCGGTATGTCGATGAATGACCATGTGAACTCATTCAATAAAATTTTAGCAGACTTGCTAAATTTGGATGAGAAATTTGAAGATGAAGACAAGGCATTATTGTTGTTGAATTCCCTTCTTAATGAATATGATCATCTTACCACCACATTGCTTCATGGGAAGGACACGATCACATTTGATGCAGTCTGTAGTACGTTGTATAGACCTAAGACTCGAAAGAAAGATAAAAGAGATCACAGAGATACAACTACAGAAGTCTTAACAGTAAGAGGTCGTTTACACAGCAGCAAACTTGATAGAAAGGGAAAGTCCAAAGGGAGTCCCGCCAAAGATGAATATGCATTTTATCGTGAGAAAAGGCATTGAAAAAAGAATTGTGCTAAGTTAACAAAAGGGCAAGGCTATTTCTAATGCATGTGTAGCGGAGCATGATGAGGAGTCAGACTTTAGCTTGGTTGGTGATACGGCCAGGCCCAAGGCCTCCAACTTGTTGCAAGCTGATGAGCTCGAATCGTCGAAATCAAGTGTCGTGGAGCTCAAGTGTATCTTCATGCTCTTCTAAATTGAGTCGGATTAGCTCATTCAAGCTCAACTTGAGCTCACTCGAGCTCACTCCAGCTCATTGAGCTGTTTACTTTTAATTTAATAAAATTAAGTTTTTAATTAAGTTGCTGGTCAAATTACTCGCATACATGGACAGCAAGCAAGATCGAGTTAATGTGCAACAAAAGGGGGTTGTTTAGCATGCTTGGGGACGTCCATTCAATGAGCTATGAATTTAAGGAGTGCCCAACAATTTTTAATACGAATTTATGAGCATTTTTAACTCTTTGTCCAACTACTTTTTCGTCATTAAAGTGGTTGTTTGCTGCAAGTTTTTTGCCGAATTTAAAGGGCTGATGTTTGTCCTTCCCAAAGCTGAATATTCGGATGGATTAAACAATGTACACGGAGCAACGTAGAGGTATGGGGATTAAAGCTTACCGCCCAGCTTGAGGAGAATATTGACCAACGTCATGTTGGCACTTAAAAAAAACATGGAATAAAACATGGGAGCATTATTTTAATAAAGAGATAAAGTGGACAGCAATATGAAAGTAAGGAAGCTGAAATTTAAAATATTTGGAAGAACAAAGCATGGGTTGGAGAATAAACAATTGGACATCCGAATGTGGTGCATGGGAGTTGAAAATTCTAAAATCCTTAATAAGCATGGACGGCATGGGAGTGAAGACGAAATATGTTAGAGCAAGAAGAGGACATGAGAATATGGAGCAAGGGGATAGCGCATCGATGCATGAATTTTGAAATCACTTAAAAAGGCATGGGACGGCATGGATTTATGGGGCTGAAAAATTAAACAAATTTTGTGCAAGTGAAGGGGGACAAGCCAAATATGGGGCATGAGCAGCCAAAATAAATTTTTAAATCCTTTAAACGGATGCTCGAGTGGACGGCAATGGGGGGAAACATATGAGCATGGCAAATTTTAAAACCCTTTAAAATGGAAGCATTATGTAGACGGAATTAAGGGAGACCGGTTCGGGATGAGTCGAAATGTATGCGAGTTGCCCAATCGTCTATAAGGAGGAAATAAGCCTTCAAAAAATAATCAAAAAATATGGATGAGTTTGCAGAAGCTTTAAGTGAATAAAATAGGAGATGGTTAGGTTTGATGCAACGAAATAAAAATAAAATAGATAAAATGATAATTTGATGGAGATGGATAAAAGAACTTAAACAAGAAACAATTCAACACAAATATGTGTCACCCCGGGTTCTATAATGTTTAAGGTTGATAGATGGTAAATTGTTGATATGGAAATGGAAATACGAACTTAACTTAAGAAAGATTCAACACTATATAACAGTGTCACCCTGTTTCTTATATCGTTAAGGTGGAAAGATGGAATTCGATGATGGACCAAGACCCGTTATCTATAAAGATAAGAACCTATGGTATAAATTGATGGATGAGAAACGACTGACGCCACAAGCAAAGCTTGATAAATCGGAATCGAAACTCATACGAAAGATAGAGAGGAGATAAACTCACTTAAATGAACAAAGTTCATGAAATATCATTAAAGTCTGAATTCTGTACAAATGAAAAATAGAAAATATTTATAACCTAAACTAAATAGCCTAATGGGCAAATTAATGGCTAAAAAATTCAGCCGTGAGCATACAACTTTGCCATCCAAATCTTGTTCAAGAAATAAGCTTGTGCCGTCCAACTCAAAGGTATGAAATCATGCTTCCATCTATTCTTGTCTCCCTTAATGCCATTCACATAATACTTCCATTTTAAAGGGTTTTAAAATTTGTCATGCTCATATGTTTTCCCCCCATTGCCGCTCATGCCCCATATTCGACTTGTCCCCCTTCACTTGCACAAAATTTATTTAAATTTTTCAGCCCCATAAATCCATGCCATCCCATGCCTTTTTAAGTGATTTCAAAATTCACGCATCCCTTGCTCCATATTCGCATGCCCCCTTCTTGCTCTAAAATATTTAGTCTTCACTCCCATGCCGTCCATGCTTATTAAGGATTTTAAAATTTTCAACTCCTATGCACCACATCCGGCTGTCCAATTGTTCATTCTCCAACACATGCTTTGTTCTTCCAAATATTTTAAATTTTAGCTTCCTTACTTCCATATTGCTATCCACTTTATCTCTTTATAAAAATGATGCTTCCATGTTTTATTCTATTTTTTTAAGTGCCAACATGATGTTGGTCAATATTCTCCTCAAGCTGGGCGACAAGCTTTAATTCTCATACCTCTATGTTGCTCCATGTACATTGTTTAATCCATCCGAATATTCAGCTTTAGGAAGGACAAACATCAGCCCTTTAAATTCGGCAAAAACAACTTGCAGCAAACAACCACTTTAATGACGAAAAAGTAACTGGACAAAGAGTTAAAATACTCATAAATTCGTCTTAAAAATTGTTGGGCACTCATTAAATTCATAGCTCATTGAATGGACGTCCCCAAGCATGTTAAACAGCCCCTTTTTGTTGCACATTAATTCGATCTTGCTTGCTGTCCATGTATGTGAGTAATTTGACTAGCAACTTAATTAAAAACTTAATTTTATTAAATTAAAAGTAAACAGCTCAATGAGCTAGAGTGAGCTCAAGTTCAGCTCGAATGAGCTAATCCGGCTCGATTTGGAAGCGCATAAAGATGCACTTGAGCTCCACGACACTTGGTTTCGACAATTTGAGCTCATCAGCTTACAACAAGTTGAAGGCCTTGGGCGTGGCCGTATCAGTTGGTATGGCAATGGCATGTCCTATAGATGAGTGGATTTTAGATTCGGGATGTACTTACCATATGTGTCCTAATAAGGACTGGTTTTCTAGTCTTAAAGAATTAGAAGGTAGAGTTGTTCTTATGGGCAATGACAGTGCTTGTAAGACAATGGGAGTAGGTACAATCCAATTGAAGAATCATGACGGCTCAATCCAAGTCTTGACTGATGTTCGCTACGTACCTAACTTGAAGAAAAATCTCATCTCATTAGGGGCCTTAGAATCTGAAGGGCTCATAATCACTTTGAGATATGGATTACTAAAGGTAGTAACCGGGGAATTGACGGTGATGAAAGGCACAAGAAGAAATAACTGGTACCTTTTAAATGGAAGTACAGTTATTGGATCAACATCAACAGTTTCTGGGAAAGATGCAGATTCAGAGACTACCAGGTTATGGCATATGCGATTGGGACATGCTGGTGAAAAAGTTTTGTAGACTTTGGCAAAGCAGGCTTGTTGAAAGATGCAAATTCTTGCAAATTAGAATTCTGTGAACATTGTGTTCTGGGCAAGCAGACAAGGGTAAAATTTGGTTCAGTAATTCACAATACGAAAGAAATTCTGGAATATGTTCACAGTGATGTGTAGAGACCTACCAAGGTGTATGAAGGCTCTTCTTCTACAGAGGAGGTCACCTCTTTGAAAAATGTGTCTCTTAAAAATATTTCAAAGTTTGATATTTCAACAGAGAAGGCAATGTTGAGATTTGCAAACTCGAAAGTTTTTGACATTTCTGGTTGGAAAGAATTAGAGCCTTTTATCGCAAAATGGGTTAAGCTTAGTTGGGCATCATTTTATTATGATTGATGATTGTTCACAGTTGGTCTCTTTGGAAACAAAGGAGGAGAGATTGCCACTTGACAAGATTCCGGGTGTTGAATCTCTGGAAATATGGTATTGTGAAATGCTGAATAGGCTACCAGAAGTCTTACATGCTTTCACACATTAACAAAAGTATTCTAAAATTTCTTTCATATTATGAATTGTTGAACCAAATTTTACCCTTGTCTGCTTACCCAGAACACAATGTTCACAGAATTCTAATTTGCAAGAATTTGCACCTTTCAATAAGCCTTGCTTCGCCAAAGTCTACAAAACTTTTTCACCAGCATGTCCCAATCGCATATACCATAACCTGGTAGCCTCTGAATCTGCATCTTTCGTAGAAACTGTAGATGTTGATCCAATAATTGTACTTCCATTTAAAAAGTACAAGTTATCTTCTTGTGTCTTTCATCACTGTCAATTCCCCGGCTACTACTTTTAGTAATCCATCTCTGCAAAACTTTTTCACCAGCATGTCCCAATCGCATATGCCATAACTTGGTAGCCTCTGAATCTGCATCTTTCGCAGAAACTGTTGATGTTGATCCAATAACTGTACTTCCATTTAAAAGGTACAAGTTATTTCTTCTTGTGCCTTTCATCACCATCAATTCCCCGGTTACTACCTTTAGTAATCCATCTCTCAAAGTGATTATGAGCCCTTTAGATTTTAAGGCCCCTAATGAGATGAGATTTTTCTTCAAGCTAGGTACGTAGCGAACATCAGTCAAGACTTAGATTAAGCCGTCGTGATTCTTCAATTGGATTGTACCTACTCCCATTGTCTTACAAGCACTATCATTGCCCATAAGAACAACTCCACCTTCTAGTTCTTTAAGACTAGAAAACCAGTCCTTATTAGGATACATATAGTAAGTACATCCCGAATCCAAAATCCACTCATATGTAGGACATGCCATTGCCATACCAACCAAGCTAAAGTCTGACTCCTCATCATGCTTCGGTACACATGCATTAGAAATAGCCCTGCCCTTTTGTAACTTAGGACAATTCTTTTTCCAATGCCCTTTCTCACGACAAAAAGCACATTCATCTTTGGCGAGACTCCCTTTGGACTTTTCCCTTTTATCAAGTTTGCTGCTGCGTGAACGACCTCTTACTGTTAAGACTTCTGCAGTCGTATCTCTGTGATCTATTTTATCTTTCTTTTGAGTCTCAGATATATAAAACGCACTACAAACTGCACCAAATGTGATTGTGTCCTTCCCATGAAACAATATGGTGGTAAGATGATCATATTCATCAAGAAGGGAATTCAACAACAATAATGCCTTGTCTTTGTCTTCAAATTTCTCATCCAAATTTAGCAAGTCTGCTAAAATTTTATTGAATGAATTCACATGGTCATTCATCGACATACCGGGAGCATAGGTGAATCGAAAAAGTTTCTTTTTCATATAAAGCCTATTTTCATGACTTTTCGTTAGAAACTTTCCTTCCAGTGTATCCCATAACTTCTTCGTTGATGTCTCCCTCATGACAGAGTACTTCTGCTCTTTGGCCAAACATAGACGGATTGTACTACACGCTTGTCTATTAATTTTGGCCCACTCCTTGTCATCCATCTTGTCAGATTTTTCTTCAAGGGCTATATCCAGCTCTTGCTGACATAAGACATCCAGGATCTCATATTGCCACATACCAAAATTATTGGTACCATCAAATTTCTCTACTTCAAATTTTGCATTAGTCACAGTAGTCCTTGTTGATGACAATACCTCTGTCATTTTTCTCCTCAATCCCAACTACTATATACGTGAACAGTACCGTATATGTAAATAGTACCGTAAACGGTCGTATTTCTTAAGTACGAATCTAGCTCCGATACCAATTATTGTGTGGAAGCGTGTAAAAGAGTAAAATTATTGTACTGAAAAATCACACTAAGTTCAATTCTCAGGAAAGAGGTGGATCACGAGGATAACTTTAGTACCAGGTCTTTCCTAGCCAGAATATCCCTTTATTGTAATTTAATAGCACAATAAATCACTACAATTACACTCACAAAATATGAAAAATAAATAATAAAGAACACCAAAATTTTAACGAGGTTAAGCAAATTTTGCCTACGTCCTCGGGCACTACCAAATATATTTCGCTCCAAAATTACTAGTGAAAATTTACAAATAGGGAGAGAGAACAATACCTTAAGTAGAGAATGACAAATTTTGGGATGAAGAAAATGAGAAATGGTTAGGCCTATTTATAGTTGAGGTTCAGGAATCAACTTGCAAAGTCCCTATACAATTAGGGACCAAAATTGCAATTATCCCATGCCAAATTTCAAACCAAATTCAAGAGCCTTAAATGCTCCTATTTTCGGTGCCAACTCTCTGACACCCATTATCTTTGACTTTTCAAAGATATGGTAGCTGCTAATAGACCTCGACACTAAATCTTGGAAATATTGATTTCCAATATCTTTAATTTGAGGTATAGCTTTTTGTTGCAGGAGACTTTCGGCTCTCCATAACAAGATTATTTCTTCTTCCTCAAATTCATAATCTTTAGAAAGTATGGAGCAATATGCAAAACATCGTTTCAAGTATGACGGAAGATGACAGTAGCTTAATCGCAAAGCTGGAATTATGCCACACTGCTTTTCTGGTAAGTTCCATATCTCACTCTCATATATTCTTTCCCATTCTTGATGATACTTAACTGTGCGTACGTAGCAAGCTTCCAATGGCTTTTGCGGCCAAAGGTAAGCCATTGCACCTTCTAACAATTTTCTCTCTAATTTCTTTAAATGGGAGATGTCCACCGAAATTTCTTTCTCTTAATGCATGTTGTGTAAATATGGATAAACAATCATCATCCGATAGTTTATACAAATGAAAACTTTGAGTGAATCCACAATAGAAGAAACAGTTTGAAGACGAGTGGTTACAATGATTTTGGTCCTTGCTCCAAACAGAGACCGTAAGATGGTCCAATCATCGTAATTCTCGTTCCAAATGTCATCTAAAACAAGCAAGAATCTTTTCCCAGACAACTTCTCCTTCAACTTAACTTGAAGTAAATTCAAGTCATTCTCATCAGGAGAGTTAGGATCGATGGATTTTAAAATTGTCCTGGTTATATTAACTGCATCAAAATTATCAGAAACACATACCCAGGCCTTGTGGTCAAAAGACTTGTTGATGGTGGCATCATTGTAAACAAGCTGAGCAAGAGTTGTTTTACCCGTGCCTCCTGATACGAGCACGCCCGGGCACCAACGATTTTTAAATTTATGGAGCTCGTTATTAGCTCACCCTTAGCGCATTTTAAATATTTAATTGCGGGAATAAAATTAGTTAACTTAGCTTAAGTTAATTAAATTGCTGAAATGAAATTTAATTAATTTAGTTTAAGTTAATTAAATAATTTAGTTTAATATATCCTAGTTATTGCGTGTTTTAATATGTTTGTGTTAGCCATAGCCAAATTTAATAAAGTCTTGAACAAGACATATTAAATTTGGCTATGGCTAACACAAACATATTAAAACACGCAATAACTAGGACATATTAAACTAAATTATTTAATTAAATTAAACTAAATTAATTAAATTTCATTTCAGCAATTTAATTAACTTAAACTAAGTTAACTAATTTTATTCCTGCAATTAAATATTTAAAATGCGCTAAGGGTGAGCTAATAACGAGCTCCACAAATTTAAAAATCGTTGGTGCCCGGGCGTGCTCGTATCACCTCCCACGCCGACAATGGAAAGGACTGAAACTCCTCTAGAGTTATCACCTTTGAGCAACTCAATCATTTCTGTCTTCTCCTTGTGTCTACCAACATACTCCACAACTCCATCCAGTACGGAAGTTGGTTGCAGCCTGGGTTGCTTTCCCTTGGAGGTTGGAGCTTGAGACAAGATCTCACTCAACCCCAAACTACTTCTTCGAGTTGTCAAACTATTCAGTCTATCAGTGATCTCTTTGACCTTGGGAATCATGGAATTCTTAAACAGGAAAGAAATGGGAGTCAAACTAGTACCTGTAAAGCAGGTAGGAATGAGTTTCCGTACCTTGCTAGTGCTGGCTTGTGCTTGCGATTTCTTGAGCTTGAGACGTAACTCTTCATAACCGAACTCATCCAAGATGTCATCCACATCGTAAGCCAAGTCCTGCAGATCCTCCAACCATTTCTTCACGCCCTCCTTCTTGATCTGCTTCTCCTCTGTATCGTCCAACACTGCTTGGATATCGGGCAATATGGACTGCCACCGCTTGAGCTGCGGGTGGAGTTGCTTAGGATCAGCAACAAAGTTGAGCGCAGAGTCGAGCAACTTGCCCCCCAACAGCTCCAAAAACCCAGACAGAGCAGCCTCTCCAATGACAGACATGGTGAAATTATGAGAAGGAAGCAGAAGAGAGAAATGAAGAAGCCAAAAATTGAAATTCAGGGAACAAAAACGAAAGGAAAGGAGATGGAGATTGTGTATAACAGTGAATGTTGACTAATTCAGATAAGGAGGCAGTGAGGTGGAAGTCTGATAAAGAAAATAGAGGCCAAAGTGGTTGTTGGGAGGCTCCTTTTGATGTGAAACGAATAAAGACAAAAGCTGAGCCACCCACCCACCCACCCATATTGTTTATGAATTTTGATGCTCTTCTCTGCTCCATAATCCCAATTTCCAAGTAAATGAAGGTTGAGGTCCATGCCAATGGCATCCAATGCCCATCTTTGTAATCTAATTAAAGATAAAACAAATATTATTTCCCATAACTTTGTGACCAAAGTAACACACTGCAGTTTTGGCTCAATTGAGTATCGCCATTAAATATCTTGATTAATTAACAGTCAATATAGCAATCACATGTCTTTGTTTTGGGGAATGAAAACATATTCATCCCAGTTTTAAAAAAAAAATTAAATTTTTTTTATATTATTTGGTATATCTAGATTTGTAAGTTTTCAAACAAATTTGAAAATAAATTTCTAATTTACTTAAATTAAAATCCGTTCTAATTTGATTTTATCATGAAATAGCAGGTATCTTAAATCTTGAATTCCCTCTTTAAGCTTGAAAGTCTTTATTAAATATAAAGGGTTAATATATCAATAGGTACTTGAATTTGGTTTAATGCTCAATTTAGTACCTAGGCCAAAACCCAATAAATAATTAACACATATGAGTTGGCAAAAAACGTAAGTGCTTAATTGAGATAATAAAAAGACTCAAGATAGTAAAATGAACAGCAAAGGCAAACTTGGGCACTTAATTGGGAAAAATATTTAAGTATCAAATTGAAAAAATTTTATATACCAAATTGAATATTGAAACCAAACTAAGATACTAAATTGGGCGAAAAAGAAAACTCATGTATCAAATTGAATATTAAAACTAAACTAAAATAGAAAATAGTATATTAACCCTTAAATAAAGCAAAAATGTAGTGCATGTAGATGGACTAAGGGCAAGGCACAATTAGGGTTTTCTTTTTTTTAATTATCAAAAAGACAAAATAATTTTGAACCCCAAACATTTTAATAATTAGTAAATATTTTTAATGTAAAATGAATTATTCTTTCCATATATAATAAAGTTGTAATAATTTCACAAGTAAATATTTTGATGTAAATATATGATTATGATTATGAAATAAGTTTTTGATAAATGGATTAGTTTGCAATAATAAATTGTAAATTTATCTTCTCAAATCATTTTATATAATATTTTTTTATTTAGCATATATATAATGAGTAAAAAAATATTGTAACTTTGATTAAGTTTTTACTCGGGTGGCATTAACATTGTTATCAATATAAGAAGACGTCAGTTCGAGCACACTAAAACGTGAGTAGCTTTAGGCATTATATAAATATCAGGGTAAACTACACTAATAGTCAATAGTCACCCAACTATAAAAAATTACAAAATAATCCCACAATTATGATTTATTAGAAAATCAGAAAATCGACCCCACAACGTGGCCTAGTTAATATTATTTATTAGTTCGTTTTCACTATAAAAATTTTATGGTTTTATTATAAACTTCACTCATTTACTTTTATAAAAATTGAGAAATGAGGCCATCTATTTTACATTGTCAATTTTTAGTCATTGTACTTTATAAAAACAGTGAAATTAGCTTAATCAGATAACATTTTAAACATTGGCATTAAATTGCTAACATGAAAATCAACAAATCAACAATTTATATAAAGAAATTAGCGATTCAACAAATTATCAAAAATCGACCAACTAGATTAACTTCCCAATTTTTGTAATGCATAAGGATCAAATTTTGATAAATTAAAATAGAATGCCTATTTTTTAATTTCAAAAAGTAGAGGGATGACATTTATAATTAAATCCTAATTTTAATTTATGGCAGAAATTACTAAATATTCCTATTACAAAGCCTGAATTTGTAATTTCAGATTTGAGCTTGGGCCTGCCCATTAAAGCCGAAGTGTACCGAAGGGTATCTTCGTAATTTCACAGAAATAACCATATGTTTTTTGACATATTTAAATTTTCGGTATTTATTTCGAAAAAAAAACTTTGCCTTTTTTAGGGTTCTTGTTTTCTTTACGAAGCGTTCTTCAAAAAATTATCTGTGAAATTTTCTGCAGTTTTCTTCTGACAATCGAAGATCTAAAACATCCTATACGACGCCATGTACGGATCCAGGGGGTAAGTTCGTCAAATCTCTGAATTTTTTTATATTTATTTTTAATTTTTGGTTCGTGTTCTTGAATGGAATTAGGGTTTTCTGTGTGGTGATTTTGAATTGGGATTTGATAAAATAATTGAAGATAAAATGGGAGAATACATAACCCCAAACTAAGTTTCGGTTTGGATTCTAATTTTCTCTTCGAAGTTTATGCTAAGAGCTAATTTCAAGTATGAATTTGATTTTGGTTCTCGTTTTTTGAATCAATTTAGGGTTTTCCCTGTTCTGTTTTTGTATTGGGCTTTGGCGAAATAAGTAAATAAATTGGAAATAAAACGGGAGAATACATGCCCCGAATAAAATTTAGGATTTGATTCCATTTTTCCCCCAATGGGTGAATTTGATTTTTGTTTGTTTCTTCGAATGGGAGTAGGGTTTTCTCTGCGTTGATTTTGTATTGGGATTTGACAAAATAAGTGAAATAAAATGAAGATGGAACTGGAGAATGCATACCCCAAATTATATTTCGGATTGAATTCCAATTTTTTCTTCCAAAATTTTATACTGAAAGCTAATTTCAAGGGTGAATTTGATGATACTCTCGTTTTTGTATGATGAGTTTTATTTTTATTTTTTTATGAAATTAAACAGAAGAATATGGTAAATACTTAAATTAGTTTATGGCATGATCTGAATATTTATGCCGGTAATGGAATTATTTGGGTAACATTAAAAAAATAGAATTTGGTTTCGACCTATTTGTATGATTTATTTCTTTATGTTTATTGTTTGAAGGAGGGTATATGAATATGGAAAATGTTTTTAGAATATATATAAATTTAGGAATATAAGAAATTAGGTATTTGGGGAGTGTGGGTTGGGTTTGGTTTTATTAACAGGTTTAGTGGGGGACTTTCTTTTTCTTTTTGGGTATGGATAATTGAAGGGCAATGTTGGGAAGCGGGGGGGTTTCGGACGGGTACGAGGTCGGCTCAAAGAGACAAAGAATGATGGAATCAACTCCCTACTTCGCAGTGAACAGCGGTATGGGCGGCTATCAACCTTACGGGTATGGTGGTGGCTACCAACCTCCTCCCTTTCCGGTAGTACGTCTTAGGGGTCTTCCTTTCAACTGCACTGATATCGACATTTTCAAGTTCTTTGCTGGATTGGACATTGTCGACGTTTTGCTAGTCAACAAGAATGGAAGGTTCTCCGGAGAAGCCTTTGTTCTCTTTGCCGGGTCAATGCAGGTTGAGTTTGCTTTGCAAAGGGATCGACAAAACATGGGACGCCGCTATGTAGAAGTTTTCCGGTGCAAGAGGCAAGACTATTACCATGCCGTAGCTGCAGAGGTGAATTACGAAGGAATCTACGATAATGATTTCCACGGAAGCCCCCAACCCTCTCGAGCAAAGAGATTCAACGATAAGGATCAAATGGAATACACCGAAATACTCAAGTTGCGTGGTCTTCCTTTCTCGGTGAAGAAGCCTGAAATCGTTGAATTCTTTGCAGATTTCAAAATCGTTGAAGACAGGATACACATTGCATGCCGCCCCGATGGGAAAGCCACTGGAGAGGCATACGTTGAGTTTGCTTCTGTCGAGGAGGCTAAAAGAGCAATGTGCAAGGATAAGATGATGATAGGGTCTCGGTACGTGGAATTGTTTCCTTCAACACCAGACGAAGCTCGACGAGCCGAATCAAGATCGAGGCAGTGAAGAGGTCCCGTTATCTGGGTTTTTGATATGTAGTCTTTGGTTTGTATGTTTGTCATTCTAGCCTGAAGAATGCATGTCAACCCATATTTAATGGGTTAATCTTCTTCCTATATGTGTCTCTGCTCTTAAAATATAATCTCCTAATCCTATTAGGTTAAATATGATTAGTATGTTGTTGATGTACTTTTTTTTTATTTTTCTTTTAGATATTTGAATTTTGGTTTTAAGGATATAAAATATATTTTAGATGAATATGTAGACTTTTTACCTTTCAAATTCATGCTCATGATTGCCTTTTTTTTTGGGGTGGGGTGTCATTGTTCATTTTGCATATTGTGGTATTGCCATGGCATTAAATAGAGTACTTCTTGATCGAGGATTTTAAAGATTATTATTTGGTACATTGGGTGGTTTTAATTCCACTAGTTCTATATTACAATCCGCCCAATTTATTTATTTTTTAAATACAATTTAAGGATAAAAAAATTCAAAGAGTCGATGGATTGGGTTTCAATCGGATTAATGTATGTCATCAATATCGTACATAAATATATAATTAGCGAAAGTATTTTATACAATAGTGAAAGTAGAGATGAGTCATTATCATATCTAAATGCATTAAGTTTCAATTGAAATCCATGTGAAGACCTAATAATTGATTAAAGACATTTACCACTCTGAATGTGATTTGAGTTAAAAGTCATGTTAATCGTATTTGTTATCTTCATTCTCACTTCCAATATTGGTTCAAATTGTGTTCACTTAAGTTTATTTATATTATTTTATATTTTATATTTACTTATTTTAAACATTAATAATTCAAACATATTCTAATTAGGTATTACATAGTATATAAAAGCAAAATTAAATATTTTAAAACTAGAAAATAAGTTCAGCCTCTAAAATTGTTTGAAAATATAATCTCTTGTTTGAAAGATTTAAATAACTCTATTTGGTAGCACATTTTTAAAAGATACAATAAAAAAATAATATTCTTGAAAAAATAGTAAAATACCATATTTAATTTTTTACGTGCGTGCAAATTCCAATTATAATATTAAATCTACCAATAAATTTGTTAAAATATATTTAAAACTCCGCTAATAAAAACTGGTCAAATTATATAAGGTTATGGCTACAAAGGGAGATGAGTTCTCATCATTAACCTCTTTTTTTTCCCCTTCTACCACCATGCCTCGGATTCCGTCAAATTTTCCGGGCATTTCACACCATCGTTGTATATTTGCTTCACAAGCTTTTGGCGACCTTCTCATATAAATCACGAGGCCAATTCTGACGCATATTATTTGCAAGGAAGGTTGCAATCTGCAAAGACCAACATACACAAATTATATGCCTATCACGAACCGCACCGTTCGACCAACCCCAGTTTTTTTTTCCTCGGTCATGTAAGTAATTTATTACTTCAACTAAAATACGGGTAGAATTAAGCACCCAGTTCTTCCGATAATTTATGATAGCGAGTTGAAAATGTCGGCGTACCTTTGATCTCATGGCTCGAAGTGATCCGTCTGTATCGGATACATTGTCCAAACAAGTTATAGCAACCTTTAGCAAATCAGGCAAACAAGCTTGGACGTGAGGAGATAAATTTTGGAACACATCGGCAGATGTATCAGGTGCTCGTGGATCGAATGGAAGGAATGGGATCTTGGCAACTTCTCGTAGAGCATCAAGATACTGGCCTAGTCTCGTCAATTTATGGATCGATAATATAGTCTCGAGCTGTCTTAATATGGTTTGTTGCTCCGAAACATGTTCCCTCTCTTGGAAACTGCAAAATAAACCATGTCGGGAGAAAGCAGAAAGAATAGTATTAACAGAAGATATATAGGACTGAAAACAGATAATTATAAGGAAAGTTCACGCTGAATAGATCAAACACTAACAATTGAAGCATTGCCAATTCCCCAAAAGATTTTGACACTAAATTTACAATTGATTAAGGTAAATCAATAACAATTGAAATATTACCAGTACTGTTAGCACTTAAATCTCTTTCTTTTGGGTTAAAAAGTCTCAATCTTATATTTTTTTCAAGTCATAATTGAGTAAAATGTACTTTATATAAAATTGTGATAGATCAATAATTATAGTATATTAAAGGTTAAAATATGCCATAAGTCTCTGTACTCTTTACGAATTTGAAATTTAATCCCTGTACTTTTATGTCCAAGAGTTTAATCCCTCTACTTTTCAGATTTCAAAATTTAAATCCAATTGTTAACACTATAAAAAAAAATTTGGTTAAATTTGGTGTTAAATTTTGAAATAAATATAATACTCACTTAGCAACAATGCAACTAAAAGAATTATATTGTAATGAACCTGAATTTAACAAAATTATTTTAATAGCATTAACAGTTGAACCTGAATTTTGAAATCTGAAAAGTAGAAAGGCTAAATTCTTAGCAATAGAAGTACATGGACTAAGTTCCAAATTTACAAAGAATACAGAGACTGATAGCATATTTTAACCTATTATAGATCTCAAGACAGATGTATTCATACATGTTCATGTTATTCTTTTGTTTGATGTCGTGTTTTAGTTATTTTTTGTATAGTGTCCAATGTTGCCGCATCTAGTTTAAAATGATTTCTACAAGCATTTATCAGAAAATGGGGCAATATTAAAAGTGAGACACCAGCAAAATTGTGATATCAAGCATATGCTAGAATTTTAAAAAGCTAAATTTTGATAAAGAACAAGGGAATGAATAGAATTGGAACAACCTGACTTCAGGATAATATTTGAAAGTCTCCAAGATCTCATTGCCGGAGTGAATGAGGCCAGCAGTTTGACTCTCACCATCCAATCTACCGCGTGATAAGGCACAAATTGCTTCAGAAAGGCACTTATTTATCGTATCCAATGCCATTGAAAATGCTCCAATTCTCTTCTGAATCTCTATAGACTGAATTTGGACAAAGAAATTATACAAAAGAACATGAAGATATGAATATTAAGCAACATCCAGAAAAAATAGTACGAGAGGAAGTTGTATGACTACTGCAACTCTGCAAGTATCAAGGGCAATGGAAGTTTGGAATTGCCGATATTTATAAAAATTTCAGCTTCAATTAAAATGAAGTTCATACTTTTAAATATTATAACAAAAAACATGAAGATTGGTGAAGCAAAGAGATAGAGAGAATTACCTTGTCGTACAGCCCAGAATCTTGGCATTGGCGGGCAGCTTCTAGCAGAAACTGTTGTCTTGCTTTATGATCAGTCAAAAATCGTCTCAGTTCACCTTCCTCTCCAGCACCTCTCGAACCAAGTAAAAGATAAACCCCACCATCTCGAAACAATATCTCAGTGAGAAGCTGCTTCAGCATCAAGTTCATCTGCCTTTGCTGATCCACACTACCTCTCCCAGTCCATGATACATGTCCACCACCTACTGCAGCAGCAGCTTGTGCATAATATTCTAGAGCCATTTGAAGGTTACCAAGCCGTAGATACATAGAGCCATACTGCCTAATAATGCTAGAAGCTTCTGCGTAAGCATCCATAACTCCCAGCTTTTGTCCAGCTCCAGAAACTTCAGAAAGGACCCCATTGTCAGCTAGCACAATTGCTATGTGAGCAGCATCAATATGGTATTCTTCCTCTCCTGCTTGTTTAGACAGGTATGAAATAGCTGGTAGCAACTGGATACTTAAAAGCAAGATATACGGATATACTAGAGGATCCTTTCCATTTTTTGTGTAATATGACGGCTCAAATTTGTTTAGGTAAGCTTGCAAATCGTCAAGACTGTATGGTACTAAACCCTCATTAGACGAGGTTCCACCAGGAAAGTCCTGTACTGCTGACAATATGAACCACAGGAAATCCTCTATGGTATTGAAAAGTGATGGTATATCTCTGAGAAGACGGTCAATTTGCCTACGAGACCCCGATATGATAGCATAGAGCAACAGTTTTTTCTTGTCATATGAAGCTCGACCAACCCGATCACCCATTCTGAACATTTTTTCGCACTCTTCTGCAGCAGCAGCTGCAGTGTGTGCTGGCACCATGCCTCCACCATTAATCCACTCTGCAAGCTGTCAAAAGGAAGTATTGAGTATGGCGCATGGTTAAACACAATGGATTAAACACTAAACAATTAGTACCAGTGGTGCAAATTGGTGAGAAGCACGGGATGACAGGGCAACTTGTCTTGCTTCATCATAATAGCCAGTCCTCAAGCAAAAATAAATCTGTTAACACAGAAAGATGGGATTCTTAGAGAAACTTAGTCATTTAGGAAGAGAAACAAGGATACAGAACAAATTAATCAAATTTAGTTGGGGATAGAAATCAGAGAAAAAAAAACACTTTCATCATCTGTTAAGACTCATTTGTTCTTTAGAATGGTGCATTGTTTCTTAAAACCACATACTAAATTAACACTTCAGCATCGTAAAACCAAAAGCATCCCTTTCTTGTCTCCCAACTATGTAAAAGATGGCTTTGACAAAAAGAGCAGACAAGTCATTTTAACAAAGACAAGCAAACTGAAGTGAAAGAGTAGTTCAACATTAGACTAACGCAGTTTGAAAAAGTGACATGTTAAAACCAGACGACTAACGTCTATCACAGATTTTCATCGATAATTTGAAAGTAATAAAGTGAGTAAAGTTAAATAAAACCTGCTGCCAAGTGGTATCAATAGGAGGCTGCCTTCGAGCATCACCTGCATCAAAATCCAGAAGTCCATAATCCCTCAAACGAATCTGCACAGACAAAGAAACAAACTTTACAAAAATGATTACTGCAATAAAGTTGAACAAGCAACTTGAAGCCAAATAGAAACAAGCAGACCCGAAGAAAGGCGCGAACTCTATGCAAATTTCCAACAGCTCCACCAAGAGCAGCCTACATTGAGATCAAAGAATGAAATATCAACTCTGGAAGAATATGAAACAACGTAAAACACTACTAAATTCATCCTTGTTAGAAAGTCATTCAGAGAAGCTACAATGAACAAGGAACACAGGGAACAAAATTAGAGGCATTCAAAAGGAAAGTTGCTAGCCTAAATATTTATTTCTGCATCTTGTTAACAGAAGAATAACAAAAAGATGCTAGATAACTTTCTTACTTGTGCAGGATGGCTTTGTATTATATCCATAATGTATTTCTCATGTCCCCATTCTAGGTGATGTCTAGCACCAATTACTAATGACATCTTTCTAGAAACACTTTGCCGCATCATTGAATCCTCACCCATTAATTTCTGCCAAAATATTTCACTTATCAACAAACATTTATCTGGTAGAATGAAGCATGATAACACTAGCATGTATCATACCAGAATAAGATGCCACATTTTCTGCATGTTAACTGATTTGCCACCAGATGCTTCAGTACCCAAACTCTCATAAGCAACTTTAAAAGCTGTGGCAGGCTACGCAAATGTGTACAATCAACAACCATGAGTAGATAATAATATAAAATTTTATATAAAAAAATCAAAGGTTGAGTAAATAATAATATGCTAGAGACCAAACAAATTCACTGGGCAGAAGGTTTGAGCAAATACTTAACTGGAATGTAGAATAGCCATATAAGACAATAAGACAAGCATGCACATACAAATATAGCATATTATCATTCAAGAAACTATTAAACAAACTGCAAGAGGATATTTCAGTGCTCATGATTTTGGAAAATTGCTCAACCAATTTTTATAATCTTTAAAAGGGAAAAATCATCCTTACTTTAAATGGCAATCCTTGTTGTCTTGCATTGTTCAGATTTCTAACAACTTCAGCATATACCGACACTTTTTTCTCAACAACTGGCTTGTCAGCTAAAGGTAGAAGCCCAACAGCAGAAGGAGCAGATGAAACCTGAGAACTAGAAGCCATGGGAACCATTTGACCTGAACGAAAACCACCACTGCTTTTATCAATCATATTTGTCTTAGGTAATGTTGAAATTCTGCTCAAACTCTGTAAGAAGTCCCGTTTTTCCTTTTGCCAATCTTCCTGCAAGGCATTAGACACCACCAATCAAACATGTAAAAGCAGAAAGCCTACAAACTTAGTCATAATCAATTTGTTAAATTTTAGGTTTAATGTATCGAAAAAGTTCATCGTCAATTTTGATGATGTTGAACACTGCATCAAAGTACTATTTTTTTACCCTCAAAAGTAGGTGATACTAACCTCCAACACTTTCATCATATAATCATTAAAACTTCTGAGGTTATCCTTCTGAGCTTCTTGGATGGCTGAAACCATTGCCATTTCATGAACCTGAGATCAAAACATTGTACAAATAATCATATATCAATCATATTCAAAATTGAGAAGCAGAAGCCAGTGTTGAATGGCTGAATTAACTAAAAGATAGCCAGGGCCATAACAATAGCACAAACTATTGTGAAAAAAGAAAAAAGATAAAAAAAGAAAAGGAGAAGAAAATTGCTCAAACAACATTAGCTAACACTCAAACGCCACCTTAGTTTTTTTTATGATGACCATATAGATAGGGAATAACACTGAAATAATCCCTTGATCTTTTATCGTATGAAAATAAGGCTATGAACTCTTATTTCACCATCATTATCCCCATTGGGTTGTTGAAAATGGATGGATAAAGTCAAATTGTCAAATTTTTAAGATAGCATTTCACCAAACATCTGTGATCCTACCCGTCCAAATAAATCACACTATCCAACTAAAAGGATTCAAGAACATTCTTTTGAATATTTACAGTGTTAATGTTCTAAATACAATTAAATAGAAGTACATAATCAAAGCCATTCAATAAAAGACCAAGGACTTACTTTTATAGTAGAATAAAGTTTGAGAGTTTATTTGGGTATCATCCTTAGAAATCATACTGAATATCCTAATGATTATAACAGGGAAAAAAGACATGAAACCACCGCACATATGCACAATTTATCCTCTGTAATTTCACCCATCAAAAACTCAAGTATCTTTATAACCTCATTCATAATAGTTTAGCCAATACATATAGTTCAATCTTTTAGAAAACCGAGCTTCCTTTCACCAAGCACCAAGTAATGAATGAGAATCTATAGTTATGCCACCATGCTCTTATTATATCAACTGTAAAAGTGATTCTAAGTTATTTGCAATGCACCAAAATTTAAGAGGAACAAAATGTATAATAGAGATTACAAGCCATCTCAGATAATATCAGAAACTAAACAAATACACACATATAAACAAGAAATAGAGTGGGGCCTATGACATAGCTTGTAAGTAAGAAGTCTCCTTTTTATCTGGTTAGTGGATTAAAGGAGAGTGAATCAGTAACTGGGTTAAAACCTTAGTCATGAAGCACACCTCCTTGTGGCATTGGTTTGAAGAAGAATCAATTTGGTATGCAAAAGAACATTCAAATGTGCAAGTAGTTTAACTACAAATGCCCTTTATTTTATTTCAGTGTGTTGAACAGCCAAATTGATATAATTCACACATTATGCAACAACCAGTTAGTAAATAGCAATTGGATCTGAATACATGCTCTAACCAAAAAGAATGTGATTAGCCAGCGGAAATGAGCCATTAGTCATTATCCATCGAACTTTTATTAAAAGTATGCAATCCATAGAGCAAACAGTACCTGCTGCAGATACTCCTCAACGCTTGTTGCTTCAGCAGGGAAAACATCCTCAAATGTTGTCTTGCAGAAAGATGATCAAGGAGAGGAAAACATGGTTTGTGAGATTGCAGTAAAGAGAAAACTATGGAAAGGGGGAGGGGGACCTTGAAGCAAGATTGTGAAGCAATCAATAGCAAAGCTCTCTAAAGTTGACCATACGCATGCATTTTAGGACCAAAGTAGCATTTAAACAGTAAAAATACAAAAGCCGAAATCAAATATCATTTAATCATAGCAGATAAAGTTTGGGGGAAGGGGGAAACTTTCCTTATCTTGACATATCGTTATCAATATCCATTCCCCTCAAAATATCTATTAAATAGCCTTGTACGCCAAAGAAAAACAAGTAACAAATTTTATGGTAGGTTTAGGGAGTTCTTGAGTTAGAAGCCACAAAAGCTGAGTTAACATAAATGAAAATGTGGAAAATAATACTTACCTTCAATTCAAAAGACTTCAGATCACGTGTAAGCTGTTCAGCGTTAATTCCCTCCCGTGCAAGTAGCCTTAAAACACAACAAAGACCATTTTTATATTCCGCATGGTAAATAAATAATCTGGGAGAAATAAACAAAAGATAACCCTTCAAATTGTTGCTTAAAGCCAAGTTTGCAACCTAAACAATGTTCCAAGCTAACAACTTCCTCTTACTTTCTCAGCTAACATTCTATCTGTTTTAACGGACTGTGAATACAAAAATCACAAGAGTAATGAATTAAAATTATAAAGTATAAAGTTACCTTGTGGCAGCAATGGATTGAGAAGGAGCCTCAGTTCTTAAGGTTTTTGCCTTGAGCTTCTTTGATAGTGCTTCTAACTGATCTAAGTTTCTCTGAATAAAATTATTGTAAGCAGATTGTCAGTGAAAACCTCATGTATGGGATCCATATCACTGAAATTTCCTTTTTTAAACAATAATCTCAGCTGAGATACATGCCAACTGAAGATTCAATCACTGAAAACAAATGAACAAAAATTTTAAACATTTTTCAATTTGTTTGGATCAACAAATAGATAACCCTCCAACCAAGGTTTTTAACTCTAAGCTACTAACATCAAACATTAACTTGAATTACCGATACATTGATGAATGTTACTATAATTTATTGACATTATCAAGGAGATGGTATATTCACTTAATATCATCGTAGTAATAACTAATATCCATAATATGAATTGATAATAAATATTAACGGAAATATAGATAAATATGATGAACATTATGGGTATCATAGTCCATGTCTCCAACAGAAACATTCAAAAGAAGATGACCTAAGGAAAAGTATTAATTAGTTATTCTCATTATAATACAACATAATGGATGAAGAAAAGTTCATAGTTAAATTTCATAAAACCACTACATCATTTCATTGTGTCCTGTTCCTAATTTATTGTTGGCTAAATTGTCTACATAAGCCATTTCTTACCCTCCATAATAGATCTCTAAAAACCAATTTTCTGCTGAAGTTGAAGAAAATGAATCCCCATTAATGACTGATTATTTAGTGGAAAACAATATTAAGTCATTTCTCATCCAATCAGTTTACGAGTTAAAGGAATTAACAGAAATTGACAAAGACACGGCCTCCATTTAGCTAAATTTCTCTCATCTAAAACATTAATAGACATTTTAAGTTAAAAATTCTTGATTTTTCATACTATAATTTAATTCAGCAGCACTATAACAAAGCATTAGCTGAATTAACCTTCAGAAGCAAACATTAATACAATTGGAGCTTGGAAATACATGAAAATGCAGTGGTTCCTTTGCCCATTACTTAAACTTCCTCAATCATTACATTAAAGCGGAGAGATAAACACGATATTACTACTGGACTACAGTTCAGCAGAGCCTTCTGTTCTCTGCTCCCTTGAACAATCTCACTTAAAAAAACACAACTTTGAACGAGGCATGAGAAATTTCCAGAAATTTTCTACCTCACGAAATTTATGAACCATAGAAGGGTTTCCGCATTTCAACATCTCCTAATCTACCTCATTTCCCTCATTTTCTATGCATCCAAACATAGCACAACCAGAAGCAAATGCAAAAAAAAAAATTCACAAAAACCTAATCACTTTCCCCTTTTCTTTAACAACGTTTGTCTCGATTCATTACAAACTCGAGCATTGTGTAAATTGATATTGATATTGAGAGAGAGAGAGAGAGAGAGAGAGAGAGAGAGAGAGAGGAACGGGACCTGAAGAGGAGGAAACTGAGCAGAAGGAGCAGCTTGCTCAAGAAGCTTGGTGGATGAGTGGAGAAGATCGGTCCAACTACTCATGCCTTGCTCACTCGCCATAGCTCTCATGTGAATCACTAATGCGAGGGAAAGTTCAAGAATTTTACTCTTCAATTTATATTTTCTAAAACCCTAATTTTGAAAAGGAAAAAAAAAAAGAAAACCCCTCTTCTTTTCCCTCTTACGATCTGAACCTTTTACAATTTAATTTTCCATTTGATTTAATATTTAAATTTATTCAACATTTTAGATTTTTAAAAAACTTTTGTTTTTCTTATTTAAAAAAACTAATAAAAAATTTGTAAATGTTTGAATTTTATGATACAATGTTTCTCTCACGTTATAAAATGACGATATCATGATAAGTAACTGGAATGTATTTAATATTATTAATTTAAGGTATTTATCAATTTAAATTTTATGGTACACTCACAATTTAAATTATTTTTTAATTTTAATATTTTTACATATTACTATGTTGTTATTATTATTAGTTTTAAATCTTACTTTTATTATTTATTATATATTATTTTTAAAAATACATTTATGTTATAATTGTATAGCTTTCACACGCATATGTATCATGGGCGAAATTATAAACTTTTTTTTAGTGGTTGAAATTAAATTTTAATAGTCTATATATTTATAAATTTTAAAGTATTAAATTAATTTTTATATTTTTAGGGTTCATTTTACTTTTATTAATTTAAAATTTTAAAAATTTTAAAAAGGTCATATAAAATTTTTTTCATTTTAAGGAGGCCGAACCCTACCAACCCCCATAGTTTCGCTACTAATATGCATATAATAATTTTTTTAATATTAATAAAAAATAAAATGAATTAACACTATTCGAATCAAAATCAAAATAAATTGAGTATGAATATTTGGTTTTTTGAATTCGTAAGGAAATATTCTATGTGAATATGCAAATTTCCAAAGTTACAATATTTGAATCACAAAATAAAAATAATAATCAAATATTATTAGATATTATATTTTTTATTATATATATTTGAAAGTTCCACTAATATAAGATATGATATAAATAGCAAGTACAAATGTATATCTGACTAACGATAATGGTATATTGAATCTATTAAAAATTTGATTTAGAAAACATTAATTTTATGCATAGTGTATTTTTTTTAAATTGATGTTTGTTTTATTTATAATAATAAATTTTTATTTGAAATTATATTTGTACTTTGTACGAGACAGTTTAGATTGTTTTTCGGTTTTCAAATAATCGATCTTTTTTGCTATCCTCGAACTTCCAATTGTTTTAAATGTAAGTTCAATCAAAACGAATTAAGTGCATAGAATGAAATTTTTTTCTTTTAACTTTCAATAAAAAAGTTATTTCTCTTTATATAACTAAAACTATGAGATTTTCTCATAAAATAGAATTTATTTTAAAAATAAATTATCACTACTTTTCGCTAGAATAACAATGCTGAATAATGCATTAGGTTAGCTCTATTGGAAAATCGGTTTACATAACCGTGTTTAGGCACCCTCAATCTCATTACCCATTCAAAAAAAATATACATTTTTAATTAAAATGAAAGGAGATTCCAAGGAAATGGGGGAGGAAGAATCCAAAGGCACCCTTAATTTCATGTTTTCCTTTTTCTTTTTTGTTACTTTCCAGATCAATCTCTCGACCGTTTCTCGATTTAATCATCTAGCCAGATTCAAACAACACCAAATAAAAGGAAACTAATTTTAAAATTATACCTTGGGGTGTTAGTATCATTAGATGAAGTATACGTGAGCGACTGTCCCGCAATAGAGAATTTTTGCAATGGAGCTTCAAGCACACCGAAGCTACAATAGGTTGAAACAGAACGGAGTGTTAGGAGATGTTGGGACCTTAATGCTACCATTAAGCAGCTAAACAAAGAAGGTACAGAGAACTGAAATTCATAGAAATATATATACATGTTAACTGTAACCTTGTAAGCTTATTGTAAATCCATCTGATGTTGAATTTATATGCAGAAGTATAAACGCAAGTCTCATTTTGTTATATGTGACTCATTGTTATTACGGAATGTGAGCTGTTTGAAGAGACGGATGAAGATTGAATAACTGAAGTGAGATGATGATTTCAAAATGAAAAGCCAAAAGGTGAGGTATTTTAGTGAGGTTCTTAAATGGCAATTTCTTGTGTGCAAGTACTGAATCTTGACTTTGGAGATTTGATGGTTTTATATTCTTGGGATTGTAATTCAAGCATTCTTTGTGTTTTCAGACAAATTGATCTCTGTTAACAGGAGACTTTTTTCCACTTTGTTTTTTCCTCACATATAAAATATATAAGCCTGCTTTATTATCCATAATGGTGATTGATGCACCATTTGCTTTTTAGAAAGTTGAATATTAGGCATTAATTTTTTGGATTGCAGGTAGAATTATTTATCTTTTTGGCAGTCAATATTGTTTGGAACCCATTATCATCTCAACAGGCACTTAGTTTACAAGACCCAATATTCATCTTTCTTTGCTGCTTGAATTGTATTTCTAGTTTTCAAATGATTCCAAAACCAAAATTGTGTTACTCAAAACATTATCAAATTAGATAGACTTCCTTCTTCTTTTTTCCTAACATGCTTATATTCTGTTACTCATTATATTTTCTACATTTTTTTATTTGCTATGTTTGAAAGATGATTGTGAATCTTTGATCTTAATATGGTGGGATTGGTTTATCATTAATTTTCTTTTATATTCTTCATACTTATTTTAGAATCTAATGTTCGGGTAGCCATAAATCCCCTTCCAACAATATCATTTCCAAGGCTCGAACTTACGTCTTTCCTTAAGAATGTAATGTATTTTACAATTATACCTAAGATTTGTTGGTGCAAATACAAACATTATACCAACATTAGTCCTCAAGTTCTTAGACAACTTTTCTTCGGGACCCTAGTAAGTGTTATTAAAAACGACAATTTTATGACCTTTTATTGGTACTTAAAAATGTCGATAAAAATATTTTTTTATAGTACATGTTAGTTCTTCTCTACCCATCTTAGAGAAGAAACCAGAGAAGTAATATATTAAGATTAATAAGATTCAGGTCGCTTAAATAATATTTTTCAACGAATCAAAGTAAGTTTTTTTATCAATAAATTATGTTGAGTACAATGGTGAAGTAAGTTACATTTATTTAAGGAGAGAATTTAAATTCAAACATTAGATATGACATTATTAAATTGATATCCATTAAGTAAATATTAAAGAAAGTTGTGGGCTATAAATACGAAAGTAACATAAACGTTTTTTGGGGAAATGTTCAGTAACGATTGCTGAGCTGTGGGATATTTTGAATGGTTTACTTCTTCTTTAGAAACAAGGTTATGACGAGGTCATTATTCAGTCAGATAATCTTGAGAATGTTATTTCTATTTGCGAAAGCAAGCTTGATGGTCCAAAAAGCTCTCTAATAATGAGGATTCAACAAATTCTAGCCTTTGAAGAGAAGGGGTCCTTGAAGTATGTTCATAGAGAGACTAATCGGGTAGCAGATGCTTTGGCAAAAATGACTTTATTGAGTGATGAAGCTTTGCACATGTTTGAGGACCCCCCTTTAGAGATTAATGAGTTCTTGAAGATAACACTTTTGATAATTTATCTATGATGTACCCTGTGTAAGTCATTGTTTATTTTACCAGAAAAAAAAAAATAAATGAGTGATTCACAAACAAACATAAAATTTATTATTAAAATTTTAAATTTTATATAAATATATAGAACTTTCAATACGTTTATGGCAAAAGAAAAGCACGATGATGCATGAAACAAAATTAATCATTATTTTAGCAATATCAATTAGACAGCAATTTCAGATACAACGTATGACTTAACATTCAATATGGAAGAAATAATTAAAACATCACTAAATTTGATTACATTTATTTTCTTTTAAATTTAGTTAATTATAAATATAAGCGAAGTCATAATTAACTTGTATAAAGGATCCACCTCCCATTTTCTCTCGTTTGATTTCAAAAGATTCAAAATCGAACACTTAAAAAAAGTTGGAAATAATTCATACAATTATGATAAAATAAAGAAATGTAATTTCATAAATTTAGACTAACAGTAAACGCTCTATTTTGTAAGCAATACAAAACAAAAGTACCCAAAAATTTCCCTAAACTTAAGATTTAGTCTCTATAATCTATACTTAAAAATATTAAAAATTAAATATTCTTACTTATTTATTTATTTATTATCAATTTGATTTTTATTATTTTTTGAGCTAAATTTCACTCTCAACTTTTTAAAAGAAGTTGAATATGACCATTAACCTTCTAAAAAGAGTTAAATTGTTGTTTTTTATCAGAAATACAGACTAAAACATTAAATTCTTAAACATGGCTGATCAAATGATAATCTACATGTATTTCATGCTTTTCTGTTGAACTTTTTTTAATTTTTTAATTTTATATTTTAAAAATTATTTTTTGACATGACATATAAGACAAATAGTGTCATTTTAGTATAAAAGTACATGTGGACTGCCATGTAGGTTGACTCATTAACATTGTTAAAAATAATTAACATTTTTATTGGTATTTCTATTAAAACAAACGATTTAACTCTTTTTTGAAAGGTTAAGGATTAAATTTAACTAAAAAATTAAATTGACAAAATATGTAAATATTAAAAATTAAATTTAATATTATGCAAAAATTATATTCCAAAGATCAAAGAGATCAACTAGAATTAATGATAATGAATGCCTAAAATCTAGCATAGATTTATTTGAGGGATGAAAAGTTGGGACCGATATAAAACTTAAAAAAAACAAATATTAAACAGGGGCGAATTTAGGAGGGCTGGCATGGGCCTCGGCCCCCTTAAAATGTAAAATTATTATTTAGCTCTTTATAATTTTTTTAAAATTTTAAATTAGTAAAGATAAAATTACACTTTGGCCCCTGTTAAAATTATAAAATTCAATTTAATCCTTTACAAATTATAAAGATATAAACTATAAAAAATTGAAATTTTATCCGGCCCCCTAAAAAAATTTTCCTGACTTCGCCCCTGATATTAAAAATATTTTGGAGACATTTTTTAATCATTTTCAAAACTTGGATCTTATCGTTAAACTAATGTCCGAATCACAATTACGGTTTAAATGCTAGTACCATTTTTAGCTATTAATTTTTTTTAATAATGCATTTATTGGTTCTTTTATTGGCCCATGTTTGTGTTAGATCTCCTTATTCATCTGCAATTCAAAAACTAGTCAAATATAGTTGTTGACTTTTCGGATAATCTCTCAACTCGAAGACATTTCATTTACTGCTGATGACATTGCAATGATCATCGATGTCACGGGTAAACCCAAAAAAAATTAAAATGGTAAAAATTAAATTGTATATTTTTATTATAATAAAAATATAAATTTATTATTTTAAAGTGAAATTTTATGTTTGTAATTACCAATTTTGGCCCGGGTTCATTAATCCAAGGCCCAAAACCAAAGCCAATTACAAAATTAATATCGGGCCAATAAAATAATAAAAACAGTCCTAGCCTACATGCCTAAAAATCTAGCCCAAAAATCAAACAGATTACAATAAGCCCAAAACAAAAAAATATTTGGAAGAAACTAGGGTTTTGGAAACCCTAGCCTAGCAGCGCCGCAAGCCTCCACACGTCAGCATCCACCGCCGCCGCTCCACCTCTCCCTGTTTTCAACCACTATCGTCACTCCACTGAGCGCACCTGCAATAAAATAAAAGAAACCAGCGCAACAGCAACAAAAAAGGGGAATAATATTGTATTTTATTTTGGTTTTTGCTCAAGCTCTATAAGAGCCGAATCTAAAACAATGTAAAGGACCTTTTTTTTCTTTTCAAACATAAGCAATAACATAGAAAAATCAAACACAAAAAAATAAAAAACGCGAGTCAGATTTTAATATTCGAAGGTATTATTATTATTTTTCTTTTTTTAATATTTCGAATCCTTTTTTTTTCTTTTTCTTTTTATCTACAAAACATATATATATATATATATATAAAGATTGTAAAAAAATAAAAAAATAATAAAAAAAGCTTACCTTTGCGAGTTCCGGCCACCGTATATGGTGGCCGACGACGACGGTCGCTGGACGGAGCCCTCGCTGGAGGACAGGCCCTGCAGAGAGAAAAGCAGGGGGAAGCCTTTTTTTTAGTAAACTGCACAAATGAAAAAAAAAAGAAGGAAAAATGGGTTTTATAATAGAGTGAAACGGCGCCGTTTTGGGGTTGGGTGCCAAGGCGCCAAATCGACGTCGTTTTAGTCCCAACCCGCGCGCATGACCCGGCCCGGCCAGGGGATCCGCGTGTTTTTGCTGAAGGGTCTATTTGCGAATTTGACCTTTCCGCATTTTCTAACCCTTCCAATTCAGTTTCTGTTATTTTCAAATTTGCCCCAAGAGATTTTCTTCAGTTTTAATTTAGTCCCGAACAAAACGCAGTGTATAAAGGATGGAATAATTGCTTTTTCGGACCCTCTCCTTCGATGCACATTTCAAATAAGCCCTCCCCTCTTTATTTTATTTCAAATCGACCCCAAAATCACATTTTTTTAATCCAATTTGATCCTTTTTAGTATTTTGTAATTATTTTTATTATTTACTTTATCTTTGTATTATTATTACTATATTATTATTATTATTATTATTAGTATTATCATTATGGTTATTATTATTAATATTAGCATTTTATTATTATTATGTTATAATATTATCGCTATATTATATTATTGCTATATCTATATTAGTATATTATATATATTGTGTATTATTATTAATTATTAATTATTATTATTATATTGTTATATTGTACATATTTTGCGTCAGTATTATTGTTATCTTATTATTACTATTCATATTTATTTTTGCTTTTGTTATTATTATTATTATATTTCCTATTATCTTGATCTTCATTAACATCTTCTTGCCTTTTTTATTATTATTACTATAATGCCATTTTTACCTCTTTTTATATTTTTATATTATTATATCTTTTATCATCAGTATTGTTGATTTCGTATTTTTGTCGTTTCATGTGGATCAACGGTTTTAAATCTCAATCCGACATTTTTTTAATTCATACAAAAGAGGTATTATTTGTGTGTTTAGAAGGCCGAAAAATTACATCCTAACGTGTTGGGTGTCGATCTTTTCGTTCAACTAAATATTCAAATATCCTTTCCTTGTCGAAGATGATCTCGGTGTCGAAATAATAGGGTGTTATATCCTAACGTGTTGGGTATGATACTTTTATTCCTTTGAAGCGAGATAATCTTAAGATTTAATCCCGAATGAACGAATTCTATTCCTTTCAATTTTTACCCTAAATATTTTCAAAATTTCAACATTAAGACAACATCAATCGATTTGGTACCAACTTTGGGCGTTACAAGGGTGCTAACCCTTCCTTGTACGTAACCGACTCCCGAACTCATTTTCTCAAAATTCGTAGACCAAAATTGTTGTTTTAATAAACCAAAATGTTTTATTAAAACAAAGGTGACCCGATCACACCTAATAAAGATCGGTCGCGACTCGCGTTTTCTTTATTTTCAAAACCAAAGTCGATTCCCATTTTGTCAAAAATGGTTATGACAGCTTGGCGACTCCGCTGGGGAGTTTGAGAGTCAGGCCATAAATTGATTGATTTTTGTCCTTTTGATTGAAAAATTGAAAATTTTGTTTTTTAAAAAAAAAATCATGTTTCATTTGATGTATCTGTTTATGTGTTAATTACAATATGTCGAGTCTCATAATTCTTACACTTGCATTGCATGACCGTTGTGGTCGCACCTTTTAAGTGGAGTAAGAAACTAAGACTTCGTGAGGTTTTCACCTCCGCATGGGCTAGTGGATTGCTTCCAGGATACATCCGTACCTATGTGCTCCGTGAGGTCTTCACCTTCGTATGGCCATAGGGAAATGTATCCCCCTGAATTGAACTCGATCCGTATGAGCCTATAATGGGTAAGGATTGAGGAATTTGCTGGTTCAGGTACCCCTCTCTAGAACCAGACCCCATGTAGAAGCCTTAGAGCCTACCCTAGGTAGAACGTCGAAATAGTTGCCCAGATAAGTGGGTGATGATATTTTGCTTGTTTTGATTATGCAATACTGACTCGTGTTGATTTGTTTGATTTGCATGACATCCCATATAGTAGAGGTGTCAATTTCTGTTCGATTGCTGATATAGGAAGTTTGCTATGGAAAATGACTTTCTTGATAAAGTAGAGGACAATGCGGTTGTGCGCGCGTGGTCAGAAAAGTTACAGTTGGAAAAAGGAGATAGCTTAGTTGAAGGTCATATGTCGGAGCTGAAGGACTTCACCCGTGTTAGTGTGACATAAAATGAGCTTCAAGAGTTGCGAGATATCTGGGCCCATTGGGAAGATGAAGCTAAACAGATGTTCCGCCACCGTTACGGTGACATCTCTCACTTATTGGATGTTAAGATAGATAAACACCTGTTTCGGGCTATGGTCCAGTTTTGGAATTCTGCATACAGTTGCATCACTTTTGGGAAGGTGGATTTGGTGCCAACAATAGAAGAATATACCACTTTACTTTATATTCCTGGAATGCAAGTTGACAAGGTTTATATTAGGCCTGCCTATGTCCCTCCTTTGGCGAAGAAGTTGATGAAAATTACGGGAATGAGTGAATAGTGGATCTCGACCAAGATTCAACAGAAAGGTGAAGGGAGATGTATTCCTTGGGTAAATTTAAGGGATCTGATTTTGACATATCCTGATGTGAGAAGGAAAGTTGATATCTTCACCTTAAGCCTCTACGGATTAGTCGTCTTCCCAAAAGCCCTGAGACACATAGATAAAGCAGTAGTGGATCTATTCGACCGATTGGATAAACAAGTCACACCTATCCCAGTAATTCTTGCGGAGACTTTCAGATCATTAAATGGATGCAGAAGAGCGGGAGAAGGAAGGTTTATCAGATGCGCACAGCTATTGATGGTATGGTTTCATGGATATCTTTGGAAGATGGATAAAGTCTCTTGTCGACCCTTTTTATAAGAATTATTCACTGATAAAAGAGGAAGTAGCCGTGTCAAGACGAGAAGATATAATGGAAGAAGGATGGAGGACAATTCTTCAGAATCTTCAGGAAAGAGACATTGAGTGGAGAGCTCCATGGATGGTGCCTGGAAAGATCTTTTACAGATGCAGAGACTTTAGTTGGGTCACTCTACCCGGAATTTGGGGAGTCATTACATATGCCCCTTTGCTAGTAGCAAGACAATACCGGTCCAGACAGTTCGTGCCAGCAACACATGGGTTGGATCGAAGCGAATTCTTTTATACAGGAGAAGGTTATAAGAAGAATATTAAGGAAATTGCAAATGTTTGGAAGTAAACCTACCGGATGAAGCGGTTGACTGTGGGCGAAATGGCGACTTCTGAGTATACAGTGTGGCTAAACAAAAGAATCAATGACAATATCTCGAGACCGAGTTCAGATAATGCTCAATCTACTGAGGAATGGTTGCAAATGATACCAACGGAGCTAGAAATTATACAGCAAGATTTTGTACGGCGAAATTCAGAGCTCGAGAAGAAAATTGAACAGTTAGAGGAGGAGAGGATGCTCTTGAAATTAGACGTAGAGATACAGAAATCAGAAGCAGAAAAGATAAGGAAAGGGAAGAACAACACTGAAGAAAAGTTGGATAGCCTAAAGAGGGACTACAAAAAGATAAGCTGTCGTAACCATTTTTGACAAAACGAGAATCGACTATCTTTATTAATTTAAAGTTTTATAAATTTTAAAGAGACATAAATAAATTTTTTATTTTTATTTTAGGGGTGTTCAGGCCATGCTATGCCTTTAGATGGTCAGTTTGCGATTGACTTGTTTTCCAATATTAAAATTCTTCGAAACACTGAATACCTGAATGATTCAGCAAATTTTCGTTTCATTTCTTCCAAAGATTTTTCAATTTAGAAAAGCTTAAGATAGTTGATTGCAATTTGAAGGAGTTTTCTCCTACGAATTTGATGTTGGCGAAGAGAGAGACGTGGTAACGATGCTCCTAAGAATTAACAAGTTAACATTGCAATGTGTTGATCAGATGACACATCTATGGAAGCAAGATTCTTCCCTCCACCACATTTGTGCTATTCTTGAAACTTTTGAAGTTTATGAGTGTGGCAGCTTAATCAATATATCATGTGCTCCCTCATTTTTTTCAAAATCTTACAACTTTTGAGGTTTGGGACTGCAATTTCAAGCTGCTTGTTACATTGAAGATAGGAAAATGTGAAATGATGAGAGAGGTAAATGCAAGTGATGGAGATGAGCTACCTACTATCATGAGATTATTTTTAGGGAGTTGAAATGTTTGAAGCTTGATGGGTTACAAAACCTCAAAAGCTATTCAAAAGGACACTTTAAACTTTCCATCATTGGATGACGTAACAGTGATCGACTGTCCCGCAATGAGGAATTTTTGCCACGGAGCGTTAAGCTCTTCAAAATTGCATGAAGCAATGTTAAGAGTATTCGGTTTTAAGAGAGGTTGGGCTGGTGACCTCAATGCCACCGTGGAGCAGTTATACAATGAAGAGGTACCAATTGAGAGATTCATTTAAATATATATTTTTTAATTGTAGCCTTGCAGGCTTCTAGTTAATCCATCTAATGTTGAATTTATAAGCAAAAGTATAAAGAAAAGTCTCATCTGTGATACGTGGTTCATTCTTATTACAGAACGTTGATTTGTCTAAAGAAAAGCACGAACATAGGTTTTAATTGAACGAAGCTGGACTAATTGGACAAAAACGATGGTTATGCAAGTGATACACAGTGGTGATCACGTTCCATAAACAATTGCAGCTCAAAATGAAAAGCTAGGTGGTGGGATATTATTAATCAGGTTCTTAAATAGGAATTTCTTGTGTGCAAATATTGAATGATTTGTGAGATTTGATTGTTCTAGGTTAGTGCGTTTATATTTTCTGCATTCTTTGTATTTTCAGACAATTTGGTCCTGTTCTTCTCTCTATCTGGGTTTTCTTTTTTTGTCAAACATTTGGAACCCAAAATATGTCAATGCATATAATATATTAACCTACTTTATCTTCCATTATCGACTTAAGAGGTATTTACTTTACAGAATTGTATTAACGATAACGGTATGATATTTTAAAATAAAGAAAATAGACTCACATGGTATAAGTATAGAACAAGCTAACAGCTCTAAAAAAGAGAATCTAAGTATGTATTCTGAATTTCTGATTTCTATTAGCTTCAATTCTCAATCTGTAAGGGTATTGCAAGTTGGAAAGATGGATTGATATAGGCTTCCCCATTGTGTCAAGGTTGATACTTCTCAGGCTTTCAGCTCTACCATTCGATGCATTGAAACCCATGATGCCGATTGCTAAGGTTCTCGTAGACTATCGTGAACCTTTGGACATGAGGGACCGAAATGGTCCACGACATGATATGAAAGCAACTCAGATTAGCCCTTTTCTTCCACAACGTTTGGATGGGATCTGTGCAATGAAAACACCCATCCCTGACAGATTAGCAAGAAGATTAGCTTTGTATATAGCTCCAGTGCGAGGCCTGTGTCTAATAACCAATGTTTTGTTTGCTTTTTTGGCCCCATTGCTAAATGATTCCAAAACCAAAACTGTTGGGGTTTTGGCAACAGCAAAAGAAGAGAACAAGACATTGAACAAAGCAGGAAGAAACATGCAGCAATGAGGCATTCAACAATTTACTTGCTCACAAATGTGCAGCAAGGAAGTAATCTGCTTTATACAACTGATATGCTTACTCATTCAATATGAAAACATTACATTGATAATCAAAATATGTCACCAAAAATTGAACTAATCCCCCTAATCAGCATTGCGACTATTAAAACATTGCTTATACACATGAATAAACTGACTTATCAGCTCAATCATCACCTAAACCCATCAAAACATCAACAACTAAGTTCATTTTCAATCAAACTAAATTACATTGCAAATAAAACAGAAAATATGTTGCAGCAACATGCACAATTACTGCAGTGTGCACAATTGCTACAGCACGCGTACAAGTTGTAAGCTCTCAACAAAATAATCATAGCAGCATGCACTTTAACAAAACATAACAGCAGCATGGTTGGCCATTTTCAACACTCCTCATTGGCCTCCATGCAGCAAATACCAATCATTCATCAAGTTTTTTGAACTTGGCAGTCCTTAGATGCTTTGTTTCAAGCTGACTCTGCTCAAGCAATTCATTTTCAACCTTGGCTTCATTCTCAACCAAATCTGACTTACACACTTGACTATTCTAGTCTTTTGTGCCAAAGATTTGTTCATCAAATAGAGTCTTCTCCTTCTTTACAGCCTTGGTTGGCAACTTACCTTCAAACACATCTTGCCTTATTTCTTTCTTCATTACAGTCATGTTTCTTCTTGCATATACTCCCTCCTGCTGTGGAGTGTCTTCATGCACATACTCCATCAACTCTTCATTCAGCTTATCCCAAGCTTGTTTGGGAGTCTCACAGGGGTGAGCCGTTGCTGTCTTTTTTACAAGTAGCCCTCAAAGATGACAACCTTTAACAACTTCTTGTCTTTCTTAACAAGCAGCAGAAGCAAAAACAAGCCCTCAAAGACTTGGGCTCATGATACCAATTGTTGGGGTTTTGACAGCAGCAAAAGAAGAGAACAAGACATTGAACGAAGCAGGAAGAAACAAATAACAATTTACTTGCTCACAAACGTGCAGCAATGAGGCATTTAACAATTTATTTGCTCATAAATATGCAGCAAGGAAGCAATCTGCTTTATACAACTGATATGCTTACTCATTCAATATGAAAACATTACATTGATAATCAAAATATGTCACCAAAAATTGAACTAATCCCCCTAATCAGCAATGGGACTATTAAAACATTGCTTATACACATGAATAAACTGACTTATCAGCTCAATAATCACCTAAACCCATCAAAACATCAACAACTAAGTTTATTTTCAATCAAACTAAATTACATTGCAAATAAAACAGAAAATACGTTGCAGCAACATGCACAATTGCTGCAGCATGCACAATTGCTGCAGCACGCATACAAGTTGTAAGCGCTCAACAAAATAATCATAGCAGCATGCACTTTAACAAAAACATAACAACAGCATGGTTGGCCATTTTCAACACTCCTCCTTGGCCTCCATGCAGCAAATACCAATCATTCATCAAGTTTTTTGAACTTGGCAGTCCTTAGATGCTTTGTTTCAAGCTGACTCTGCTCAAGCAATTCATTTTCAACCTTGGCTTCATTCTCAACCAAATTTGACTTACACACTTGACATTCTAGTCTTTTGTGCCAAAGATTTGTTCATCAAATGGAGTCTTCTCCTTCTCCACAGCCTTGGTTAGCAACTTGCCTTCAAACACATCTTTCCTTATTTCTTTGTTCATTACAGTCATGTTTCTTCTTGCACATACTCCCTTCTGCTGTGGAGTGTCTTCATGCACATACTCCATCAACTCCTCATTCAGCTTATCCCAAGCTTGTTTGGGAGACTCACAGGGGTGAGTTGTTGCTGTCTTTTTTACAAGAAGCCTTTAAAGATGATAAGCTTAACAGCTTCTTGTCTTTCTTAACAAGCAGCAGAAGCAAAAATAAGCCCTCAATGACTTGGGCTCATGATACCATTTGTTGGGGGTTCTGACAGTAACAAAAGAAGAGAACAAGACATTGAACAAAGCATGAAGAAAGAAAGAACAATTTACTTGCTCACAAACGTGCAGCAATTAGGCATTCAACAATTTACCTGCTCACAAATGTGCAGCAAGAAAGCAATCTGCTTTATACAACTGATATACTTACTCATTCAATCTGAAAACAATACATTTATAATAAAAATACATCACCAATATTCAACTAATCCCACTGATCAGCATTGGGACTGTTAAAACATTGCTTGTACACATGAATAAGCTGACTTATCAGCTCAATCATCACCTAAATCCATCAAAACATTAGCAACTAAGTTCATTTTCAGCCAAACTAAATTACATTGCAACTAAAACAGAAAATATGTTGCTACAACATGCAGAATTGTTGCAGCATGCATACAAGCTGTGTACACTCAACAAAATCATCATAGCAGCATGCACTTCAACAAAAATATAACAGCAGCATGGTTGGCCATTTTCAACAAAAACAAGCTCAAAGAATTATTCAAATTAGATAAACTTCCTTTTTCTCTAACGTGCTTATATTCTGTTGCTCGGTATATGTTTATATTCAACTCTATTTTATTTTTTTTACTATGTTTGAAAGATAGATTAAAATTGTTCTGTTAAACTGCTTTGTATCTTTCATCATTTTCTCCATTATGTTCCTTGAACCAACACATAAAATTGTGATTCTTTGATCTTAAAATGGTGGAATCGGTTGATCATCTTCAATTTCAATCTTTGATATTGTGGTGCTACAATGTAAATGGCTTAATTTAGTGATGATAATTTTTCTAGAGTTACCCCTAAATAAGGGCTTTTATATTGCTCTAAGCCATCAAAATATAAATAGTTATTGATCAAGCAATACTCTTTGTCTCTAAAATTTAGATTATGATCCAATTAGAGGTAACTAAAGGGTCTCTAAAATTTTCCATTTCTTTTTGCATATAATTTTGGATACTTTAAAGAAAGAAAGGGAAAAGGTGTCTGTCAAATCCCAAACTTTTTTTTGTTCTTTTTGTAGGATCTTTAGCTGAACATTTATTTTGATCTCTCACTTTTGTACAAAGTAGTGGATATTGTCTCTAACTAGTACTAGTGTCAACACCATGATATTGAAACTCCATATTGCTTGGAGTTTGTGACATAGATGGAGGTTTTTATAGTGTGTTTAACTTTAATTACATGATGTTAAACTTTTTGTTGATTTTATGTTGGCAATCAATTGCTTGAATGCGGGTTTTTTACTAAAATATTACAAAAAAAATGTAACACCCTAAATTAGGGGTTGTTTGTAATTTAGTTAATTTCCCATGTGCGTGCTTGAAGAATAAATATTACGATTTATTTGGCGAGTTCTAGGGTCTAGAATTAAACCCGAGTTAGGCCTGACCTAGTGTTAAAATTATTTTAGTACCTAAAAGGAGGGAGCTAGGTGAGATAGGGCTTTAATAAAATTTTGGGTGAAATATGACAAACAATGGGCTTGGGACAATTGGCTTGGTGCGCCTAAGGGTAAGGCAAAGGAGGATTGGGTTCGAGCTGCAAATGCAACACTTTGATTTTATTTTTGCGTCAACTAGGGAACTGGGCTAGGTATGCCTTAAAAATAAATGGCAAGGGTAAGGGACATGAAAGTCCAGGTGGTAAAGTGGCTCCCATACGCCACTTAGGAGTTGGAGGGGAAGAAGGGCGCAGGTTCGAATGGCAGCAGCAGCAGTTTGCGTTTTTATTTTATTTTGGGGTGATGGGCTTAAGTAAGAAGGCCTTATAATTAAATGTTGTGGTTATTTGACATGAAAGTCAATTGGGGAAAAGTGGCCTGGGCGTTGGAAGTGAGGGTTGCTGCAGTGGGGTCGCGAGTTCGATCCAAAGGAACTGAAAGGGCGTTTTTATTTTTGTTTGGGCGTTAAAGAGGAAGGAACTAAGGAATGAGGGCTTAAAGGAAAATATGGCGCGTTTATGTCATAAAAGATCGCCTGGGCGGAGTGGCCTGGGGCGTTATGGTAGTTGCAGCAGTGAGGGCTGGGGTTCGAGGCTTACTGCCAGCACAAGTTGGTGTTTTATTTTTTTGGCAGATTGGAGAGGTGGTGGACAGCATGTGGGCTTTAAATTGGATGAAGATAAATGCTTGTTTAATTCTATTAGAATTCGGCTGGAAGGAAATTGTTGAGCACATGTTTCTTTTATTATTATTATTTATTTGAAGAGGTGAAGGGATAAGGATATTATGAGGATATTATTTGGTTTTAAATTGGATTATCATTGAATTAATTCAAATGGTTGGTCAAGAACAATTTAAGGAATTGATTGAAATTTGAACTCCTTGATTGTTAGGAGTGGACGGTAAGTATATGGGGTTAGTGCCGAATTCTTTTAAAAGCACCTATGTATCATCTTATTTTTCTTTTATTCATTTGATGCAATAGCGGAATTTTACCCTTCCCAATATTCCATCTTTCAATTCTTTTTCATTCTCCGAAAACCATTCTTTCTTTTTCTTTTTCTAGACTTTGGCCGAATCCCCTATACCAATCATCTTCCATCTATTCCTTTTTTTCTACTTAGCCGAACCTACCTCCCTCTTTTGCTAAAAATTTCACCTTCCATTTGAGTTGCTAGCCGAATATCTTTTCCATAAAAGGCTTAGGCCGAATCCTCCTAGTCAGGTGTTATCGATTTTTCAAGGGGGATAACGTTAAGGTATTGAAGGAAGCTCTCGGGATTTGTTTTCCTAAGGTAAGTAACATTCGGCCATAGGCCTAGATTATGTATTAGTGTGCAAGTCAATTTTTTTTTACAAGTGTTTTGGTAGGGATCTCGAAGACTCAAGTGATAAATTCAGGATTTCGGTAAGTGGGGGACTATTCGGCCAAGGTTAATAAAGGCTTCGGGATCTGAGAATTTCGGTAGAAATAGGTGTGTACATACACACTTTATAACTGATTAAAATGCTAAGTGTTTGTATAGGCTAAATCTGGTTGTGTAGATTTGGATTTGATACCGACATGGTATAAGCAAGGGTTCAGGTAAGTCCTTGTGTTACGATGCTTTTGGGAAGCATGATATATTTGATATATGCGACTTATGATATGTGCCTGATAAGCATGATTTCTGTATATGTATAATATTAATTGATGTGGGTTGATGAGAGGAGGGGGAAGTGATATTTGTGTCGACGGACACCAGTGGTTTGGTACCACATTGTGACTTCGGTCACCAGAGGTTTGGCACCTCCAGAGGTTTGGCACCTCATAGCGTCTCGTCTCAGTGGCTTAGCACCACAGTGGGTTGGCCCCATCATTCGATTTGTGTCTTCGGACACCAGAAGTTTGGCACCTCCAGTGATTTGGTATCACAATTGTTACTTTAAGTCACCAGTGGTTTGGTACCACACGGGGTAGAGAAAGGCGTTTGGATGGCTAGGTTGGGTGCATGTTTTAGTGCATGTGAATTTGTTATAAATTGTGTATGATGTAGCATTAAACCGGGGGAAGGGTTACATACTGAGTCTTGGTGACTCACCTTCTCCTTTACTTTTTCAGGTGACACGTAGATCGCGGATGTGGAGCCGGAGGGACTCGAGGTGGCCATGCAGTGGACATTTGATTTAAATGAACTTTAAATTTTAGTTGATTATACTTTATTGATAGCTTTTTTTAATCAAGTTGTAAAAAGGCCTCCTAGAATTGTTTTCATTATTGTTACATGTTTGAATATTTTGTTTAGACTATTTAATTATATTAAAAACGGGTTCACATGTTTTTCCAAAATCAAACGTAAAATGTTTTAAAATGCCATCGGGCACATTTGCAATCTATAAACAACCCGACTTAATAAATATTTTTAAACAACACTAAGCATGGTTTTTAACAAGAGACTTAAAAATGAAAGGTTTTCGACAAAACTTAAATCGGTTTTAAAAGGATTTCAAAATGTTTTCTCTGTAGCATACCAAATTCGGTCATAATGTTTGGGCCGGGTTTGGGGTGTTACAAAATTGGTATCAGAGCCCAGTTCAAAGCTCGGCTGTGAGGGCCCAAGGCCCAAAAAAATTTGGTAGGCCTTTTTAATTGTTTTTGGGTTGTGAACAGCATGGCACCGAGTCTCCGGCACCTATCCGCCCAGGTAAGTACTCCTCACCTTTGTATGAATTATTTTCTGTAGAAGGGTAGGAAGCATGGAACGTAGAGTAGTCTTATAGGAACTTGAACCCTAGGATTAGATTACTCAAACACACAAACAAAACATAAGACTTAACGAACTCAACCAACCTATGGCTAAGTCACTGAGTTAGGGTGTGGTAACCCCTGTACACATGTCTAAGAGTGGATTCGGAAGAGCCTGGTATTTAAGCAGTCCTAGTGACTCACCTCCTCTTCGCAGGTATCCTACCTGGTGCGTAGCTTCGGTTCACCCTAACTCAGAGGGCTCAGTGGTGTGGCAACCTCTGTGCGCATGTCTAGGAATGGTTTCGCTGGGAGCTTGGTATTTAAGCAGTTCGCGTGACTCACCTCCTCCCCACTCGAATCCTGCCTGGTGCGTAGCTTTGGTTCACCCTGACCAAGAGGGCTCGGTCATAGGCTAAACATAATGATTAAAACCCGAAAGGGAACTAGCCATGTTTTCGGAAAATGAAGAACACAACAAAACCCTAGTTTTCAGAACTTTTAAAATTACTCCTTCAAAATTTAAGAAAAATCATCTTTACAACTTTTTCCGAAAAATTTTGTGAAATTACAAAAATGCCCTTAAGGGTAAAATTACTAAAATGCCCTTGGTTCATAAAATATCAACTCAATGGTTTTTCCCCAAATCTCATTATTTTTAAAAAAAAATATTCAGAAACCCTACTTTGCAAATTATCAAAAATACTTTGGTTTGGAAAAATTACGAAAATGCCCTCAACTTGCAAAATTACCAAAATGACCCTGAATTCTAAAATTTTTGCAACATCATCGTTTTAAGAAGGGGAAACTCTCAAAAAGGACCCTGAGAGTTTTACAATTGTTAGAACATCCCTGATTTACTAAATTTACAAAATTTCCCCTTATTGACAAAATTACCAAAATACCCCTGGTTTCCAAAATTTGGCCGTACCTTTAATTTGGCAAATTTTCAAGAAATACCCTCCAGTTTTGGAAATTCCAAAGTGACCTGATTTATTAAAAGTTTTAAATTCCTCTGATTGATTACGAAAATACCCCTGTAGGAAAATGACGAAAACACCCCTGGGATAGAAACAGCACAGAAATGTCCAAAGAGTGAGTAGGTATGAAAGGTATTAAGGAATGGATGTGCCCTTTTGTATGAACTAGGGTAGAAGACTTAAAACATTGTTTGATCGAAAGAATCCCTATTAAACTTTTTCATAAAATTTCTTCGCGAATAAGCAAGTGGAACAGTCACTAATCCATAAATTTTTTCTTAATCAGATTAAAAGCGCGTTAGTTAGAATGAGTTTTAGAGGACGTGGCCGACGTAGACGTGGTAGGGGAAGAATGACCGTGTCTGAACCCGTTAGGTCAGGTCAGGGTTCTAAGAATGAGGTACCACCGCCACCACCACCCCCAACTTTTGGAGCTGAGGAGCAGGATCAGACAGGAGATGAGGCAGTATCGCAAGCTGTGTTGCGAGTCTTGGAGTTGGTGGCTAGGGCTAGTGGAAATTTAGGGGGATCAGAAATCTGTTCCCGAGCGATTCCGATCTAACGGAGCTGAAGTATTCCGGGGTGTGTCGGGAGTGGCACCTAGTGCAGCAGAATACTGGTTGGAATCAACGGAAAGGATCATGGACGATCTTGACCTGACTAATGAGGAGAAGTTGAAAGGAGCAGTGTCACTTCTGAAGGATGAAGCATATCAGTGGTGGCTCACTGTTCGAGATGGTGCCACGGCGGATGATCTTACGTGGGATTACTTTAGAGTTGCTTTTCAGAAGAAGTATGTGGGCACCAGCTATACTGATGCTCAGAGGAAAGCTTTTCTGGGGTTAGTGCAAGGAACTAAGTCAGTGTCGGAATATGAGGCGGAATTCTTAAGGCTAAGTAGATATGCTAGAGGCATCGTGGCTACTGAACATAAGCGTTGCGTCCGCTTTGAGGACGGGCTTAGAGATGATTTAAGGTTGCTGATTGCTCCACAGCAGGTTCGTGAGTTCTCGTCCCTAGTGGAGAAGGCTAAGGTAGCCGTAGGGATCAAGGAGACCGTAAGACAGAAGCATGAAAGGAATAAACAGAAGAGAGGCTTTGGATCGCCTAGATCGGGCAGTAATGTGGAGAAGAGGGCTAGATTTGGGGAATCAGAAAGGGCCACAAAGCCTGCTCAGTGGCCACCTCAGTGTGCTAGATGCGGGAAATCCCACTCGGGAGAATGTTTGGCGGGAAGTAGAGGGTGCTTTGTGTAACACCCCTTACTTGAGACCGTTGCCGGAGTCGAGCACGAGGCATTACTAGACTTAACTTACTAGTTCTGGGCATAAAAATTGAAACTGTTCGTCTGCGTCATGTTCACTAAATTAATTATAACTCGAGTTACAAAACCTAAAATTAAGATCTGTAAATTTTTCCTGAAACTAGACTCATATATCTTCTTACTATAATTTTTCCAGAATTTTTGGTGTGACCAATTAGTACAGTTTATTAGTTAAAGTCTCCCCTGTTACACAGTTTGACAGTTCTGACCTCTCTTCACTAAAAATTAATTATCTAATAATATACAACTATTTTTCCTACACCGTTTTCTTTATATGAAAATAGACTCAATAATATTTAATTCTATATCTCATGCACAACCTAATTCAATTTCTACTATTTTTGGTGATTTTTCAAAATCACGTCACTGCTGCTGTCCAACTATTCCCTGCATATGATTACATAATTTCTTTAAAATAACTATCAACTAGGCATTTCATAACATCCAAAACATGTTCTTAATTAACCATTTTAATGGCTAATCATTACCAAGCATTTACAAGTCCATAATAAGCCATATCATAAAGTCACACACATAAAATGGCTAAGTCCCTATACATGCCATAACTTAAAACGTTCGAATCACAAAATACCAATATAATTCTTTTGATAGTGTGTAACGATCTCCGACGTCCTTGCGATCCCCGAATTGGCTTGTAATACTATAAAAAAAATTAAAGAATGGGAGTAAGCATAACGCTTAGTAAGTTTACATGTAAATAGATAACAACATTCTTAATGAATTATCTTATTCTTTTCTTATCAAGATCACTTAAGCTTTTAACTCAATATACTCAAACTTGTATTCTTACCTTACCTTTTAACATGAATTTATCTTACCTTATTTTTTTAGCTTGAACTTGTCTTACCTTTACTTTTTTTTTTTTTAAACTTGTCTTACCTTACCTTTTTAGCTTGAACTTGTCTTACCTTTACCTTGGTATACTCTTTGAATTTTCCCGTTGAACCACTTGGAATACTAAGGATACGCGGGTACCTTTCCTTATGAAACTTAACCATTGCCATGTCTTGACATGGTCTTACGTGGTATCCTTGCCTTGTGAACTCACCAATGCCATGCCTTGGCATGGTCTTACATGGGACCTTTGCCTTATAGTAACTTATCAATGCCATGTCTTGACATGGTCTTACATGATTTCCTTAAACCCTAATGTCATGACATTTGTATCCTACACAATCCTAAGGTTCAACCGGAACTTTCTGAGATAGCTTTTCCGTCAATTCGTACTTGAGTCTTTAAATAATAAATTTACAAAATAAATATGTAAATGCTGGAATTTAATAATATTAAATGTAAAATAATAGAATATTGCATTTATTTACTGCAAACTTACCTCGAAACAAAATCGATAAACTATATCGATTTAGTCCACTATCTTTTTCTTTCCCCGATCTAACTCTGGATTTCGTTCTTCTTGATCTATAATAGCAAATTTAGCTTATTTAATACTCATATTTATCAAAACAGTCCTTAACTCTAACTTTGGCAAAAATTACAATTTTGCCCCTAAACTTTTACATATTTACGATTTTACCCCTAGGCTCGAAAATTAAACTTCAGCCGTTATTATTATGTTTTATAGCATGCTGAACATTTTTCTCTTCTATAGCAACTTCAAATTCTTACTATAACACATACTTATGAATAATAACAACTTTTACTAATTAGCTCGTTTTTACCGAAAATCACTTAATAAAAATCATTCCTCTACTCATAAACATGCAAAATCTACCATCAATCATCAAAAATCACAAGTTCTCAACAATGGCATAATTCAAAATATTCACCAAAATCAAAAATTCAAGCATGGGTTTTGTAGATCTCATAGCAACGATCTCAAAAACGAAAAAATTATCGAAAACAGAACTCAATTACATACCTTAATCAAGCATGCAAGGCCGAAAGTTTAAGAGCTCAAGCTCTTTCTTTCTTCTCTAATTTCGGCAATGAAGAAGACAAAATGATAGAAAAGATGTTCACCCACTTCTTTTATGTTTTATTACTATTATATTATTATTAAATTACATTTATTATTTAATATATATAAAACTTGTACAATAAGGATATGTATTAACCCATTGCCGTCCACTACCTTTTATTATTGGAAAATTTGCAACATAAAACCTCCATATTAAAAGAACATCCACTATTTGGCCCTTCTAAAAATAACCACTAAATTTTCATTTTACGCGATTAAGCCCTTTTATTAAATTAAGCACCCAAACAATAAAATTAAATCACGAAAATTTCACACATAATAATTCACACATTATAAGCACTGAAAATAATATTAAAATATTTTACTGACTCGGATTTGTGGTTTCGCAACCACTATTCCGTTTAGACCCTATGCCGGGATGTTACACTTTGAGTGTGGATCGTTGGATCACCGTGTAAGGGATTGTCCTCGGAAGTTAGCTAAGAATCAACCAGAGGGTCAGAACCGTGCTCAGGTTAGAAATGAAGGACCACCACAGAAGGGTCGAGGTGCAGCTAGAGGTAATGATAATGGTAACGGGCGTGGCCGAGGTGCTGAAGGTGCACCGGCGAGGCAACCAAGGTTGGCTTATGCAGTTGGCCATCGCGAGGAGGAAGATGTGCCAGATATGACAACGGGTAAGTTTCTTATTTCCGGAATACTTTTAATTGCCTTGGTTGTGGTTACGTTAGTTCGTTTTTATGTTGCTAGTAAAGTGTATGGAACTTGGATTATGGACTTAGGGAATGTGTAGAAAGTATGATAGTTCTTTAAGATCAGAGTGCGCAGCAGTAACGTAGGATGACGAGTTAAGGATGCACGATTGAACGATAGTAAGTAATTTCGAGGACGAAATTATTTTAAGGGGGGTAGAATTGTAACACCCTAAATTAGGGGTTGTTTGTAATTTAGTTAATTTCCCATGTGCGTGCTTGAAGAATAAATATTACGATTTATTTGGCGTGTTCTAGGGTCTAGAATTAAACCGGAGTTAGGCTTGACCTAGTGTTAAAATTATTTTAGTACCTAAAAGGAGGGAGCTAGGTGAGATAGGGCTTTAATAAAATTTTGGGCGAAATATGATAAACAATGGGCTTGGGACAATTGGCTTGGTGCGCCTAAGGGTGAGGCAAAGGAGGATTCGGTTCGAGCTGCAAAGGCAGCACTTTGATTTTATTTTTGCGTCAACTAGGGAACTGGGCTAGGTATGCCTTAAAAATAAATGGCAAGGGTAAGAGACATGAAAGTCCAGGTGGTAAAGTGGCTCCCATGCGCCACTTAGGAGTTGGAGGGGAAGAAGGGCGCATGTTCGAATGGCAGCAGCAGCAGTTTGCGTTTTTATTTTATTTTGGGGTGATGGGCTTAAGTAAGAAGGCCTTATAATTAAATGTTGTGGTTATTTGACATGAAAGTCAATTTGGGAAAAGTGGCCTGGGCATTGGAAGTGAGGGCTGCTGCAGTGGGGTCGCGGGTTCGATCCAAAGGAACTGAAAGGGCGTTTTTATTTTTGTTTGGGCGTTAAAGAGGAAGGAACTAAGGAAGGAGGGCTTAAATGAAAATATGGCGCGTTTATGTCATAAAAGAACGCCTGGGCGGAGTGGCCTGGGGCGTTATGGTAGTTGCAGCAGTGAGGGCTGGGGTTCGAGGCTTACTGGCAGCACAAGTTGGTGTTTTATTTTTTTGGCAGATTGGAGAGGTGGTGGACAGCATGTGGGCTTTAAATTGGATGAAGATAAATGCTTGTTTAATTCTATTAGAATTCGGCTGGAAGGAAATTGTTGAGCACATGTTTCTTTTTTTATTATTATTATTTATTTGAAGAGGTGAAGGGATAAGGATATTATTTGGTTTTAAATTGGATTATCATTGAATTAATTCAAATGGTTGGTCAAGAACAATTTAAGGAATTGATTGAAATTTGAACTCCTTGATTGTTAGGAGTGGACGGCAAGTATATGGGGTTAGTGCCGAATTCTTTTAAAAGCACCTATGTATCATCTTATTTTTTTCTTCATTTGATGCAATAGCCGAATTTTACCCTTCCCAATATTCCATCTTTCAATTCTTTTTCATTCTCCGAAAACCATTCTTTCTTTTTCTTTTTCTAGACTTTGGCCGAATCCCCTATACCAATCATCTTCCATCTATTCCTTTTTTTCTACTTAGCCGAACCTACCTCCCTCTTTTGCTAAAAATTTCACCTTCCATTTGAGTTGCTAGCCGAATATCTTTTCCATAAAAGGCTTAGGCCGAATCCTCCTAGTCAGGTGTTACCGATTTTCCAAGGGGGATAACGTTAAGGTATTGAAGGAAGCTCTCGGGATTTGTTTTCCCAAGGTAAGTAACATTCGGCCATAGGCCTAGATTATGTATTAGTGTGCAAGTCAATTTTTTTTTACAAGTGTTTTGGTAGGGATCTCGAAGACTCAAGTGATAAATTCAGCATTTCGGTAAGTGGGGGACTATTCGGCCAAGGTTAATAAAGGCTTCGGGATCTGGGAATTTCGGTAGAAACAGGTGTGTACATACACACTTTATAACTGATTAAAATGCTAAGTGTTTGTATAGGCTAAATCTGGTTGTGTAGATTTGGATTTGATACCGACATGGTATAAGCAAGGGTTCAGGTAAGTCCTTGTGTTACGATGCTTTTGGGAAGCATGATATATTTGATATATGCGACTTATGATATGTGCCTGATAAGCATGATTTCTGTATATGTATAATATTAATTGATGTGGGTTGATGAGAGGAGGGGGAAGTGATATTTGTGTCGACGGACACCAGTGGTTTGGTACCACATTGTGACTTCGGTCACCAGAGGTTTGGCACCTCCAGAGGTTTGGCACCTCATAGCGTCTCGTCCCAGTGGCTTACACCACAGTGGGTTGGCCCCACAGATGATATTAAGGGATTGACGCCAGTGATTTGGTATCACACGATGGGTTGGCCCCATCATTCGATTTGTGTCTTCGGACACCAGAGGTTTGGCACCTCCAGTGATTTGGTATCACAATTGTGACTTTAAGTCACCAGTGGTTTGGCACCACCAGTGGTTTGGTACCACACGGGGTAGAGAAAGGCGTTTGGATGGCTAGGTTGGGTGCATGTTTTAGTGCATGTTAATTTGTTATAAATTGTGTATGATGTAGCATTAAACCGGGGGAAGGGTTACATACTGAGTCTTGGTGACTCACCTTCTCCTTTACTTTTTCAGGTGACACGTAGATCGCGGATGTGGAGCCGGAGGGACTCGAGGTGGCCATGCAGTGGACATTTGATTTAAATGAACTTTAAATTTTAGCTGATTATACTTTATTGATGGTTTTTTTTTTTAATCAAGTTGTAAAAAGGCCTCCTAGAATTATTTTCATTATTGTTACATGTTTGAATATTTTGTTTAGACTATTTAATTATATTAAAAACGGGTTCACATGTTTTTCCAAAATCAAACGTAAAATGTTTTAAAATGCCATCGGGCACATTTGCAATCTATAAACAACCCGACTTAATAAATATTTTTAAACAACACTAAGCATGGTTTTTAACAAGAGACTTAAAAATGAAAGGTTTTCGACAAAACTTAAATCGGTTTTAAAAGGATTTCAAAATGTTTTCTCTGTAGCATACCAAATTCGGTCGTAATGTTTGGGCCGGGTTTGGGGTGTTACAAAAAAACTAAAATATCCAAATTGGGGTGCACTTTTCATAAATTACCGAAATGGTATACTGAGGGTGGTGCCGCCTGTCGCAGAGGCGCAACCACCCTCTGACAACCTATTTTTTTTAGCTCAAGTAAAAAAACACTGAAAACGAAAAAAAAAGAGGAAATGGCAGGAAAAATGACAGGAGACTGGTGATGCCTCTACCACAGGCGGCACCGGTAGTGCCTCTGGCAGAGGCATCACCAACTGGGAAATTTGCCCATTCGGTCCTCTCTATTTCGCGCGCACTTCAGTTTAATCCTTCTATCATTTATTTTTTTAATTTGTCCCAATTTTTTGAGCTCTTTTTAAGTATTTTGCAATTTTTATTATTATTACCATCATCTAATATTTTTTTATTACTATTAATTATTTACTATCATTATATTTTATTATTACTATAGCATACTATTATTAGCATTACTACTCTTGTTTTATTATTGATACCATTATTCATTTTATTTCTTTTATTTTTTTATTATTATTTAATTATTGTCACTTCTATTATATTGTTTTCATTATTATTATTATTACCATTATCTGATATTATTATTACTATTACTATTATTATATCACTATTTTTATATACCTATATATTTTTTTATTACTATTTATTAGTATTTATCATTATTTTATTATCATTATTATCACTATTTATTAGTATTTTTATTATACGATAATGATAATAAAATAATGATAATAATACTAAAAATGGGTGTAAAATAATATTTTTTTGTCTCTAAACATCATACCATTTCATTCCATCCACTTGCAGCTTTGCGTTTCGTTATTCGTTTTTTTCGGTTTTCCGTTTCCGAAGTTCCGTTCTTTCTTTCTTCCGTTCGTTCTTTTTCTCTTTCTACTCGTCCCGTTCATGGTTTGTCTTCCCTTTTTTTTCTATTAACTTTTTTTTTTCCCGAAATCTCGTCGTAATTCTGTTTTGAAAATTTTAATGTTTACCATTTTTTGTAAGTTCTAATTAATTTTTTTCTTGTTTACAGGATTGAAATCGGGCAAGCGTTTGCAGAGCTTTTACACAACTTCATTTTACTTTTATTTATAGGTATATAAAAATAGTGATATAATAATAGTAATAATAATAATAATAATAATAATATCAGATAATGGTAATAATAATAATAATGAAAACAAAATAATAAAAGTGACAATAATTAAATAATAATAAAACAATAAAAGAAATAAAATGAATAATGGTATCAATAATAAAATAAGAGTAGTAATGCTAATAATAGAATGCTATAGTAATAATAAAAATATAATGATAGTAAATAATTAATAGTAATAAAAAAATATTAGATGATGGTAATAATAATAAAAATTGCAAAATACTTAAAAATGAGGTAAATTGCATTAAAAACGGAAGTTTTGGGACAAATTATAAAAAATAAATGGTAGAAGGATTAAACTGAAATGCGCGCGAAATAGAGAGGACCGAATGGGCAAATTTCCCAGTTGGTGATGCCTGTGCCAGAGGCGCTACCGGTGCCGCCTGTGACAGAGGCATCACCAGTCCCCTGTCATTTTTCCTGCCATTTCCTTTTTTTTTCCGCTTTCAGTGTTTTTTTTTTATTTGATTTAGAAAAAAATAGGTTGTCAGAGGGTGGTTGCGCCTCTGCGACAGGCGGCACCACCCTCAGTATACCATTTTGGCAATTTTAGTTTTTTTTTTGTAATATTTTAGTAAAAAACCCCTTGAATGCAATATAGAACGGTATTTTAAAGCGCGGGAAAAGTCACTCCGACAAAGACGAACTAGTTGTCAGGCTCGCCGAAAGCTTTTTACCTGCTTTTAATAGGGGCAGTTTTGTAGCATTTCACCGATACTTATAAATGTTAGTAAAAAATAAATATTCTTTTATACCGCATGTTATTTTTCTTCTGTACCCATATTAGAGAAATGATATATCAAAATTTGCAAATTTATGATCACTTCAATAACGTTGTTCAATGTATCAAAGCCAGTTTTACATCATTATTTATAGATTACTCATGGGGGTATTTAGAGGGTTTCGAGCGCATTTAAAATAGAAAACTTTTTTATTTAATCTCCTTAAAATTTATAAAATTTTGATTTAATTTTTTAAAAATTATAAAAAAATAAACTATTTAAATGGTAAAATTATATTTTTATTATCGTAAAAATTACAATTTAATTTCGTCCCTCTTAACAAATTTTTTGGCTTTGCCCCTAGATTTACTATAGATTTTGGATAAACTGATTGTTACTAGGGGTGAATGTTTGGATAGATCTTTTGAATTTTAAAAATTATTTTGAATTATTTTGTAATTTTTGTGTAGAGAGCGACAAAATTGCTCATTTTCAAACTTGACAGGGACCAAAAGGGTATTTATATCAATCTGTTATTCGAAATGTAAAATTCAACTCGATTCGAACTTAGAACTCGAATTACTTATTCTAATTGACTTGAATAATTCAAATAACTCAATTCAATTAACTTGAATTCGAATTTTTTTCTAATTTTTTAAATCAAATCAAATTTTACTTACCCCAAATTTATACATCATCTTCTCCTTTCTTAATTATTTTTTTCTCCTCCTTTTTCATGCTTTGTTCTTCAATCTTTTTAAAAGCCAAGGCCCCCAATCAAACGACTCCTTTTAATTTCTTTTCAAAAAACAAAAAGTAAAAGTTAGAAAGAAGGTGATGGCACTTAAATTTAGAACAAACATATGAAAAGGAATTGTATAGAAACATAAATATTAAGTTATTAATTAGTGTCATGTAAAACCAAGCTTCTCTTTTTGATTTCCCACTTACCCTTTTTCTTTCTCTCATTTCCCATCAAAGATGTCAACCACAAATACTGTTATTTTATTTGTATATTATATGTAATAGTTGTAGTTAATGAATTAAGAGGATACCATATCTTAGAAAAGTAGATGTTGTCTCTTAATTTGCTTGACCTCATGTAAAACAACTCCAACTTACCCTTTCTCTTTCTCTCATTTCAATGCACATTCTCTTAATAAAATATACCAATAGAATAAGATTATTTAAAACTTTATAGAGAGGAGAGTAAAAGAAAAGGGCAAGTGGTATTAATTTTATCTTACCATTACAGTGCAAATAAAAAATTTATTTCCCTATTAAAGTAGCATATATACTAAATTCATAGTTGTCATCATGAGTCGAGTCTTGATAAAAGTTTAATCAAAATGCAAAATAAAAAGAATTCAAATGGCATAAAAAAGATGATGGCTACAACAGAGTAGAAATCAATCTAAATACTATATCTCACAAACAAGCTTTAACCAACACACAATCAATCTGTAATAAATCATTTAAGCAAGATGATTTTGTGAAAAGAAAAAGAAAACTAAGAGAAGCGGGTGTAAAATCACTTAGGGAAAACTAAAGAGTAAATCGTTTTACGTAGAAAACATGGTTTTTCAGTTGACCAGTAAAATAACTTGCACTTACTTAATTTTCATTTTTCCAACCAAAGACCAGAAATTGGAAATATGGAAAATGTTTTTCGGAAGCTGTTCTATAATCTATATGAAACAAATGGAACCTTAAAAATCAAGTTCAGTACTAAAATGTAAATTTACCTCTTCCGGAAAACGATAGGTCTACATTTCAGTACTATTTACGATGATAGTTATGGAAACTGATGTCTGAGTCCCAGATCTATAGACTATTTTAACTTCCCATGTGAAAGTCATCGGTTGTTATGCTTGAATATTGCAGATTCCTCATCTCCATTACTTAGATCTTAGCTACTGCCTACCCAAAACCCACAACTGTTTCCTCCTCTATTTTCCCATCTTAGCTACCTCCAGTCCACAAAATAAACCCTTTCCAATACTTCACTCTTCGTCTTTTGCTCCTCTCTCATCATCTTCTGCCCCGCATTAGCTTGGTGTTTGTAACAACAGTTTCCTTATTGTTATTTGTTAAGAGTCACATTAGGTGTTGGCAAATAGTAGTTAGTTTTTGAAATAGTTAGTTAGTTCAAGAAGTCAGTAAATCTGTTACAGAGGCCGGTAGCTGTTGAAAAAGGGTATATAAGCTCCAATCAAGAGGAGGAAGAGAGATTAGTTTTGAAAAAATTCTGAAATACAATTTATTTGTTTGTTTCTTTACCTTGTAATCCTTTGAATAAGAATTAGATCTTTTCATTATTTGAATCTGTTCCCCTCTTCTATTCTATCACCTACACTTTTTGCTTGACTTTTGAATTTACCTTTCCCCAGAAAAACATGGAAGTCATTACGGGAACCGCTAGCAACCTTGTTGCCGGAGTTGTGGGATACGTGTTCCAAAAAATTAAACGTAATTTCAGCTATGTTTGCCGCTATAGAAGAATGGTTTCAGATTTCGAGAAGAAAGTCGAGACGTTGAAAGACAAAAGAGACAGAGTGCTGCTAGATATTGATGCTGCTCGAAAGAACGACGAGATTATATACCCCGAAGTCAACACTTGGCTGGCGAAAGCAGACAAAATGATCGATTCAGAGTTGAAGGAAGTGAAGGGTCTTGAAGACGAAGCAAAGAACAAGTGTTTCATCGGCTTGTGCCCTAATTCCAATGCTCGCTATCAGCTTAGCAAAAAAGCAGAAGAAGGTGCCGGTGCCGTTGATGAACTCCTCCAGCAAGGTGGGTTTGACAAAGTATCATATCGGGATGTCCCGCAGCCCGTTGTGGTTGTGCCACCCAAAGAGTTTGAGGACTTTGATTCAAGAAAATTGGTGTTTAACAAGATCATGGAGGCGGTGAAAGATCCTAATCTCAACATTATAGGGGTCTATGGAATGCCCGGTGTCGGCAAGACCACGCTTGTCAAAGAAGTTATTAGACAAGTCAAAGAAGATAAGTTATTCGACTGGGTGGTTATGGCTGTTGTGACTCATACTCCTGACGTCCGGAAAATTCAAGATCAAATTGCAGATATGTTGGGGTTGAAATTTGAGGAGCAAAGTACGAGTGGAAGAGCAAGTCGGTTGTGCCAAAGGTTGAAGAAAGAGAAGAAGATTCTTGTTGTTTTAGATGACATTTGGGCAAAATTAGACCTAATGGAAGTAGGGATTCCTTTGGGAGACGAGAATCAGAGATGCACCATAATGCTGACATCCAGAGATCTAAATGTTTTGTTGAAGGACATGGATGCTAAAAAGAGTTTTCCAATCGGAGGTTTAGAACATGAAGAAGCTTGGGAGTTCTTCAAGAAGATTGCAGGGGACGGTGTTGAAAGTTCTGGCTTGTTACCTATAGCAACTGAGGTAGCTAAAAAATGTGGTGGTCTACCAATCGCCATAAGTACACTTGCAACGTCTTTGAGAAATGAACCTCCATTTGTATGGGAGGATGCTTTCACTAAGGAAGCCATCGTCGAGCAACTTCAAAGGAGTACCAGGATCTATATATTCAACTATAGAGTGGAGTTACGATCGTTTACAAAGCGAGGACCATAAACAGACTTTCTTACTTTGCAGTTTATTGGGTCATAATCACCATCTTGAGTGTTTGCTTATGTATGCAATGGGGTTAGGGTTATTTCGTGGTGTCAGCACAGTTGAAGAAACACGAAACAGACTGTTGACAGTGGTGAGTCATCTCAAAGCTTCTTGTTTGTTACTTGACGGTTATAACAATCTACGCCTTGATATGCATGATCTTATTAGCGATGTAGCCACGTCAATTGCTGCCAACCACGTGTTTGTCTTAAGACGTGAAGATGTTTTGAATGATTGGCCAGATGACAAAACGATGAAAGAGTGTGACAAAATATCTTTGTTCTTTCCTAGTATGAACAAGCTTCCGGATCAGTTGAAATGCCCCAAATTTACTTTTTTAGATATGGGTAGCAAGGATCCTTTTATGAAAATACCAGAAAACTTTTTTAAGGAAATGCAAAATCTCAAAGTCCTAATTTTGTCTGATATGAATTTACCATTCTTGCCTTCATCAATTTCCTTGCTACCAAACCTTCGAACATTGTGCTTGTATGATTGTGTGTTGGAAGACATTGCCCTTATCGGAGAGCTCAAGAATCTGGAAATTCTTTGCTTTGAAGGTTCTGATATTGAAATACTACCGGAGGAAATAGGACAACTGACTAAGCTAAAGATGTTAGATTTAACTGATTGTTCCAAACTCAAAAGAATCCCACCTGGTGTCTTCTGCAAATTGTCTAGATTAGAAGAACTGTATGTGGATGACCGTTTTGTTGGATGGGGAGCAGAGGGAAACTCCAGTCAGGAAAGCAATTGTAGTGTTGCTGACAAAATTGATTATTAAGGGTTGCACCAACTTAAAATACGTCTTATCCGACTCCATGGTTGAATATCTCCAACAGCTTGAATATTTGGAAATAAGTGAATGCAAGTGCATACAGGAGATAATATCAAAAGAGAATATAATCGAAGAAGCATTCAGAAATATGTATCTAATTTGCTTCCCTCGATTAAACACCCTCAAGTTAAAAGGACTTCAAAAACTCATCGGATTTTGCCATGAAGATTATAATGTTGAATTCCCAACCTTGAAGATTCTTGAGATAGAAAGCTGTCCAAAATTGAAGGGATTCATCCACAATTCTAAGAGTAAAGAAATCCCTATAGATGCAGTCTTTTTCAACAATAAGGTACTATTCTCAAAGGCAATGACTTTTTTTTTTCTTTTCTTCTGTTGTTATATTTAACTCATTTAATCATTGCATTCACTGTCATGAATAATTGATTGTAGGTTGCTTTTCCTACTTTGGAGAAAATGACAATCTCCCATTTGAGGAACGTAAAGAGGATATGGCACAACAAATTTCATACAAATTCCTTTTCTATGCTAAAAGAGTTGACTGTTAAGGAATGTGACGTGTTGTTGAACATCTTTCCACCTTTTTTTTGGGGGTTTTCCAAAGATTGGAGAAACTAATAGTGATTGATTGTGCTTCACTAGAACAAGTGTTTCAAATCCAAGTGCAAGGGTTAGATATTGAAGAAACGAATGCGATAGACAGTCAATTAAGAGAAGTGGATTTAATTCGCCTACCAAAGTTGAAGCATGTTTGGACCAAGTATCACAAAAGAGACATTTCTTTTGGAAATCTACGAGGAGTATGCATTGAGGAATGTTGGAGCTTGAAAACTTTGTTTCCATTTTCAATTGCTAAAGATCTTCAGCAACTTGAAAGACTTGCTATTGATAGGTGTGGGTTGGAGGAGATTGTTGCCAAGAGTGTTGAAGTATCAGACGAACAGGAAATTTATTTTGCATTTAATCAGTTGTCCTTTCTTAAACTTTGGTGTCTATCGTACCTAACATGTTTCTACCAAGGAATGCATAGAACAACATGGCCTGCATTAAAGCAATTGACAATATTTGGGTGTGGGAGGATTAAGATATTTGGGCATGAAGAATCCCAAATCCGACATTCACTTTTCCTTGTTGAAAAGGTATGAACTACCACACCTTTTCTTTTAGCAAAGTTGATAAATTGTATTTAAATTATTTTGTACCTCTCAACTAAAACATACAAATATTCAGTTGAAAATATAAAATAATTAAAATAATCACCAAATTCATATTTTTTCCTATCTAACTAATAATCTCTAACCGTTCTAAATTTTATTTTAGCAACGAATTCTTCATAACTCTTTACCGATTAAAAAAAACCCTAACTTACATATTTTTAATATAGAAATTAAAACTACAAATACAAATCACTTCAAACTATTGATTCCATAGTTCATTTATGGGCTTATATTGTCTGTTATAGCTTTTCTATTATATTAGGTGTTCCTGTTTCAATGAAATTCTAAATACTCTACGACACTCATTGTTCTTTCTTGTTTCTTTTTAGGTTATCCCTCAATTGGAGGAGGTTTCATTTAGTCATGGTGATATTGCGATGATAAGTGATGGCCAGTTTGAGGCTGACTTGTTTTGCAATATAAAAATTCTTCGACTTTATTGTGACTTTGGTGTATCTGTTTTCCCAATTTCTTTCCTTAGTAGGTTTTACAATCTTGAAAGCCTTCAACTGAGTTTTTGCTATTTCAAAGAGCTAGCTTCTTTCGAAAGTGATGCATTTGAAGATAAAGACATGATCATCACGATCCCAAAGATCAAGAAGTTGTTATTGAGTGGGATTAACAACATAAGACATCTATGGAAGCAAGACTCCCCGCTTGGCCATATTTGTGCGAGTCTCGAATGTCTTGAAGTTTGGCATTGTGGGAATTTGATTAATTTAGGATTAGATCTTTCATCTTTTGAATATCTTACAACTTTAGATGTTTGGAAATGCAATAAGATGTCAGAGTTGATTACATCTTTCAAAGCCCAAAGTTTGGTGTGCCTTGTTACAATGAAGATAAGAGAATGTGAAATGATGAAAGAAGTAGTTGCCGGCGACAGGGATAATACGTCATATGAGATTATTTTCATAACGCTGAAACGTTTGGAGCTTCATTTTTTACAAAACCTCACAAGCTTTTGTTCAGGCAATTACACTTTAAAGTTTCCATCCTTGGAACAAGTTATTTTGAACCACTGTCCTACAATGAAGAAGTTCTATGAAGGAGCACTAAGCACACCAAAACTGCATAAGGTGCAGTTAACAGAAACAGATTTTGAGGGACGCTGGGCTGGTGACCTTAATGCCACCATTGAACAGTTAAACACAGAAGGTAGAAATATATATTTTTAATGTTCTCTTTCTAAATTTTATTTTAATTGTAGCCGTATAAATACATCTAATGTTGAATTTATATGCTAAAATATAAATGGAGGCCTCATTTTTTAATATGTGACTCCTTATAATTACATAACGTTGAACTGTCTGAAAACTTTTTTTCCGTTTTGAATAGCCAAAGATCTTCAGCATCTTCAGAGCTTAAATATTGATAGCTCTGGAGTGCAGGAGAGTGTTCCAAAGAATGTGGAAGGAGTAGAACACAAAAATTGGTTTAAATTTAATCAGTTTTCCTACCTTATGCTTTGGAATCTACCAAAGCTCATGTTTCTACCTAGAAATGCACAGCACAACGTGGCCTACGAAAGATCATTACAATATCCTCACGGCCTCCATAACCCGTTCTATTAGTGCAGGTTGCTGCGGATCTCAGCTGTGGCAAAAATGTGATTGGGAGGATCTTTGGAATCTTAAAGCTACCCCCAAGATAAAACTTTTCATTCGGGACGCATGCTGTAATGCCATAGCTTCCACAGAGAATTTAGGCAAGAGACATATCATAGAGAATTCGAGTTGTCCAAGGTGTGAAGAAGGAAAGGAAACCATCGAACACATCCTCTTTTTCTGCCCACCAGCTCAAGCAACTTGGAGAGCCTCGACGTTCAACCACACCCCTTCCCCTAAGGATTTCCAATCCTTATCCGATTGGTGGCTGAAAATCAAGCAACTTCTTGAGAACTCGGGAGCAAATACGGATATGAGTTTGATTGCTTGGACGTGTTGGGGCATTTGGAAGGCGCACAATGAGTGGATGCTCGAAGGCCGTGATGAGGACCCAGTGAACACATGGAACAATGCGCTCAAAGGATATCACAACTTCATGGAAAATATGCTCCCTCCAAAGCATCAGCCATTAAACTAATCTGATAATGCCTCATCTACTACCTCTGTTCTTCATTGGAAAGGTATATGACCATTCTTCACCCTTTATTTAAAGATAGTTCATGTGTTTTCGCTTGAATAATCTACTACTTCCTCTCAACCAAATGCATTTAATGAAAATGAAAAAAGGTTATTTTACTATTGATCTTTTGTATGTTCCCTTTTTATTATGAAGTCCTTGTCCTATAGGATTATCTTAGCACCTTTGTTCAAGCTTTTTCAGCTATGCCGATGGCCTCTTTTAGCACCTTGATAATGATAAAATATTACTGAATTTAATCATCAATGCATCAAATTTGTTAATGAAGTGGACATTTGCCTTGCCAAAATCTATTTTCCTCATTATACGAAATAAAATGTTTTTTTTTTCTATTAAAAAACTCTAGAAAGAACCAATGAAGTTATTCCAAGATTTAAAGATACCAAGTGAAAAAAAAAAAAAAAAAACTAGAACTTATTATTATCTTTCACTGTATTTTGGTTTGATTGCCCTTGCCTTATTTGCTTCTTGCTTTGGTACTTGTTTAACATAAATATTACAAAATATAAAACTTCTTGAATGATTAATTAAAGGCTGAAATATGTAAAAAGTCTATGTACTCTTTGTAAATTTGGAATTTAGTTCCTTTAATTTTTTTAGATTTTAAAATTTAGGTCCACCATTTAGCATTGTAAAAATTTAATATGGTTAACATTTGGACCTGAATTTTGAAATATGAAAAGTAGAGATACTAAATTCTTGAAAATAAAAGTAAAAATACTAAATTCCAAATTTATGAAGAGTACAAAGGCTTGACATATTTTAGCTTTAGTTAAAATTGCTTATCAAAAAAGAAAAACTATTTGGCATATTAGCAATGCACTTTTTAATTCCACAAGCAAGAGTTATAAATTTGTCATGTATCTCACTTCTTTTATATATTTATTTTCATTTTAATTTTTTTTACGATACTTTATATATATTTGTCATCACCCAACTCTACTTGTATTGAACTTTTATATTCTGTTGCAATTCAAAAACTAGTTCATATTAATGTTTTAGCTTATTGGCTTCTCAGATCATGCCTCAACTGGAAAAAGTTACATTGCATTTCCACCAAAGATTTTCCAATTTGGAAAAGCTTAAGATAATTGCTTGCAATTTCAAAGAGTTGTCTCCAAGGTGATACTGTTGAGGAGAGAGACGTGGCAATGATGCTTTCAAGATGGTGATGTTACTAGCCATTATGTTCCATAAATAACTGTAATTTAAAATGGAAATTTCTTGTGTGCAATTGAATCTTGACTTTGGTTTTAGATTCTTGGGATTATGTTTTCTGCATTCTTTGTTTTTCAGATAATTTGATCATGCTCTTCTCTCTGTCTTGGTTTTCTAAATGCTAACTGCATACTATTTTCTGTCTTCTTTTTTCATTTTCCTGACATGTAGAATATGTTAGCTTGCTTGATTATCCATAATCGAGATTCATGAACTATCAATTGAATTTTAAATTTTAAAAAAGACCGTTAAATATAATTAAAATGTAGTATTCATTATTTAACTTGTCTTAGATTTTTTATACAGTAAGAGTCGGATACGTCAGTTCATTGGGGTCAATGGGTGCAAATAACTAAGATGAGAAGCTTCCTGGATGAAATTATTGCATTACATTTGTTTGTTAATCATATAAGTTCTTAAGAGTCTTCTCTTGTGAAAATTAAGATTATTTTTGGTATTTTTTATATTTGTTTTACAACCTATGTTTAAGGTTTGTAGTTATTGCTTTCAATAATATTTTCTCCAATGTTCAAATTAATCTGTGTTCTCCTTTAGTAATGCATGTGTCTTATCATTGCACTAAACACTTGTTGGTTCATCAGTATTTTTTATATGTAAATGGTTAATAGTACTAACTAGTGATTTCCATTTTGGGGGGGAGGGGGGACTGCGATAGACATTTTAAATGTAAATGGTTAATCCTACATTATGGACTTTTTACCTGTTAGACAGATTACCCTGCAACACCCAAGTTCATGTTTACTAAGAAGGATTTCTCACATAAGCTTATTCTTTTAATGATGGAAGAGGTTTTGCTCTATCTGTAATATTGTTTCAAGTTTACATCTTTGGGAAATCAAAGGTTGTAGTGGCATATAGGCAGCTAAATAAGCATATGTTCTATCACAATGCTGATTCAAGATATTAATATGATGATGAACAAAAAATGTGTATGGCATATATGGTAATGCATGTCCTGTTGTCTTTTTTATGTATCTTCTTCCACATCCTTTTTCATTATTAATATGATGATAACCTTGCCAAATGGTGTTCTGAGGCTTAAACCAAAAGGAGGACATCGGCATCATAATGGGTAAGTTCCATTGATATTACTCCACTACTGGTAGCAGAATTTGTATTAGCTGTATTTTATGCCTCATTCCTTTCCATGTGATATGGAGTTCTGAGCCTGGTTTGTGTATATATTGTTCAATTCTAATTTGTTTTCTTGAACATAACTTGGCTATTTTTGAAGCAGTTCTTTGCTCAATGATTCCTGCTTGAAAGCATTCCGCATATTCCTTGAGCTATCTTCATCGTACGTATTTGAGCAATACTAGCTCATATTTTCGTCCTTATGATACGGAACAATAAATGAATCTCAAAGTTGTTTCTCCTGTCTGTTTAAGTGCATCCTTAACTTGCTCCCAACAAATGGTGAATTGAAAACATTAACTTATGCTTTCTTGTTGCAGAGCGAAGAGTGTGATGGGGCATCTGGATGGCAGTCGTGAGTTTCCTCGGTTGTGCATAGGTGGCTCCTCGAATCCCATCAGTTTCTGCTTAATTTTTGCATCATAAACACATCCCTTTTAAAAGGTAGATTAGATGCATATGGTGATTCACAGTTCCATTATTCTATAAGAGTAATTTATTGTTCAGGCATTGGAAATCCACCTGGTGCTATGGGCATGAAAGCTTATCTTCTGCAGAAGTTCAGTCTTGCGGAGCGAAATCAGGTATTTATTTGCCTCGTCTTTCTCATTAATTACATGTACAACATTGAAGGTTGGTTGATGAAGAACAGGGGAGAGTGTTGAATACGGGGTATTCCTATTATTTGAAAGATGAAAGTGAAGTGTTTAATGGTTGGTATTTTTGAGAGATTGATGAATCATTGGACAAGGAATTGAGGCAGTGAGGAAGTGTTTAATATTCATTGGACTAAAAAATATTGGGATATGTTTAATATTGATTGGACACATATCCCAATATTGATCAGGCTAAATTTTAAAGTATTTTTGTTGTGCGGAAGCGTGTAAAAGAGTATAATTATTGTACTGAAAAATCACACTGAGTTCAATTCTCAGGAAAGAGAGGTGGATCACGAGGATCACTTAAGTACCAGATATTTCCTAGCCAGAATATCTCTCTATCGTAATTTAATAGCACAATAAATAACTACAATCAAACTCACAAGATATGAAAAATAAATAATAAAGAACACCGAAATTTTAACGAGGTTCGGCAAATTTCGCCTACGTCCTCGGGCACTACCAAATATATTTCACTCCAAAATTACAAGTGAAAATATACAGATAGGGAGAGACACTACACCAAAATAGACTTTTAGCGGCGTTTTTAGTGGCGTTTTAAAGAAAAACGCCGCAAAAAAATGAACAATAGCGGCGTTTGAAGGAAAACGCCGTAAAAAATGAGCAATAGCGGCGTTTACTTTCAAAACGCCGCTAAAAAGGATAAATAGCGGTGTTTTTTCCTCAAATGCCGCTATAAATCAGAGCATTAGCGGCGCTTTTGGAAAAACGCCGCTAAAGGTCTGAGCATTAGCGGCGCTTTTGGAAAAACACCGCTAAAGGTCTGAGCATTAGCGGCGCTTTTTGGAAAAACGCCGCTAAAGGTCTGAGCATTAGCGGCGCTTTTGGAAAAACGTCGCTAAAAGTTTTTCATATTTTTTCCTTATTCTTGCTTTGAATTATATTTTATTTTGATAAATTCACTTATAAGCAATGGGAAAGTTTTATTTTAGTTACTTAATTATAAAAAGTTACAATTTGCTAACTAAACAATTTAGAAGTTTTCATTTAAGTTACAAATTAAGCTATTAAAATTGATTTAGGGTTTAATGTTTAGTATGTTAATTTCATAGTTTAGGGTTTGTTATTTTTGTGTATGGGTTTAGTGTTTTAAAGTTTGTTGTTTGGGTTTATTGTATAGTGTTTAATATCTTAGTGTTTACCGGTATTAAGGTTTACGTGTTATTGGTTAGGGGTTAAGGTTTAGGGTTAGAGGCCCCTAACTCGGGTTTAGGGGGAAATGGTTAATGGGTTAGGGTCTTGGGTTTAGGGTTTAGGGTTTATGGTTTATGGTTTAGGAGTTTAGGGTTAGGGGTTTGGGGAAAATGGTTAATGTGTTAGGTTTTTGAGTTTAGGGTTTATGGATTAAGGTTATAATTTTAGGGTTTAGGGTTTAGAGTTTAGGGTGTTAGCTATATTTAGGTATAGGGTTTAGGGTTTAGGGATTAGTCTTAGATTTTTTAGAATATAAATCAAAATAAGATAAATGTAAATTATTATTTTAAAAAATATATATCGAAATGGGTTAAATCCCAAAAGCATACATGAACAATGGTTTAGTGTACAATTGTATACATGAACTTTAATTTGATCTAGATCTTGTAAAATATTAACACAATTATTGATACAATTAGCATAATTTTTTATTTATATATTGCACATACATAAAAATTTATATTTAGTCGTTATAAAAATATATTGATGTATTTATATTTTAAAATAATGTGTATGATTAAATCAAAATTAAAGTTTCAACTATACATTTAAACCACAATTAGAATTTTACATCTAGAATTACACATTAAATCAAAATTCATATATAATTCTGAGATGTATCTATATCAAAATTTAGGTATATACATATAATTAAATGTCATTTATATAAAAATCTAAACAACTACTGTAGACCATACTTAAAAAAATAATGTTGATGGAAAAAGAAAGAAAAAAGGAATTCACAAAAGAGTTGATAATGGTAATTAAATTTTTAAAATTTAATAATAAAAAATTAAAAAAATTAAAAACTTAAAAACTTAAAATTTTAATATTTAATATTTTAGTTAAAAAGTTGGATACTCAAAAAAAATTAGAACTATAGTGGCGTTTCTAGTAAAAACGCCGCAAAAAATAAACTATACCGGCGTTTTTTACTAAAACGCCACAATTTCTCTGCCAAAACCTATTATCGTTTCCCCCAAAACCTAAATTTGCTTAAGTCCCCAAAATTTCCCTCCCAAAATCCCCAAACTAAAATCCCCATATCAGTTTCCCCCACCAATCTTCGTCCATATCTTCGACAATGGAGTTTTCTATTTTGTATTTGAATATTTTTCTTCTTCATTTCTCTGATATTTTTCCGTATTTGATTCACCATTTTGAATATTTTAGAGTGATTCAGAGCGCATGCTTTGCAACTGAACAGCACTCGCTCAGATGAGATGTCCTCTCTTCCCTTCGACTTGTCTAGGCTTCATTCCCGGAAGATCAACTGGCGCAAGACAAGTACACTCGTCGGCAATCAAGATAGGAACTCATCGGTAAGGAAGATCTCCATCCATGCCCTTATCTTCTTCAACCCAAGCCTTCCCTAAGCCTTAAAGGGGCTAAACTGACGAACCTACCTCTTTTCTTTCTACGAGCGTTGGAACTTGAGTACCGAAACTGAACTACTGGTTTTTCTTCGAGTGATGGCTCTCTTAGGTGACGCCTGCTCGCTACCTGCAATAAAATTTAATGCTCTCCCTCCTACCCCAATACCGTTACTGGCTTTCTTCGGTTCCTTCTTTGCTTCGGGTGCAGGTTCAAAAAATATTGTTTCGTTTTATAAAATTATCTTATTTCAATCTGCAGGTAATTGGAAAGTTAAGTGAAGGAAAAGCATCCCATGTTTCGGTGAGTTGTTCATTTTATTTGAACTTTTTTTTAATAATTATTTAGGTCTATTTGATTTTACCTCCCTCCAACAGAAAAACAAATTTGTTTTTTTCTTGCATCTTTAAATTATTTTTCAAATTTCAATATGTAATTTTGATATGCAATTATATCATCCTTCCAGAAGAGTGGGATGAACAACTCAGTGTGCATCAATTTGTTCAAAATCATAGCAGATTAGTTCTCCATCATCTACAAATATGCACAAGTTTTATATGTTGGAAACTGTCCTGAAGCAAAACGCTAAAATCATGGTGCTTGATATTTCTCTCATGATTTATGGATTTTATGTAATGTTATAGTCATTAACATCAATCAATTGTTTCGCTTTGCTTGATTTGTTCTACTACGAGAAATGATCTCTGCTCTTGCCAGATGTAAGACATTTTGCACCCAACGGTACTTTGACTAGCTAGGTCTTGTTGCAGCCACTTAAATCTCCTGTTTCTGAATCGAGTATTTGGAAACATTATATTTATTATTTCTGTTATTCATTGAACTCTGGTTTAACCAATATTTGCTGTCTGTCAGAACTGATAATGCAAGTTTTAGTTTGTTTCCAACTACAGCATTGTCTAACTGCATGCTGGTTTCATTGGATTGATCACATAAAAGCTTACGCCTTATTGCTGGTAAAGGCTTCAATCTCCAGACTGTAGCCTGGTAGGTAACATCAAATACTATACAATAAGAAAATGAACAATAGAATGGCTAGACTTCAATTCGGAATTGAGCTAATAAGGAGTTTTACTTTTTACCAGATTTTTTAGGGTATATAGAAAGGCTTACTATTTAATAGAAAGTTATAACAAAAAACAAATATGTAAAAGGAGTGGAGGAGATCTATTTATTCATTTCTGTTCCAATATCTTATATTCTTTTGAGAAGTAATAGGATATGATCGTAATAGATTGGATAAAGGGAGTACATAGCTTATTCATTGAATGAAGAAGGTAAATCCCTGGGTGTAAGAGTTTTAATTCGTTGTAGTATATAATCCTCTCTGAAAGACATCCATTCTTGAATATGAAAGTGCCCCTTTTCTTCTAATGTACCGCTTAAAAGCCTCAAATGATTAAAACTTTCCATTGTTATGCATTAGTTAGTTTAAGGCCTATGTATCAGTTCGTTTAGGTCATCATTATTGAACTTCGCATGCTGGTTCTAATTTCGGTATATTTTGTACCAATTTTGTGCTGGCTCCATAAGAAGATCTCACTTTGCGAAGTTTTGTCAAAAGGATTCCTTTTATTTCCTTATTGAAGTTCTCTCCTTCTAACTTGACATTTGGATGGGCTGAAACCCTCTTAATTATGCCTGAAATTTTAGTCCTCTTAGATCCTTTTTAAAAAAAATTATTTTTATAACGTATTAAGTCTCTTTTATTTTTGTTTAGTAGCCTTCAGAAATATGTGCCCTTAGACCTATTAGGTTAATTTTGATTTTTCATTTTTCTTACATTGATATTTTCTTTTTTATTTTATTACTTTATGAATAGTCTAAATCACATCGATATTGAATGTTATAGGTCAGACAGGATGCTATCTGAGTACGGTTTTCCCTTTATTTGGTTTCCCTTCATCTCTTGTATAAGGATTCTTACATCGCACTTTTTGGTGCAATTGCTATGGCTACCTTTATTTCCAGGAAAAAGTTAATTATGTTGTCAGACCAGTACTACTCTGGTTGTGAAGCAGAAGTTGGCCTCTGTGGAGCTGTTGGTGCAAGGGATTCCTTAAACTTGGGTGGCTATGGTGTAGAGCTTGCTTTGAAGAATATGAAATATAAAGCCATGACGACAGTGCCATAAAGAAAGGTTAGAACTTTTGATGTAGCAGTTGCAAATTCAGAAGCCTGAACTAGTGCATGACCTAAGTATGCTAATAGGTTTATTTTTTCCGATGTATGCTTTCTTGTTTGTTTAATAATCACTTGCTTTATTGATTTGATTTCTGAGGTATCTAAGGGCTTGATGTATGAGTTTCAGTTGTAACTCTAGAAGATCCTCGGACCGAAGGTCTTAATCAAGAAGTTAGAGGGTTTATATTTTCAAAAATTCTGGTATGTTATCCATATGATTCACCTATACTTCTGTTCCTATTTTCTTCCAATACAAGTTACAGCTGTTTCAAGGAACATAAATTACATGGACATTTATCTAAATGAATAAACTAAAATTGAAAATCTTTCTCTTTGGAAAGGGGTCAACTATGTTCATAATGATTTGCAACCATAAAAGCTTCACCATGTTGTCCTTAATGTTAACATTTTCTGTTATTCGTTTAGCAGGAATGCAAACCTGACCTTACTTCTGATATAATGGCTTTCATAGTATGGGTATCCTTGAATTGTAGTATAATTGTTGGTGAAAATGAAGAATTTCTGAAGAAGAATACATTGTTTAATCAGCAAGATCAGTAACTTGTTATCATTGTTTAATCAGTAGGGTTAAGCAGCTTACTGGCTAGTTATTCTTTATCTAGAAATGGAAGCTGATTATTATGAGAATGTTGTAGTTGTGCATTGTAAAGCTGGAATGGCTTTATCTTGCACACAAAATCAACAAATGGATTTGATTTGTAGGTCTTTTATTTTTTCATTTAGATATGAAGTGGAACTTATAATATTATGGTGGATTAGCCTTCTGGATATAGTTCACTTGTATCTAATCGCTGCGACAAATATACCTTATAAGATAATAATAGCTCATCTGTTAAATTTGTAGCTGATTATTATGTTAAAATAATAGTTTCTTTTAAGCAGCTTGGCTTGATTGTATTTGTGAGCATCTATTTACTCTCTTGCTGGTTGATTTAATATCGTCTCAGTTAGATAATTCTATGTTAAGAACTTGTAATGCATATAATTTCTTGGGGGTAGAATTGAAGAACTGATGGTTAAAGAGGAGTTTATTTCAGGTTAAATGTAGCTCCTTGTGTTAAAATTCCATCATGCATTTATCAATACTCTATTTTTGTTGCTAATTATTATTATTATTTTCTATGAGCAGTTTTTTCAATCTCCACAGACTTCTCTGAGAAAGCTTTCATTGGATTCTGTAAACCAATACATTATGTTGATGCCTTCCGTAAGTTTTATCTTGAATGTGAGTCGTTATATTTTCCAGATCCTGGTGTTAACTTGTCATGTATATTGCTTACCATTGTACATTCTTTCTCTTCTGAGCAAACGTTATAATTTTGGCATCACAATTTTCTTTTGTGCATTCAGCATATCTAAATTTGGTATGCTGTATATAGATGTATATTGTTTCAGATCTATGTTCCACTAACTTTTCTCAATGCTTCCTAAGGAGTTGGTGGAAGGCAGCCTTTAAATCTACAACTCCGCTACTACCTATCAGGTAGAATGTATTTCTTTGCGCTGGACTTTTTGTAATAATAGTTGTTTGCAATGGAATAGGATAAGTTGTGTACTATATCTACTTGCTAATATAAAACAAATGGAACTCTGGGAGATGTCTAAAATAATGCTCCAAACCAGTTTGTACTCAAAAGCATTTTGCATAATAAGCATAGAATTTATACGGACTGGTTTTAGTTAAATGATGCCTTTCTTAATGTTGGTAGTTCAACATTTTAGCTGTTGATAATTGATGATCAATACTTTTTTTCGTTTAATGGAATTCTCCCTTGTAGGTACATGTGGGGGAATATGGAGTCAACTGGAATTTCTTTTTCACACTTGCTGGTGTATCTATCCTTACATCCATTTTAAATGTTCCTGCAGAATATTCTGAAATTCTTGGTTCAGTAATTTTAGTTGGTATACCTTCATATTTATGAAGTTTGTTTTTATTTTCTGGTATTTGCTTTTTGATTGGTCCTATACAGTAAGTCCATATATTATAGGTGAGACAGATTTGTGCAGTTTTATAACCTGCTTCAGTGTTCTAAGGAAATACATCATGTAATATGACAAACAGAACTTAGGAATAAAAGGGGTTTTTCTTTTTCATTTTTCTCCATGGAGCTCATCTAAATACTTGCAAAAGTATTTCTATAATTTTAGGCAAATCTCACATGCTTGTTATTAGATGGAAATATAGAAATTTGTATTCTTCTATCATTTTTATTTTAATATGTCTTCAAATTAAATTATATTCTAAATTGGATTTTTGGTATTTTTATAATATTTTATTTTATTTTATTTTTTATAACCTTCAGCGGCGTTTTGTAAAAAGCGTCGCTAAAAGTCATGGCTTTTCGCGGCGTTTGTGTAAAAAGCGCCGCTAAAAGTCCCCACCTTTAGAAAAAGTGCCGCTAAAAGTTCGCATCTTTTGTGGCGTTTTTATAAAAGTGCCGCTAAAAGTTTGCACCTTTCGTGGCGTTTCTAGAAAAGCGTCGCTAAAGGTCCCGACCTTAAGCGCCGCTAAAGGTCCCCACCTTAAGCGCCGCTAAAGGTCCCCACCTTTAGCGGAGTTTTTTATAAAAGCGCCGCTAAAAGTTAAGACTTCTAGCGGCGTTTTTTCACAATAAATGTCGCTAACTTTTGTGGAGCTTTTTTTAGCGGCATTTTTTATGGCGCTTTAAAAAGCGCCGCAAACACTATTAGTGGCGCTTAAAAACGCCGCTAAAAGTAAAAAAAAAAAACGCCGCTAAAAGTCTGTTTTAGTGTAGTGAGAGAACAATGCCTTAAGTAGAGAATGGCAAATGTTGGGATGAAGAAAATGAGAAATGGTTAGGCCTATTTATAGTTGAGGTTCAGGGATCAATCTTGCAAAGTACCTATTCAAATAGGGACCAAAATTACAATTATCCCATGTCAAATTCAACTTTCAACTTTTGATGCCTAACTTGCTACACTTTCCACACTTTTTACAGCCCTCATCTTTGACTTTTCAAAGATGGGTTGCTGCCAATAATCTCCACCTTGAAGATTTGATTAAAATAATCTTATCTTCACACAATTATTTTTGCCTTTGCCAACAATACTTGATAGTGCCTTCTTCAACTGTTAAACTCGCTAGATATTGATCAAGTTCAAATAATGTTCGAACTTGGTTGCTGTTACCACCTTGGTCATCATATTTACGGGATTATCTGCAGTCTTGATCTTTTGAAGATGAATTTTCCTCTCATCAATAATTTCCCTCACAAAATGGAATCGTACGTCGATATGCTTTGTACGTGCATGATAGACTTGATTCTTTGCTAAATGAATAGCACTTAGACTATCACAATACACATTAATATGCTCCTGAACCAATCCCAAAGTTTTAGCCATACCTTGTAACCAAATAGCCTCCTTTACAGCCTTTGTTACAGCCATGTATTCGACTTCTGTGGTTGACAATGCAACTGTAGACTGTAGTGTAGACTTCCAATTGATTGGTCCTCCAGCAAGTGTAAACACGTAACCGATGGTTGATCTTCGTTTATCCAAATCACTGGCATAGTTAGAATCAATGTACCCAATAACATCTTCACCAAGTGTGTTATCCTGCTCGAACAGTAATCCAACATCCACAGTCTTTTGAATATACCGTAGAATCCATTTCACAGCTTGCCAATGTCCTTTTCCAAGATTATGCATATACCTGCTCACTATACTAACTGCTTGTGAAATGTCGGGACTTGTACACACCATTGCATACATCAAGCTACCCACTGCATTGGAGTACGGAACTTGCAACATGGATTCTCGTTCCGTATTCGTCGAAGGAGATAGTTGTACAGAAAGCTTGAAATGAGAAGCCAACGGCGTACTTACAGGTTTTGTCTGCTTGTTTATGCCAAACTGCTGTAGTACCTTCTTCAAATACTGCTTCTGGGACAAGCTAACTCTGGCTCTATCTCTACATATTTCCATGCCAAGAATCTTCTTAGCTTTACCTAGATCTTTCATCTCAAACTCGAGATTGAGTTGAGTCTTCAATCTCTCAATCTCAATTTTGCTCTTAGATGCTATTAGCATATCATTAACATATAAGAGCAAGTATATGAAAGTTCCTTCTTGTAGCTTCTAGAAATACACGCAATGGTCAAATTTACTTCTTCTGTACCTTTTCCCTTTCATGAACTGATCAAATCTCTTGTACCACTACCTCGGAGATTGCTTCAATCCGTAAAGCGACTTTGTCAGTTTGCACACCCAGTTTTCTTTACCAGCAACCTTGAATCCATCTGGCTGAGTCATATAGATTTCCTCTTCCAAATCACCGTGTAAAAACGCGGTCTTCATATCAAGTTGAACTAGTTCAAGATCATACTGCGCAACCAGGGCTAGCAAAATCCGAATAGACGAGTGCTTCACAACTGGAGAAAACACTTCATTGTAGTCTATTCCCTCTTTTTGAGCGTAACCCTTTGCAACCAATCTAGCCTTGTACCGAATTTCATTTTTACCAGGAAATCTTTCCTTCTTTGCATATACCCATTTGCATTCAATTGCCTTCTTTCCCTTGGGCAGTGTCATCAACTCCCAAGTCCTATTTTGATGACTGCATTTCTTCATTCATGGCTTGCTTTCACTTTACACCGTCAGGGTTACTTATTGCTTCTGTGTAAGTAGAAGGAGCATCATCATCTGCAATTGGAAGTGCATAGGCCACTATATCATCAAAGCGGGCAGGCTTACGATTGCAGCTGATGGCAAACGATTAATTAGATGGCACGCATATGTAACTGCCTCAGCCCAAAATTCCTTGCCCAATCCAGCATTGGACAACATACATCGAACTTTCTCTAGTATAGTTCGATTCATGCGTTCTGCCACCTCATTCTGTTGTGGTGTATCCCGAACTGTGAAGTGTCGCACGATGCCCTCATCTTGACATACTTGTAGAAATGGATCATTTTTGTACTCAGTACCATTATCTGATCGAAGTCGATTGACCTTTCGACCAGTCTGAGTTGCCACCATCTTCTTCCATTTTAGAAATGCATCTAATACTTCACTTTTTCTTTTCATTAGATACACCCATACTTTTCTTGAATAATCATCAACAAAAGTAACAAAATAGTGCATACCTCCCAAAGAAGCCACTTTGGTAGGTCCCCACACATCACTGTGAACGTAGTCCAGAATTCCTTTCGTATTATGAATTGCAGAACCAAACTTTACCCTCGTCTGCTTGCCCAAAACACAATGTTCACAGAATTCCAATTTGCAAGAATTTGCACCTTTCAACAAGCCTTGCTTCGCCAATGTCTGCAAAGCTTTTTCACCAGCATGTCCCAATCGCATATGCCATAACCTGGTAGCCTCTGAATCTGCATCTTTCACACAAACTGTTGATGTTGATCCAATAACTGTACTTCCACTTAAAAAGTACAAGTTATTTCTCCTTGTGCCTTTCATCCGTCAAATTCCCAGCTGCTACCTTTAGTAATCCATCTCTCAAAGTGATTATGAGCCCTTTAGATTCTAAGGCCCCTAATGAGATGAGATTTTTCTTCAAGCTGGGTACGTAGCGAACATCATCCAAGACTTGGATTGAACCATCGTGATTCTTCAATTGGATTATACCTACTCCCATTGTCTTATAAGTACTGTCATTACCCATAAGAACAACTCCACCTTCTAGTTCTTTAAGACTAGAAAACCAGTCCTTATTACGACACATATGGTAAGTAAATCCCGAATCCAAAATCCACTCATCAGTATGACATGCCATTGCCATGCCAACCAAGCTAAAGTCTGACTCCTCATCATGCTTCGCTACACATGCATTAGAAATAGCCTTGCCCTTTTGTAACTTAGGACAATTCTTTTTCTAATGCCCTTTCTCACGACAAAAGGCACACTCATCTTTGGCGGGTCTCCTTTTGGACTTTCCCCTTTTACCAGGTTTGCTGTTGCGTGAACGACCTCTTACTGTTAAGACTTCTGCAGTTGTATCTCTGTGATCTCTTTTATCTTTCTTTCGAGTCTCAGATCTATACAACGCACTGCAGACTGCATCAAATGTGATTGTATCCTTCCCATGAAGTAATGTGGTGATAAGATGATCATATTCATCAGAAGGGAATTCAACAACAATAATGCCTTGTCTTCGTCTTCAAATTTCTCATCCAAATTTAGCAAGTCTGCTAAAATTTTATTGAATGAGTTCACATGGTCATTCATCGACATACCGGGTGCATACGTGAATAAAAAAAGTTTCTTTTTCATATAAAGCCTATTTTCAAGGCTTTTCGTTAGAAGCTTTTCTTCCAGTGTATCCCACAATTTCCTCGCTGATGTCTCCCTCATGACAGAGTACTTCTGCTCTTTGGCCAAACAGACGGATTGTACCACACGCTTGTCTATTAATCTTGGCCCACTCCTTGTCATCCATATTGTCAGGTTTTTCTTCAAGGGCTATATCTAACTCTTGCTGACATAAGACATCTAGGATCTCACATTGCCACATACCAAAATTATTGGTACCGTCAAATTTCTCTACTTCAAATTTTGCATTGGTCACCGTAGTCCTTGTTGATGACGATGCCTTTGCCATTTTTCTCCTCAATCCCAACTACTGTAGACATGAACAGTGTCGTATACGTGAATAGTGCTGCAAACGGTCGTATTCCCCAAGTACGAACCTAGCTCTAGTACCAATTGTTGTGCGGAAGCGTGTAAAAGAGTATAATTATTGTACTGAAAAATCACACTGAGTTCAATTCCCAAGAAAGAGAGGTGGATCACGAGGATCACTTAAGTACCAGATCTTTCCTAGCCAGAATATCCCTTTATCGTAATTTAATAGCACAATAAATAACTATAATCACACTTACAAGATATGAAAATTAAATAATAAAGAACACCAGAATTTTAACGAGGTTCGGCAAATTTCGCCTACGTCCTCGGGCACTACCAAATATATTTCACTCTAAAATTACAAGTGAAAATATACAAATAGGGAGAGAGAACAATGCCTTAAGTAGAGAATGGCAAATGTTGGGATGAAGAAAATGAGAAATGGTTAGGCCTATTTATAGTTGAGGTTCAAGGATCAATCTTGCAAAGTACCTATTCAAATAGGGACCAAAATTGCAATTATCCCATGTCAAATTCAACTTTCAACTTTTGATGCCTAACTTGCTACACTTTCCACACTTTTTACAGCCCTCATTTTTTACTTTTCAAAGATGGGCTACTGCCAATAATTTTCTTGCTTAAAAAATGATAAAAATTTATAATCTGATTTTCCATTTTGTAATCCTGTCGTTTTTTGACTTAGTTCATGGGGCTTCTCCATAGTTGATTTAGAAGGCTAAAAATTCGAATGAATTCCATGGATAAACAATTCTTAATGACTAAGTTCAACAAAGTTTTTCAATATTTATAATTTATTTGTTCGAGACACTATAAAATCATGAATGTGTTGTTATTAGTACTTGCAAGGACACTATCTTTATGTTATTGGTACAATATCAAAGATAAACTCTATTAAATTATTGCTTTAAAAAATTAATCCAATTTTAATTTGATTGATTATGATGTATAAAATGAAGAAAAATTGATTAAAAAGTATTGAAATAAAAAAAAATGGATACAGTTTCACACCTTTTTTCAAAAAAGAAGAAGAAGTTATTTAAACCTTTAAGAAAAACTTATATTCACATTAAGTTAGATGTATTTTTTCATTAATTATTTACTATTTATTATTTATTTAATATTAAAATTATATTAATTAAATTAATTAATATAACCTATTAATCCAATTTAGACCAATAACTATTGCAAGTTCTCTTTAAACAAAAAAAATCAATAAATTAATAAATAACAAAAATAATTAAGTAAAATTGAAAAAAAGGCAAAAAAGTCATTCATTCTCTCCCTTTTTGTCTTTCAATTAGACCGTTTCAGAGTCTCAAATCTCTTTTTAATATCAAACTTAAAAAGACAATGTCTTTCATTAAACAGAGTGAACCTTCAAGTTTCATTTAAAAATGGCAGAGACAAGTGAACCTCTGCGGCAAACCCCTGAACCGAACCCTGCTTCTTTGGAGTCTCTGTTCCATGTTCTCGACCCTGTTTCTCTCATCCTTTCGCATAATTCAAGCCCCGGTAACCCAATTCCTTTAAGGCTTACAACAGAGAGTTCTATAATGGAAAGGGATACCAGATATGGAGCTTATGCAGAGCTAAGAGAAACAAAGCTGAGAATGAAGAGTGGGATGATGCAACAAGAAGAGGAAGAAATCGAGCTTAAACAAACGCCAACGAAGAAGCAAGTGAAGTTTAGTTCAAGTGTGGGGGTTTCGTGGAAAGGGTCCTCTGTTTTGGCTCAATCGGTGCCTGATTTTTCTGCCACTTTAAGGAAAGAAAATCGAAAGCCACCAGTTAGGAGTGGGATGGAATTGACACCACCACCAACATCGAGGAAGAACTGGACAAGAGAGAATGGGGTGTGGCCGTCGAATTCAAGGGGGAGTAAATCTGCAAATGCGGGTGAGAAGAAAGGAAGGATGATGATGTTAAAAAAGAGTGTGGCAAGTGTTGAAGATTTAAAAGGGATTTCATTAGCAGTGGCCAATGCTATTAATGGCGAAAACAGGGGAGGGAAGACTAGTGCCCGAGGTGTTGCTGGAAAGGGTAATGCTACTTTGGGGTATATATAGTTTTAGTAAATAATATTAAAGGTTTGAACTTGACTTTGGTTTTCCAGGTTTCTTGATTGGATTTTGTTTGATGTTTTTACAAGAATTGGTACCACATGTTAGAGAGAATTGAAACTTGTATTGTTTGTAATGGGAGATTGTTGATCTTCCTTTGAATGACTGAGTTGAATTGTTCAATAAAATCAAGATTGAAGAGTTAAGCTGTGTCAACTTTCGAATTAATTTGTCTTGTCAAAACACGACCATCAATGCTCATGCATAAAATCCAATGGCTCTAGTCTGATGTCTCTAGCTTGTACTCAGTGTTGTTTCTTTGCTTATAGTCTAAGAAAAACTGATGAACAAAGAGAATATTAGATATGCAAGGGTTGATACTGTGCATGAAAAGAAAAAATATTTTGTGCTGCAACATGTAACTAAAGGTATCTCCTTAGCTACCTTCATTATTTTGGTTCCATTAACTCGGTATTAGGTGCGCTTCCCATGTTGACCCTAGCTTTTTTGGTAGGTAAACAGAATCAAAGCTCACCATTACGAAGCCAAATGAATTCTTAAACAATAATAATTTCCCAAAAAGAAATATGTGGAAACAATTATAACAAAAACAACATTTTAACATACTTAAATTTACTCCTTCCTATATTGATAATAATATCAATGCAAATCGAGGTAATACTCAATTGACATCCAGATATATTTATTTTAGTATTTTACTAAAAAAAATTTATAATAGAATTAACAATTTACCAGTAATTTACTTATAAAACGTTTTTTTATAATTTTTCATTACTGTTGTTGTGAGAGTAATTTTTTTTTTTTTACAAATAATTAAAAAAACATATATTTTTGGCAATAGAATATATATCCATCTTAATATTATCATACCATATAACTTGTAACAAAAAACATGCCAAAAAAAGTGCCTAAAATAACAAAGCAAACCCTCTTACCCCTTTAGAGACAACTGAGAATATAATAGTAAACAGAAACAGAATGGGACACCTATATCATTGGATGATCTCAAGGGTCCCTCAATTCACAGCAACACAGAATTCAACTCAAAAGAATTGTACATCACTGTGACCTACGCCTTGGAAGAGTTTTACGTATTTGTAATGCCAGTGAAAAAGGTTTCAGTTCATTGCATCATAATCATCCAACTTCTCATTGTATTCCAACACCTTCCTCCGTATTTTCGACGTGTCTACCCCATGTAATGAAGTCTTCCATGCTCCTTGTTACAAGGAATGCAGGGTCTGTCACTGTCTCTGGACCGACACGAATGTGTCCCTGCTCAACGTACGTGACTGCTTCTTTCAAGTGTTCTGCAAACTTTAGGTGGACCAACACAGTTGAGAGCCTACGCCTGCAAGCAAATAATATAATAACAGAGTAAACATACCAAAGAAGCAATCCACATGAAGCACTTCCATGTTTGCTTTAATTAGGGAAACAAAACACAAACCATTCTATGCATTTGAACAAGTATTTGCTTACCTACAAAAAGATGACACCGATAACCGATCGCATAGAGCCAAGCTTTTCCTGGTTGGGATTACGCCCATATTGTAACTGCCAATGATAGGGAAATGATATACGAACCAAAGTCTTGTACTTTACCCTAAAAACATTATATCTGCCACTACACTGCTATTTTTTCGATTCCAAGACAAAAAAAGGCTTTTTTAATAGGAATATGTCAAATAAGAAAATTATTTAGAAGATTAAGTAAGGAATCTATTTATATTAGTGTAAAATTAAAGAGATTTTACACATTTTCGTAATATTTTATACAATTAATATTTTAACAATCTAATTGTTATATTTTATATTCTATCCATATACATCATGCATATTAAATTTAACGTAAATTAAAAATACCAGACTATTACTTTTATTAAAAAATTACAACTTTTTAGAACTCCATTATTGGCACATTGACCAGAAGTGTTCACCTTACAACCAGTGTCATAAGTTTAGACAGTATGAATTGCCAACATGCGGTGTGTGCATATGTTGGCACCAATTTAAACAAAATAGAAAACTTAAACATTTGTCAGGTTGGCTTCACTTTATAAATGAATAGGGTTGAGAAAGAAAATCGAGCAAACGAAAGTTGATTTGAATCGAAATGTTTGAATGATTCATTGAATATAAGTTAAAAAATTGTTGTTATTTGAATCAAATCAAATGCTATTTTGTATTTAAATTATAATTAATTTTAGTTTTTATGATGTAAAAATAAATATTTTATATTTAAAAGAGTGAAAATAAATTAAAAGCTTTATAGTAATAAATGATTAAATTGTTTTGAAAAACTGATACACCTTTACAAGAGACGACGTTATTTTTATTTGATTTTTTTTGAGAAAAAAAAATTCCCGCGATGTTAAGAAAAAGAAATGTTAGGTGCTCAGTTTTAAGGAAATTCAAGCCACCAGGGTTAGTTTATTATTATTTTGATAAATACCTTTAAAAAGCTATGTGGAAAAGTAATTTTGAGGAGTGTTGTTAAAAAATATTTTAAGAAATAAAATATTTATTTTAAACATGGTATTATAAAGTAATAAATATACATATAAATAATATTTAAATTAGTTAATATTATGTTATTTTAATAAGAATATAAAAAATAATTTATTATAATTTATTGTTAATATTTTAATATATGAAATATAAACTTTAAATATTTTTAAGCAATTAATATTAATTATTTATAAAATTTAATTCAATATATAAACTATATTTTAAATATTAAAATATAACCAATAAAAAATTAAATATATAATAATATATATTTAAAATAAATTTCAATAGAAAGTTAATAACATACACAATATAAATAATATATAAAATATTTTATTTTTGGTCAATTTAAAAACATAACTAAACTAAATTACATAAAAAAAGACTAAGGAAAACAAATACTCTTTTCCTTGTCAGCTTCAAGAAACTCAAGTACTTCTCTTAGAGGGGTGTCTATCAATTGTAAATCCTCCTTTGTTGCAAAGTCCATTTTGGCTAAATAATTCGAGCCTCGATGTATTCTTCTACTCAGAGTAAAATTTGAAATCTTCGAAGCACTTCCATATATGGCTTTAATAACCTCCAATTTGTTCGATTGGATTATCACCTTATCATGGTCTCTTGTTGGATGAGTTTTAGGCCATCTAAGATGCTCCACAGTTAAGCATAAAAAATCAAGCATTTTCTTATGAATCGATTGTATCCAAAGACCCAGTCTCCATTTTCATCGCACATAACTCCCCCAACAGCTACCTTTCCTGATTCCATTTGAACAACACCATCAGTATTGAGGAAACTCCAACCTCTTGTCAATTGTTCCCTTCAATCGACTCATTTCTAAAGATTGAAGAAAATTGTTTGGCCCAACTAATCGATACTTTGATTATCTCACTTGAACTCAAGGTTTTCCCTTGAAAGATGAAGAGATTCCGGTTCTTCCAAAAGTACTAAGCTAGTAGACCGAAGAGGCACGCCTAACTAGCTCCCCATGAGAGATCCATTTGTGCAAATTTTTAGAAAAAAAAGTTTAACTGTTGATTACCTGGTACAACCTATTTCCAAACTTTCTTAGATGTTGTGCAATCTCTAATAATATGCAATATATCCTATGAATCATGCCCACAAATTGGGCAGGAAGGATCCACTGCTAAACTACACTTGACTCTTTTCGCATTTGTGACTAATCTTTGCTTAAGAATAGTCCAAAAAAAGAACCGAACTCTTTGTGGTCCCGAGAGCTTCCACGCCTTTTACCATATCTCATCTCTAGAATTCCACGAGTCCTTTATCATCTTATAAGTGCTTTTAATGGAGAATGCTCCTGTCAAAGTGTGGCGCCAATAAAGTCTATCAAGTCCCTCAAAAGGGTGTGGAGGGGGAATACCCACAATGTGTCAAATAAGATCCTCTGGTAGCCATTCAATGTGTTTTCTTTTAGTAGTGCAATGTGTCTTACAATTGCACTCTACACTTGTTGGTTCATTGATACTTAAAATGGATAGTTTTGTGGCTTTTTACAGGTACTTATAAATGTCAGTAAAAATAATTTTTTTAAATCGTAACTAAAATATTCACTATCATAATAATGATTAATTTTCTTACCGCAAATGCTTTCCAAAAAATAAACGGTTAACCATGAAAAGTAACTTTAATTTATATATAATACATGCTATTTTTCTTCTCAACCCATAACCAAAGAAATAAATAATATATAGTGATTTAAAATATTCCCATCACTTCAATTGCGTTGTTTAATGGATCAAAGTACAATTTTCATTATCATTATAGATTTACGATAGGTTTTGCATAAATTGATTGTCAAAACTTTTCCTCCTCCAAATATTGTTGGTTGGTTATGGTTTATTTGGATTGTAGTAATTTACATTTGAGATTGATGGTGGTGGAGAATGGAAACATGGTAATAGTGTTCGTATACAATATTCCGACATCTATGCATTGGAAAGGCTTGTGGGCATTATTTGGATACCATGGAAACGTTGTTGATGCATTCGCCCCAACAAAAATGAGTAGAAATGGTAAAAGGTTTGGGTTTGTGAGATTCACTAATGGAAGGGATGTACAAAGGGTGATAATGAGGTTAAATGGATTCTTTTAAATGGGAAAGAGAATTAGGGTGAAAATGGCTAGATATAATGGAAAAAGAAAGATTTTGAGGAAAGCTTCGGTTCAAAAGGGATAGGAACAAAGTGAACAAATAGCTCAAGAAGAAAAAGTGAAGAAAGGCTCGAAAATGATGCAAGAAGAGAAGTGAAAACAAAGAAAAGAATAGAGCAAGTGTTATGCGGAAGCGTGTAAAAGAGTAAAGTTATTGTACTGAAAAATCACACTGAGTTCAATTCCCAGGAAAGAGAGGTGGATCACGAGGATCACTTAAGTACCAGATCTTTCCTAGCCAGAATATCCCTCTATCGTAATTTAATAGCACAATAAATAACTATAATCACACTCACAAGATATGAAAAATAAATAATAAAGAACACCAGAATTTTAACGAGGTTCGGCAAATTTTACCTACGTCCTCGGGCACTACCAAATATATTTCACTCCAAAAATACAAGTGAAAATTTACAAATAGGGAGAGAGAACAATGCCTTAAGTAGAGAATGGCAAATGTTGGGATGAAGAAAATGAGAAATGGTTAGACTTATTTATAGTTGAAGTTCAGGGATCAAACTTGCAAAGTACCTATTCAAATAGGGACCAAAATTGCAATTTTCCCATGCCAAATTTCAACTCAACTTTCGGTGCCTAATTTCTACACTTTCTACCGCCTATCTTTGAAGCCTCCATCTTTGACTTTTCAAAGATGGGTGGTTACCAATAGCAAGGTCATGTTGAAGACAAACAATTATGGAATCTATAGAAATGCCTGATGTGCGAATCGATTTCGGTATGTGATTCAAAAAGTCTTGACAATCGAATAGCAAAAATTGGTCTTGGGGAAATAATAGTAAGAAGGATTCAAGGAAGACATTTTTTGGTCGAAAAATCGGATGAAGAACTGATGGATCTGTTAAGGCAAACTAAATGGTCCTACTGGAAAGATTTCTTCATTAAAATAGAGCCATGGTCGGAGAAATTGAAGATAAATGAGAGGGTGGCATGGATCGAAGTATCAGGAGTTCCATTGCATTGTTGGAACTATGAAACAATTAAACGAGTTGCTAGGTTATGGGGGAATTTGGTGTCAGTGGGTGAAAATCTAACAAAGGTTTACAATTTTGAAAAAATAGAGCTTCTGATCTCTATAACTCAAACGAAAATGGCAGAGGAATTAGTTAGCATGGAAGTTAGAGATGACCACTTCCCAATCAGAGTAAGGGAACTGGGGCTGACAGAGATGAAAGATGACAGTTTAAACATTAAGGCAAAGTGGAAAAAAATGAAGACAACAATTTGGAGTCTGGATCGGTGGCGAGAACAGGGCCGGAAATCCCATCAGAGGGAAGAGAAATTGTCAAGTCAGAAGTGTTAATGGATATCAATCTTTAAAATGGGAAAAATATTAATGATTGTCAGAGAATGCTGGAGATAGTAAATAAAAAGGTAGAGTCAGGATCTATTTCCAAAGAGAATAAAATGGGAGAAGCAGAGGAAGTGGATAAATGTAAGGGACGGGCTTTGAAAGAAGTAAGGGATATGGGCTTGGCTGTTGAAGAGGATCCAATAGAAGATCCAAATGAGGGGGGAAATGATAATGACTCGAGCATGGAAGTGGGCTGTAGGAAAGCAGGAAAAACTAACTCAGAAGGAAAAACAAGCCCAGTGGAAGGCAACAAAAGCATTCAGAAAAATGACACAAAAAGAGGTGACATATCCAATCTGGAATTAGAAGAAGAATTAAACCTAGTGCTTCTTCGTAGGAAAAAAAAGAAAGGTTTGAACAAGAAGATATGGTCTATCGATGATATTCAAACCATCATTTTAACGACAAATGAGATAAAGAAGAGAGACAAAACCCTGCATAAAGAAAAAAGGAAGGAAAGTTCGTAAGGAAGATGAGAGGATTGTAAATCTATCCTTATCAGATTCGGATATAAGCAATAGAATGAGGGTGATTCTAAGAGAAGCAAAAAATACTTGGGCAATCGAAAAGAAATTGGGATTTACTGTTCATGGCGATGAAGAAGATGTAATCGAAGATATTATGAGAGCGGAGATTTAGTAACAAAGATTCGAAGTCATTGCGAGAGAGGAGATCAAGAAATAGAGGAAAATATCGGAAGAAGAAGAAACCTCGACCAGAATTTGGTGAGTAATTTTCAAAATTGAAACTTTAATTCTTTAACAGATAGTAAGGGTGGATAGAGGAATATGAGGGTAGTTTCTTGGAACATTAGGGGTCTAGGAGCAGAGGTTAAGGTAGTTTGGTTGAGAAGATTTATAAGGAAAATGAGGACAAACTTTTGTTTTATACAGGAAAGGAAAATGAACGTAGTTTTCGAAGGAACTAATCATGAGGTTTTGGCATGATGACAATTTTGAATTTAGCTTCATGGCAGCTTTTGTTTGATCGGGTGGGCTAATATCTATATAGGATAAGGATTGCTTTGAGGTAATTAGAATTCATTGTGAAGATAGAATGATAGTAGTGAAGGGTAAGTGGAAGGACGATGGTATGGAAGCGACAATGATAAATGTGTATGCATCGAATGCTTTTTCTGAACAAAGAGTATTATGGGGTGGGTTGAAGAAGTGATGTAAACAATTTCAGTCTCCCTGGATATTGGGTGGAGATTTTAATGCTGCACAAAATTGAAGGCGATAGTGGAGGAAGGTGATTCAGGAGAAGTATGGGACCTTGGTGCAATAATGGAGATCCAAGACGGCAAACTTAAAAGAAATGTCGATCGTTTGGAGACAAATTATGGAAAATGCAATGGATGATAGAACAGCTATATGGACAGGTTTAGGGTCGTTAAGATGGGAGTTAGGGAACGACATGACAATGCTGTTTTAGGAAGATACATGGTGTGACAATCGTCCTCTAGAAGATGGATTTACAAGGCTTTATCGATTGGCAAAACTCAAAAAAAGAAGTGTGAGAATGTATACAAGAAACAGGGGATTTAGTGAAGTAAAGTGGGAGGAATATTTTATAAGAAAACTGCTTGATATGATGAAGTAATGTTTGCAAGAGAACTTTTGGTGGATATGTCCAAATAGGTGTAGGATTAATTCAATTAAATCCAAACCAGATGTATCATTTTGGTGGCCTCCTCCTCATGGATGTTTAAAGTTCAATGTGTGTGGGATTGCAAATGAGGATTGAGTAGGATGTAGAGTAGTCTTGAGAGATAATGAGGGTGTCACAAGAGCGTTATTTTCTAGTTCTGCAGTAGCAAATGATTCCGATGTGGTAGAGATTAGCGTGGTGAATGTATTGAAAGCGACATTGAAAAGGTTGGAAATGTTGTTTTCTCGATGGCTGAAAAGAATGGAAACGAAATGACATCTTCCTTGGCGATTGCAGGTATAAATCAGGAGAAAATGTTTAAAGCTTGGTGATGAGTTTTTACTTTGTTGTAATCGTAGGTCTGTTAAGTGATCGAATGTGTTTTATTTTAGAATATTGTATTATTAAACTTTTGTTGTTGTTCTGTTCGTATTTTACAACACAACAGATCGAATGAAGGGGAAAAAAAAGAACTTTTCCTCCTTTCTTAATTATTTATTTTCTCCTCGTCTTTTTCATGCTTGTTCTTCGGTCCTTCAAATGCCAATGCCCTCAATCACGCCTCCAATCAAGCGGCTCCCATTATTTTCTTTCCAACTCCAAGCTTCTTTTTTATTTCTTTTAAAAATAATTTTTAAAAGTCAGAAAGGTATTTTCATTTTTGTTGAATAAAATATTAAAAAATAGTAAAAAAACCTTTCCAATTTCTTTTAATTTTGAAATTCAAAAAATTAGAGCAATTATATCAATACCAATTTTAAAAGTGAACAACTAAAAACAATTAAGCATGTCGTTAATGTTTATTGTCAATTGTCATTTTGACCTTAATTCTAATATATTCAATCTCAATGTTTACACATAAATTTTTTTGTTAAATTAGGACCAAATTGACAAAATATGTAAAGTTTGAAAGCTAAATTTATTATTATACCAATAAAAATCATGCACAATTGATGGAAAATATTAACATCGTCTTAGCTGTTCACTTTGCAAATTGGTAGAGATTAAATTGCTTAATTTTTTTAGAGGGACCAATTTACTAAATTTCAAACTTGAGAGAAACCAAATAGGTGTTTTACCAAAAAGATCACAGTACATGCATCCACGTAAATGAAATCAAGGAGGGAGCAAATTGCAAACTAAACTTGTATATACTATACCAGTTAGGAAGTGTTCTGTTCTTGCTTTGCCCTCCTTTTTCTCTTGCTGCATATTCCTTTGTTCCCTCACCAACGGAGTTATTATTTGGCTTTGAATCCTTTGGTCTTGCTTTGTTTATGGGTGTATGAAGGGTAGCCGTCTTGTAATGGGATTTCACTATGGATGACAAATGGTGGTGAATACTAGAATGTGAATGGTGACGGTGAAGAGAAAATATATTATTACCATCATCGTCTAGCTCTCAAACAGTTGTGAATCACACATCTTTACATGCATATATTTCAAACCGCACAATAATTCATTTATTTTGTATAATATAAAGATGTATTGCTAATAATAATATGTTTAATATCCTTAAAACTGGGCAGGGATATGATCGTGTTTTAAAATCAAGAAGGCACATCAAATGGGGTTTTGTAGATGATTGCATCAGGGATTATTTACTGCTAGTTGGTTTCCATTTTGCGGCACAGGTAGAAGAAATAAAGTTGAATAAAGAGTTAATATCAGCACTGATCATCCAACAATAGAGACCTGAAATGAATTCATTTATCATTTTATCATGTAGATGGGTTTCCAGTGAGCAGGGAATGTACACTTGCTATCCCTACTGTCTGCGAAGAGTTGCTCAGTAGGATTCCCGAGTCGTCTGATTTAGTTGGTTCGGAAATAAAGACGACATGATTGATCGGTAATATCAAGAATATCTTTGAAAATTCAACCGAGCAAGAGATTATGTATGCTGCTAGAGCATACATTCTACTTCTTAGTGGTGGAAAGCTGAATCCTGGAAAATCTAGCAGTAGGGTGCATTTGATGTATCTAGAATTACTGTGGGATTTTGCTGGGCGGACAAAAATTTTCCGTTTCTTTTTGCATATAATTTTAGATACTTTAAAGAAGGAAAAGGAAAAGGTGTCTGTCAAATCCCAACTTTTTTTTTCTTTTTCTTTTTGTAGGATCTTTACTGAACATTTGTTCTGATCTCTCACTTTTGTAGAAAATAGTGGATATTCTCTCTGACTAATATTATTGTCAACACCATGATATTGAAACTCCATATTGCTTGGAGCTTGTGACATAGACGGAGGTTTTTTCGAGTGTGGGTAGCTTTGATTACATGATGTTGAAGTTTTTGTGTCGGTAATTAATTGCTTGAATGCAACATATAATCGTATTTTATAAGGTCGAAAAAGTCACTCCAGCAAATTCAAACTAATTGCCAGGCTTGCCGAGAACTTTTTACTTACACTTAATAGGAACAATTATGTGGCCTTTTACTAGTACTTATAGTAGTTGATAAAAGTAAATAGTTTTTTTGGTTACAATAGAGGAAGTTGAGCTTAAACCCTCAATCACAAGCCAAAACACTGGTCTCGTAATAAAATGTCCTACATAATTAAAAGCGGTTGCGTGAAAATGTAAAACTCAATTACGGAGCCCCTAACCCATTTAGACACCGCATCTTTCGTCATGTTATTTTTCTTTTCTACCCATGTTAAAGAAATGAATTATCGAGTTTTGAAAATTTATGATCACTATGTATCAAAGTAAGTTTTACATCATTTACTATTGATTTTGGATACATTGATTGCATCATTTTCTCTTTTCTTATTTGTTTTTTTCTCCTTTTTTTCATGCTTTGTTCTTCAATCTTTTCAAAGGCAATGCCCCCAATCAATGGACTCCTAATTTCTTTCCAAAAACAAATTTAAAAGACAGAACGAAGACGATGCCACTTAAATTTATAACAAACCTATTAATTAGTGTCATGTAAAACCAAACTGCTCTTTTTTATTCCCCACTATCCTTTTTCTTTCTCATTTCCTCCCAAAGGTGGCAACTACGAATACTGTTATTCTATTTGTATATTATATTAAAAAGTTATATAATAGTTGTAGTTAATTAGTTAACGGACAAATTGAGTCATAACTCAATTAGCATGGACATTATTATCAATATAAGAAGACATGGGTTAGAATACGTTGAAATGAATTATCCTCCTATTTATAAATTGAGAGTGACTATGGGTACTTTTAAATGGAGAAAGGATTATATGAAACAGCGGCACATCACCTGTATCCCTTTTTTAATTATTTTATGTCACATCAGTATTTTCATCCTAAAAAAATTCAAATCTAAATAAAAATTTTGAAATTCAAGATAAGAATACTGACGTGACATAAAACTATTAGAAAGGGATAATATTCCTATTTCATACAATCATTTCTCCTTTTAAATGTTGTATATATAAAAAAAGTAGGATATCTCATAATTACTTTCCAACTACAGTTAAGAAAATAACTTTTTAATAAAATATAAGACTGCTTGAAATTTAATAGAAGATAAGATTGGAATGAGAGGAAATGAAATACTTCTCTCCAAACATCATTTTCTTTTCTTTTCCTTTTAAAGTGTGAATGCTTTTTCCTTTAGTTTAAAAATATTTAAAAATATTGATATATTTTTAGATTGGAATGATATATTTTTCCTTTTAACTTAGTATTTTTTTTTTGTCTAACTTAGTCCTTATATTCTGTTGCTCAGTATATGTTTATATTTAGCTCTACTTCATTTTTTTTACTATGTTTGAAAGATAGATCAAAATTGTTCTGTTAAACTGCTTTGTATGTTTCATCATTTTCTCCATTATGCTCCTTGAACGTAGGGGCGAAGCCAGGGGCTGGCATGGCCCCGCCCCCCAAAATATAAAATTATTATTTAGGTCTTTAGAATTTTTTAAAAATTTTAAATTAGTAAAGGTAAAATATTGCCCCCTAAAATTATAAAAATTCAATTTAATCCTTTACAAATTATAAAGATATAAACTATAAAAAATTAAAATTTTATCCGACTCCCCTAAAAAATTATTCTGGCTTCACCCCTGCTTGAACGAACACATAAAATTGTGATTCTTTGATCTTAAAATGGTGGAATCGGTTGATCATCTTCAATTTCAATCTTTGATATTGTGGTGCTTGTAATGGCCTAAATTCAAGGTTATCGGAACAATGGTTTCGTAACCATAAATCCGATTTAAAGAGAAATTTATTTTAATATTTTTGCATGAATATTTATATGATAGGAAAATCGTATTAAAATATCGATAGAAAAATTTTACCGATTTAGTGGTTAGTTAGAAAAAGGAATTATTGAAGGAATTGGGTAAAAACAAGGTATCGAGACCTTGATCTCATAAAATTGAGTAGGAAATATTTTTATAAATATTTATAAAATGTTAGTAATATAGTATTAAAATTTCGTTAGAAAATTTTAACGTTTGAGTATGTAATTAGATGAAAAGGACTAAATTGTAACAAATACAAAATTATGAAAAATGATTAGATAGTTTAAATGATAAAAGAAAGAGGGCTTAAAAGGAAAATAGACCCAAGGTCTAATTGGGCTGGACGGCAAGGGTATGAAATCAGCAAGAAGATAAGGAGAAATAAGGGTAAAATGGGAAAATAACAAAATTTGCTAAATAAAACTAGGACTAAATAGGGATATCTAGAAATCTCTTCATTTTTCTTCATTCTCATCAGCTAAAAACGCCATAGGAGGGGTATCTAAGTTGGTATATCATAATTTTTGCACCAAGTAAGTGAATCCTTGCCTATTTCTTGTAATTTTGTGTTTTTAAAGACTTTTACAACTAGGTCCTACTATTAAATTCATTAGTCTTTGATTTCATGGATGAAATTGAAAGCCACCATGGTTGGTTTATGTAAGTTTATGATGAAATAGCATGAAATTTAAGCCTTAATTCGTTTAAGAGATGATTTTATTAGGTAATTTCAATAGAAATTGATTTTTGGGACCTAATTATGAAAGTGTTTGGAATTAAAGTCTATTACTGAAATTATGATTTCCAAAGGTTATAAAGTAGTTTAAAGTGATAGAATAAAGTGTTAATTGAGAAAAATAAGCTCAATCGAGAGATTAACTGAGCAGGGACGAAATTATCATTCATTGAAAGTTTAAGGGAAAAATGGTAATAACCAGCTTGCACTAAAACAGTTTTTGACATCAGCAGTAGTCTAACTTTGAAAAATCACCATAAATTGTAGAAGTTGAATTAGAAGATGAACAAAATATGAAATTAAATCTTATTGAGTCTATTTTCATATGAAAGAAACAAGGAAATAAAATAAGTTCTTTATTTTGAGATATTTAGATTTTTGTAAGACTGGTTCAGAATAAATTCGGGTTCCCCTATTTTAAGTTTAGAAAATCATCAAAAATTGAAGAAAAATAATTAGGGGCTTAAATTTATATGTTTAGAATCCTGAATGAGTCTATTTTCTATAGAAATAAACGGGAACACCATCTAATTTTTGTATGAAGAGATAATTAATTTTTAGTGAAGAAGAGTCAGAACTGCCAGACAGCAGAACAGGGGCAATTTGATGAATAAACTGTACTAATTGGCTAGGCTAAAAATTATGGAAATTTTATGGTATAAAGAAATGTGAGTCTAGTTTCATGGAAAATTAACGGTTCTTCACTTGGAGCTCTGTAGCTCGAGAAATAAATAATTTAGTGACTGTGACTCAAGTAGACAGCTTTGAATAAGCTAAAAATAATAATAAAATTATAGAAAATGCTACATGTGAACATGAAATGTATTGAATTGATGATTGAATTTATTTATTTAGATCCGGAAAACTCAAATACGAAGCTAGATCGAGGAAAGGAAAAAGTCCCGGATTAGTAGATTTTATAAACGAACTAGTATCGAGGTAAGTTCGTGTAACTTGAATTATATTCTTAAATGTTTGAAATGTATGTTATTGATATGAATATGATTTGAATGTCCATTGTATGAAATTTGATGAAACATTGGTATATTTGATAAAAAGGGAAAGAAATCCCGGTTGAATGAAAGGAAAATTCGATGGATCTCTGAAAAGGAATTGACGGTAAAAAGGATCTAGCCCGGACGGGTGATCCTATCCTGATATAGCCCTCCCGAAGAATATGTGGAAAATGGATTTAGCCCGGACGGGTAATCCGAATTAGGGTCTGAATTTAGCCTGGACTGGTAATTCAGATCCAAGCTCATTAGAGTAATTGTCATTGCAGGGGATTTAGCCTGGACTGGTAATCCCGCTGTAAAGATGAGGTTCGCGGGAGTGTGCTCTCTGAAATGAAAATGTGCGCACATGAATATGAATTGACAGACCCGGATTTGTACACTAAAGTGTACCTCTGAAAATCCATCGAAATTCCAAGTAATTTAACGGGATAAATATGGAAAAAATAACAAGGAAATGAAAATCATGATATTGATGAGCTCATCAATCATGGCGTGTATATTATTGATATATGGAAATTAATCGACTAACTTGGATGTTGAGTTTGTGAATGTTAGGGTAATAATGCATTGAGTGAGTATATGAATGTTTATTGCTTGTATTGAAAATACTGGGTAAGTATAATTTTTGTTACATGGGCTTACTAAGCACAAAGTGCTTACCCTATTTCCTTTTTCCCTGTTTTGTAGTGTTAAGAGCTCGGAGGTCGGATCGGTGGGAGACTCATCACACTATCAACCCCAGTATTTCGGTATTTAAAGAAACTTTAGTTTGGAAATGAATGGCATGTATAAGCTAATAAAATAAATGTTAATATGAAATGAATGTAAGGTCAACCATTGGTATGGCTAACAAATTTCTAGTTTCAGTATGTAATGAGGTTATCTTATAAATTTGCATGGATCTATTTTGAAAATATGTTGAATTGGATTGGTTGGTATGAATTAGTTTCGGTTTAAATATTTGCAGGGAAGACTAGATTAATTATAAAGGGGTTATATTGAGTAAAAAAAAAATTGTAAACTCCGGTAATACCCCGTTCCCTATTCCGATAATAAATACGGGTAGGGGGTGTTACAGTGCTACAATGTAAATGGCTTAATTTAGTGATGATAATTTTTCTAGTTACCACTAAATAAGGGCTTTTATATTGCTCTAAGCCATCAAAATACAAATAGTTATTGATCAAGCAATACCCTTTGTCTCTAAAATTTAGATTATGATCCAATTAGAGGTAACTAAAGGGTCTCTAAAATTTTCCATTTCTTTTTGCATATAATTTTGGATACTTTAAAGAAGGAAAGGGAAAAGGTGTCTCTCAAATCCCAAACTTTTTTTTGTTCTTTTTGTAGGATCTTTAGCTGAACATTTATTTTGATCTCTCACTTTTGTACAAAATTGTTGATATTCTCTCTAACTAGTACTAGTGTCAATACCATGATATTGAAACTCCATATTGCTTGGAGCCAGTGACATAGAAGGAGGTTTTTACAGTGTGGTTAGCTTTGATTTCATGATGTTAAACTTTTCGTTGATTTTATGTTGGAAATCAATTGCTTGAATGCAATATAGAACGGTATTTTAAAGCGCCGGAAAAGTCACTCCAACAAATACAAACTAGTTGTCAGGCTCGCCGAAAGCTTTTTACCTGTACTTAATAGGGGCAGTTTTGTAGCATTTCACCGATACTTATAAATGTTGGTAAAAATAAATATTCTTTTATACCGCATGTTATTTTTCTTCTGTACCCATATTAGAGAAATGATATATCAAAATTTGCAAATTTATGATCACTTCAATAACGTTGTTCAATGTATCAAAGCCAGTTTTACATCATTATTTATAGATTTACTCATGGGGGTATTTAGAGGGTTTCAAGCGCTCTTAAAATAGAAAATTTTTTATTTAATCTCTTTAAAATTTATAAAATTTTGATTTAACCTTTTAAAATTATAAAAAATAAGTTATTTAAATGGTAAAATTATATTTTTATTATTGTAAAAACTACAATTTAATTTCGTCTCTTTTAACAAATTTTTTGGCTTCACCCCTAGATTTACTATAGATTTTGGATAAATTGATTGTTATTAGGAGTGAGTGTTTGATCGAATCGAGTGAAAAAATTTCGAGTTAATTAAGTTGACAAGTCCTATTTTATCACCTTAATTCGATTTAAATTTTTTTTTCGAATCTAGTCATGTCGAATCGAGTGAAATTGTTAGACTTAAATTAAAAAATTAAACATATCATATTAAAATTTTATTACAATATAATTAATTTCATGTTAAAGCACATAAATTTGAAACCATATATATTTTAAAACTTTTTCAAAGCAAAATAATAAAAGAATACTTTAGTATGATAAACTTGAATAATTTAATTAGATCCCAAAATTATTATTCTATAAAAAATTTAATTTTTAAATTTCTTTATATTTTTTTAAATTTTAGAATTTTTTTTAAAAACTATAAAATTTGTAATTTTTATAAATCTTTTGAATTTTAAAAATTATTTTGAATTATTTTGTAATTTTCGTGTAGAGAGAGACAAAATTACTTGTTTTCAAACTTAACAGGGACCAAAAGGGTATTTATATCATTCTGTTATTCGAAATGTAAAATTCAACTCGATTTAAACTTAGAACTCGAATTACTTATTCGAATTGACTTGAATAATTCAAATAACTCAATTCGATTAACGTAAATTTAATTTTTTTAAAATTTTTTAAATCAAATCAAGTTTTACTCAATACATCTTCTTCTCCTTTCTTAATTATTTTTATCTCCTCCTTTTTCGTGCTTTGTTCTTCAATCTTTTTAAAAGCCAAGCCCCCCAATCAAACGACTCCTTTTAATTTCTTTTCAAACACAAAAAGTAAAAGTTAGAAAGAAGGTCATAGCACTTAAATTTAGAGCAAACATACGAAAAGGAATTGTTTAGAAACATAAATATTAAGTTATTAATTAGTTTCATGTAAAACCAAGCTGCTCTTTCTGATTTCCCACTTAACCTTTTTCTTTCTCTCATTTCCTATCAAAGGTGACAACTACAAATACTGTTATTTTATTTGTATATTATATGTAAAACAACTCCAACTTACTCTTTCTCTTTCTCCCATTTCAATGCAATTTCTCTTAATTTCATTCCAACTACAACAATTAGGAAAACAACTTTTTAATAAAATATACAAATAGAATATTAAGGCTGTTTGAAATTTAATAGAAGATAAGATTGGAATGAGAGAAAATGAAGTACTTCTCTCCAGCACACATCATTTTCTCTTCTTTTCCTTTTAATTAAATTCCCACTACAATTGTCAAACTAACTTTTCAATAAAATATACCAATAGAATAAGATTATTTAAAACTTGATAGAGAGGAGAGTAAAAGAAAAGGGCAAGTGGTATTAATTTTATCTTACTATTACAGTGCAAATAAAAAATTTATTTCCCTTTTAAAGTAGCATACTAAATTCATAGTCGTCATCATGAGTCGAGTCTTGATAAAAGTTTAATCAAAATGCAAAATAAAAAGAATTCAAATGGCATGAAAAAGATGAGGGCTACAACAGAGTAGAAATCAATCTAAATGCTATATCTCACAAACACGCTTTAACCAAGACACGATCAATCTGTAATAAATCATTTAAGCAAGATGATTTTGTGAAAAGAAAAAGAAAAAGATAACTAAGAGAAGCGGGTGTAAAATGACTTAGGGAAAACTAAAGGGTAAATCGTTTTACGTAGAAAACCATGGTTTTTCAGTTGACCAGTAAAATAACTTGCATTTACTTAATTTTCATTTTTCCAACCAAAGACCAGAAATTGGAAATATGGAAAATGTTTTTCGGAAGCTGTTCTATAATCTATATGAAACAAATGGAACCTTAAAAATCAAGTTCAGTACTAAAATGTAAATTTACCTCTTCCGGAAAACGCTAGGTCTACATTTCAGTACTATTTACGACAATAATTATGGAAATTGATGTCTGAGTCCCAGATCTATTTTAACTTCCCATGTGAACGTCGTCGGTTGTTGTGCTTGAATATTGCAGATTCCTCATCTCCATTACTTAGATCTTAGCTGCTGCCTACCCAAAACCTACAACTGTTTCCTCCTCTATTTTCTCATCTTAGCTACCTTCAGTCCACAAAATAAACCCTTTCCAATACTTCACTCTTCGTCTTTTGCTCCCCTCTCATCATCTTCTGCTCCGCATTAGCTTGGTGATTGTAACAACAGTTTCCTTATTATTATTTGAATCTGTTCCCCTCTTCTATTCTATCACTTACATTTTTTGCTTGACTTTTGAATCTACCTTTCCCCAGAAAAACATGGAAGTCATTACGGGCACCGCTAGCAACCTTGTTGCCGGAGTTGTGGGATACGTGTTCCAAAAAATTAAACGTAATTTCAGCTATGTTTGCCGCTATAGAAGAATGGTTTCAGGTTTCGAGAAGAAAGTCGAGACGTTGAAAGACAAAAGAGACAGAGTGCTGCTAGATGTTGATGCTGCTCGAAAGAACGACGAGAATATATACCCCGAAGTCAATACTTGGCTGGCGAAAGCCGATAAAATGATCGATTCAGAGTTGAAGGAAGTGAAGGGTCTTGAAGACGAAGCAAAGAACAAGTGTTTCATCGGCTTGTGCCCTAATTTCAAGGCTCGCTATCAGCTTAGCAAAAAAGCAGAAGAAGATGCCGGTGCCGTCGATGAACTCCTCCAGCAAGGCGGGTTTGACAAAGTATCATATCGGGATGTCCCGCAGCCCGTAGTGGTTGTGCCTCCCAAAGATTTTGATGACTTTGATTCAAGAAAATTGGTACTTAACAAGATCATGGAGGCGGTGAAAGATCCTAATCTCAACATTATAGGGGTCTACGGAATGCCCGGTGTCGGCAAGACCACGCTTGTCAAAGAAGTTATTAGACAAGTCAAAGAAGATAAGTTATTCGACTTGGTGGTTATGGCTGTTGTGACTCATACTCCTGACATCAAGAAAATTCAAGACCAAATTGCAGATACGTTGGGATTGACATTTAAGGAGCAGAGTATGAGTGGAAGGGCAAGTCGGTTGTGCCAAAGGTTGAAGAAAGAGAAGAAGATTTTTGTTGTTTTAGATGACATTTGGGCAAAGTTAGACCTGATGGAAGTGGGGATTCCTTTCGGAGATGAGCATCAGGGATGCACCATAATGCTGACGTCCAGAGATCTTAATGTTTTGTCCAAGGATATGGATGCTAAAATGAGGTATTCAATTGGGGTTTTAGAACATGAAGAAGCTTGGGAGTTCTTCAAGAAGATTGCAGGGGACGGTGTTGAAAGTTCTGACTTGTTACCTATAGCGACTGAGGTAGCTAAAAAATGCGGTGGTCTACCAATCGCCATAAGAACACTTGCAACGTCTTTGAGAAATGAACCTCCATTTGTATGGGAGGATGCTTTGCGACAACTAAACCGACCGTCATCGAGCAACTTCATAGAAGTATCGGCAGCTGCATATTCAAGTATAGAGTGGAGTTATGATCGTTTACGAAGTGAGGAGCATAAACAGATTTTCTTACTTTGCGGTCTAATGGGTCATAATGTTTTCTTTGAAGGGTTGCTTGTGTGTGCAATGGGGTTAGGGCTATTTCATGGTGTCAACACAGTTGAAGAAACACGAAACAGACTGTTGACAGTGGTGACTCATCTCAAAGCGTCTTGTTTGTTACTTGATGGTTATAACAATGTACATGTTGATATGCATGATCTTATTTGCGATGTAGCCATGTCAATTGCTGCCAACCACGTGTTTGTTTTAAGACGCGAAGATGTTTTGAATGATTGGCCAGATGACGAAACGATGAAAGAGTGTGTCAAAATAGCTTTGGTGTTTCCTAGTATCAACAAGCTTCCGGATCAGTTGAAATGGCCCAAACTTACTTTTTTAGGTATGGGTAGCAAGGATCCTTTTATGAAAATACCAGAAAACTTTTTTAAGGAAATGCAAAATCTCAAAGTCCTAATTTTGTCTGACATGAATTTACCATTCTTGCCATCATCAATTTCCTTGCTACCAAACCTTCGAACATTATGCTTGCTTGAATGTGCGTTGGGAGACATTGCCCTTATCGGAGATCTCAAGAATCTGGAAATTCTTAGCTTTGACGGTTCTGATATTGAAATACTACCGGAGGAAATAGGACAACTGACTAAGCTAAAGTGGTTAGATTTAACTGATTGTTCCAAACTCAAAAGAATCCCACCTGGTGTCTTCTGCAAATTGTCTAGATTAGAAGAACTATATGTGGATGACTGTTTTGTTGGATGGGGAGCAGAGGGAAACTCCAGTCAGAAAAGCAATTGTAGTGTTGCTGAGTTAAATGCTTTGTCATGTTTAACTACTTTAGAAATTCATTTCCCTAATTCCAAGATTATTCCCAAAGGCTTCTCCTTTGAAAAGCTGCGAAGATACATTATTTTCATCGGAGAAGCATCGGATTGGGATTGGGATTGGGGTTGGGTTCGTGAATACTCCAGAACCCTAAAGCTTAGCCTACAGACAAGCATTAGGTTTCTTAATAATGGAGTCAAAGTTTTGTTGAAGAAAGCTGAAAATTTATATATAGATGAAGTGAAAGGTGTGGAGATTTTGCTACATGAATCAGAAGTTGGGGATTATTTTCAACAGTTGAAGAATCTGCATATCCAGAATGGTGCAATGATCCAATATATCCTTAAGGATAATGGCGATGTTCACAAAATTGAATTCCAACTAAAGACTTTGACACTCCAGGACCTACCAAAGCTCATTAGCTTTTGCTCTGAAAATGAAGGTTCCACTTCCATATCTCCACTGGGAACAACCCTTTTTAACCATAAGGTATGTGATATTTTTTTCTACTTTTTTTTTAATTTAATTTTTATCTCAACCACTCTTTTTCAACTAAAACTCAATTTCGTTTTAGCTATGCCCTCTTTATTTCACACCTCTAAGCTCTGATTCAAAAAATATATATATATATAAAAAAGAAAATATTAAAAATTTAACAAATTAAAAAAATTCATAAAAATCTTTAAAAATTTATCCACGTGAGCAGTGGAATAGATGTATACTTCTAGGCGAACTGTCACCTAATGTTATTCAAATGTTAATAGTTCGGTTGAATTTTTTTCTTTCAAAACAAAATAATCTAACTAAAATTTAAAGATTTAGAGTAAATTTGATAAATAAAAAAAACTAATAATAAAATGGCTAAACATTAGTGCTGAATTTATCTTTATACCTTTCCTATAGAATAGCTTTTGTGTATATATATACCGTAAAAGAAAAAGAACCTTTGGCCACTCATTCACAACATTTGAAACAAAAAATCAAACTTAATAAGAATAGATTTGCTAACTAAACAAGTACATGTATGCAGATTCTGTTTCCAAAGTTGAAGGATTTGGTACTTTGCTCAATTGGCATTGAAAGAATATGGCTTCCCCAAGCGTTTTGTTCAACTCGAAATTTGACAAAATTGATTATTAAGGGTTGCACCAACTTAAAATACGTCTTATCCGACTCCATGGTTGAATATCTCCAACAGCTTGAATATTTGGAAATAAGTGAATGCAAGTGCATACAGGAGATAATATCAAAAGAGAATATAATCGAAGAAGCATTCAGAAATATGTATCTAATTTGCTTCCCTCGATTAAACACCTTCAAGTTAAAAGGACTTCAAAAACTTATCGGATTTTGTGATGAAGATTATAATGTTGAATTCCCAACCTTGAAGATTCTTGAGATAGAAAGCTGTCCAAAATTGAAGGGATTCATCCACATTTCTAAGAGTAAAGAAATCTCTATAGATGCAGTCTTTTTCAACAATAAGGTACTATTCTCAAGGCAATGACTTTTTTTTTCTTTGTCTTCTGTTGTTATATTTAACTCATTTAATCATTGCATTCACTGTCATGAATAATTGATTGTAGGTTGCTTTTCCTAACTTGGAAAAAATCAAAATCACCCATTTGAAGAACGCAAAGAGGATATGGCATAGCAAACTTCATACAAGTTCCTTTTCTATGTTAAAAGAGTTGACTGTTAAGGAATGTGATGTGTTGTTAAACATCTTTCCACCTTTTCTTTTGGGGGTTTTCCAAAGATTGGAGAAATTAATAGTGATTGATTGTGCTTCATTAGAAGAAGTGTTTCAATTCCAAGTGCAAGGGTTAGATATTGAAGAAACGAATGCGATAGACAGTCAATTAAGAGAAGTGAAGCTAATTCGCCTACCAAAGTTAAAGCATGTTTGGACTAAGTATCACAAAAGAAATATTTCATTTGAAAGTCTACGACAAGTATGCATTAAGGAATGTTGGAGCTTGAAAACTTTGTTTCCATTTTCAATTGCCAAAGATCTTCAGCAACTTGAAAGACTTATTATTGAATGTTGTGGGTTGGAGGAGATTGTTTCAAAGAATGTTGAAGGATCAGACGAACATGAAATTTGGTTTGCATTTAATCAGTTGTCCTTCCTTATGCTTTGGTATCTACCATACCTAACATGTTTCTACCCAGGAATGCATAGAACAACATGGTCTGTATTAAAGCAATTGAAGATGTCTAGGTGTAGGAGGATTAAGATATTTGGGCATGAAGAATCTCAAATGCAACATTCACTTTTCCTCATTGAAAAGGTATGAACCGTCACACTTTTTTAGGAAAAATTATAAATTGTATTTAAATAATTTAGTACATCTAAACTAATACATCCAATTGCTCATTTGAAAAATTCAAAATAACTACAATAATCATCGAATTCATATTTTTCCCTATCTAATCGATAATCTCTTAACGGTTCTAAATTTTGTTTTAGTAACAAATTCTTTGTAACTCTTTACCTATATATAAATTCTATTGCATTTTTCATAAAGAAATCTAACATGCATATTCTTAATATAGAAATTAAAACTACAAATACACATCACTTCAAACTATTGATTTCATTGTTCATTTACAGGCTTATATTATGTGTTATAGCTATTCTTTTGTGTTAAGTGTTTCTATTTAAATGAATTCTAAATCTAATACTCTATGTTACTCACTGTTCTTACTTGTTGCTTCTTAGGTTATCCCCCAATTGGAGGAGGTTTCATTTACTGGCGGTTGTGTTGAGATGATAAGTGATGGCCAGTATGAGTCCGACTTATTTTGCAATATAAAATTTCTTCGGATTTCTTTCTACTTTGATGTATCAGCTGTTTTCCTTACTTCTTTTCTTAGAAGGTTTTACAATTTGGAAAGTCTTGAGCTAGGTTCTTGCAATTTCAAAGAGCTAGCTTCTTTCGAAAATGATGCATGTGAAGATAAAGGCATGATCATTACGATTCCAAAAATCAAGAAGTTGAAATTGGATGTGGTCAACAACACAAGACATCTATGGAAGCAAGACTCCCCGCTTGGCCGTATTTGTGCGAGTCTCGAATGTCTTGAAGTTTGGAATTGTGGCAATTTGATTAATTTAGGATTAGATATTTCATTTTCTGAGAATCTTACAACTTTAGATGTCTTCAAATGCAATGAGATGTTAGAGCTGATAACATCTTCCACAGCCCGAAGTTTGGAGTGCCTTGTTACAATGAGGATAAGAGAATGTGAAAGGATGAGAGAAGTAGTTGCAAGCGACGGGGATGAAACGTCATACGAGATTGTTTTCAGAGCGCTGAAACATTTGGAGCTTCATTATTTACAAAGCCTTACGAACTTTTGTTCAAGGAATTACACCTTAAGGTTTCCCTCCTTGGAACAAGTTACTTTGAGCCAGTGTCCTAGAATGATGAACTTCAATCAAGGAGAGCTAACCACACCAAAGCTGCAAAAAGTGCAGTTAACACAAACAGATTTGAGGGGACGTTGGGCTGGTGACCTTAATGCCACCGTGGAGCAATTATACCAAGAGCAGGTACTGATTTAAAAATTAATTAAAAGATATATACACATTTAATTATGATTTCTGCAATATTTTTACAATAGCTTTGTAGGGCCCTTGTTAAATATGTTGGTATGAAAGTTCGACTTTTTTATATGTTGCTTCTTAGGTTGGATACTGTGGTCTAAAGAGGTTGAAGTTGTCAAAGTTTCCAGAGCTGGTAGACATATGGAGTAGAAATCCTCAAGAAATGTTGGATTTTACAACTCTTGAATTTCTGGAGGTTTGTGATTCCAACAATTTGAGATATATTTTTAACCTCTCAATGGCCTTTGGCCTGGGGCAACTCCGGAAAATGGAAATCAAGAGATGCGGAAAATTGGAACAAGTCATCAAAGAAGAGGATTCAATTAAAATGGTTGAGGAAGCAATAGCAGATAGTAGCAAGATCGTTAGCATATTCCCTCGTCTACAATCCATTATAGTGGAATCTTGTCCAGATATGACAAGCTTTTACATGGGAAGTAAAGGTCTCGAATGTCCATCCTTGGTTGAAATTACGATAGCTGATTGTTCAAACATGACTACTTTTGTTTGCACATTTTCACGGGACAACGATAAAGAAGTGATAATTGGTGACGAAGTTAATAATGTTGCTGCAATTTTCTCCGATAAGGTTAGTTTTTCTTTTAATGAATCTTCATTTGTACATTTAAGTCATATGGCTAGTCATGACTCATGAGCTATATATTTATTCCTCTCTAATGTCATCTACAGTCCATAGCAACTTGAAGAATGAAACAACAATAAAGCTAGGAGTTTGAAAAAATATTTATCTATTTTCTTAACGAAAAGGTTTTGTGTCTTTTTTATTTTTATTAGGCAGCAGCCCATCTTTGAAAAGTCAAAGATGGGGGGCTGTAAAAAGTAGTAAGTGGGAAGAAGTTAGGCACCAAAAGTTGATGTGAAATTTGGCATGGGATAATTGCAATTTTGGTCCCTATTTGAATAGGTACTTTGCAAGATTGATCCCTGAACCTCAACTATAAATAGGCCTAACCATTGCTCATTTTCTTCATCCCAACATTTGCCATTCTCTACTTAAGGTATTGTTCTCTCTCCTTATTTGTAAATTTTTACTTGTATTTTTGGAGTGAAATATATTTGTTAGTGCCCGAGGAATTAGGCAAAATTTGCCGAACCTCGTTAAAATTTTGGTGTTCATTATTATTTATTTTTCATATCTTGTGAGTGTGATCATAGTTATTTATTGTGCTATTAAATTACAATTGAGGGATATTCTGGCTAGGAAAGATCTGGTACTTAAGTGATCCTTGTGATCTACCTCTCTTTCCTGGAAATTGGACTTAGTGTGATTTTTCAGTACAATAATTATACTCTTTTACACGCTTCCGCACAACAATTGGTATCAGAGCTAGATTCGTACTTGGGGAGTACGATCGTTTGTGGCACTATTCACATATACGGTACTGTTCACGTATACAGTAGTTGGGATTGAGGAGAAAAATGGCACAGGCATCGTCATCAGCAAGGACTACGGTGACCAATGCAAAATTTGAAGTAGAGAAATTTGATGGTACCAATAATTTTGATATGTGGCAATGTGGGATCCTGGATGTCTTATGTCAGCAAGAGCTGGATATAGCCCTTGAAGTAAAACCTGACAATATGGATGACAAGGAGTGGGCCCAGATTAATAGACAAACGTGTGGTACAATCCGTCTATGTTTGGTCAAAGAGCAGAAATACTCTGTCATGAGGGAGACATTAGCGAGGAAATTGTGGGATACATTGGAAGAAAAGTTTCTAACGAAAAGCCTTGAAAATAGGCTTTATATGAAAAAGAAACTTTTTCGATTCACGTATGCACCCGGTATGTTGATGAATGACCATGTGAACTCATTCAATAAAATTTTAGCAGACTTGCTAAATTTGGATGAGAAATTTGGAGACGAAGACAAGGCATTATTGTTGTTGAATTCTTTCCTGATGAATATGATCATCTTACCACCACATCGCTTCATGGGAAGGACACAATCACATTTGATGCAGTCTGCAGTGCGTTGTATAGATCTGAGACTCGAAAGAAAGATAAAAGAGATCACAGAGATACAACTGCAGAAGTCTTAACAGTAAGAGGTCGTTCAAGCAGCAGCAAACCTGGTAGAAGAGGAAAGTCCAAAGGGAGACCCGTCAAAGATGAGTGTGCCTTTTGTCGTGATAAAGGGCATTGGAAAAAGAATTGTCCTAAGTTACAAAAGGGCAAGGCTATTTCTAATGGATGTGTAGCGGAGCATGATGAGGAGTCAGACTTTAGCTTGGTTGGCATGGCAATGGCATGTCATACTGATGAATGGATTTTGGATTCTGGATGTACTTACCATATGTGTCCTAATAAGGATTGGTTTTCTAGTCTTAAAGAACTAGAAGGTGGAGTTGTTCTTATGGGCAATGATAGTGCTTGTAAGACAATGGGAGTAGGTACAATCCAATTGAAGAATCACGAAGGCTCAATCCAAGTCTTGATTGATGTTCACTATGTACCCAGCTTGAAGAAAAATCTCATCTCATTAGGGGCTTTAGAATCTAAAGGGCTCAAAATCACTTTAAGAGATGGATTACTAAAGGTAGCAGCTGGGAATTTGACGGTGATGAAAGGCACAAGAAGAAATAACTTGTACTTTTTAAATGGAAGTACAGTTATTGGATCAACATCAACAGTTTCTGCGAAAGATGTAGATTCAGAGGCTACCAGGTTATGGCATATGCGATTGGGACATGCTGGTGACAAAGTTTTGCAGACTTTGGCGAAGCAAGGCTTGTTGAAAGGTGCAAATTCTTGCAAATTGGAATTCTGTGAACATTGTGTTCTGGGCAAGCAGACGAGGGAAAAGTTTGGTTCAGTAATTCACAATACAAAAGAAATTTTGGACTATGTTCACAGTGATGTGTGGGGACCTACCAAAGTGGCTTCTTTGGGAGATATGCACTATTTTGTTACTTTTGTTGATGATTATTAAAGAAAAGTATGGGTGTATCTAATGAAAAGAAAAAGTGAAGTATTGGATGCATTTCTGAAATGGAAGAAGATGGTGGAAACTCAGACTGGTCTAAAGGTCAAACGACTTCGATCAGATAATGGTACTGAGTACAAAAACAATTCATTTCTTCAAGTATGTCAAGATGAGGGCATCATGCGACACTTCACTGTTCGGGATACACCACAGCAGAATAGGGTGGCAGAACACATGAATCAAACTATACTGGAGAAAGTTCGATGTATGTTGTCCAATACTGGATTGGGCAAGGAATTTTGGGCTGAGGCTGTTACATATGCGTGCCATCTAATTAACCGTTTGCCATCAGCTGCAATAAATGGCAAAACTCCTATGGAGATATGGACTGGTAAATCTGCTACTGATTATGATTCTTTACATGTATTTGGTTCCACTGCATATTATCATGTAAAAGAATCAAAGTTAGACCCAAGAGCAAAGAAAGCATTATTCTTGGGTATAACTAGTGGAGTAAAAGGATACCGTCTCTGGTGTCCTGATACAAGGAAGATTGTCTTTAGCAGAGATGTGACTTTTGATTAATCAATCATATTAAAGGATTCACAAAAGGATGACAAAACCAGTAGTACTTTGCAGCAGGTGGAGCTTGAAAAGGTTAAGAATGATCCAGCTAATATTGAAAAAACAAATGATGAAGAGGTTCCGACCCAAGAACTTCTACAGCAATAAGATTCAATTGCATATAAGAGACCAAGAAGAGAGATTCGAAAGCCTGCTCGCTTTAATGATATTGTGGCCTATGCACTTCCAATTGCAGATGATGATGCTCCTTCTACTTACACAGAAGTAATAAGTAACCCTGATGGTGTAAAGTGGGAGCAAGCCATGAATGAAGAAATGCAGTCTCTTCATCAAAATAGGACTTGGGAGTTGATGACACTGCCCAAGGGAAAGAAGGCAATTGGATGCAAATGGGTATATGCAAAGAAGGAAGGATTTCCTAGTAAAAATGAAATTCGGTACAAGGCTAGATTGGTAGCAAAGGGTTACGCTCAGAAAGAAGGAATAGACTACAATGAAGTGTTTTCTCCAGTTGTGAAGCATTCGTTTATTCGAATTTTGCTAGCCTTGGTTGCGCAATATAATCTTGAACTAGTTCAGCTTGATGTGAAGACCACATTTTTACACGGTGATTTGGAAGAGGAAATCTATATGACTCAGCCAGATGGATTCAAGGTTGCTGGTAAAGAAAAATGGGTTTGCAAACTGACAAAGACGCTTTATGGATTGAAGCAATCTCCGAGGTAGTGATATAAACGATTTGATCAGTTCATGAAAGGGCAAAGGTACATAAGAAGTAAATTTGACCATTGCGTGTATTTCCAGAAGCTACAAGAAGGAACTTTCATATACTTGCTCTTATATGTTGATGATATGCTAATGGCATCTAAGAGCAAAGTTGAGATTGAGAGATTGAAGACTCAACTCAATCTTGAGTTTGAGATGAAAGATCTTGGTGAAGCTAAGAAGATTCTTGGCATGAAAATATGTAGAGATAGAGCCCATGGCAGAGTTAGCTTATCTCAGAAGCAGTATTTGAAGAAGGTACTACAGCAGTTTGGCATGAACGAGCAGACAAAACCTATAAGTACCCCGTTGGCTTCTCATTTCAAGCTTTCTGCACAACTATCTCCTTCGACGGATACAGAACGAGAATACATGTTGTAAGTTCCGTACTCCAATACAGTGGGTAGCTTGATGTATGCAATGGTGTGTACAAGACCCGGCATTTCACAAGCAGTTAGTATAGTGAGCAGGTATATGCATAATCCTGGAAAAGGACATTGGCAAGCTGTGAAATGGGTTCTACGGTATATTCAAAAGACCATGGATTTTGGATTACTGTTCCAGCAGGATAATACACTTGGTGAAGGTGTTATTGGGTACATTGATTCTGACTATGTCGGTGATTTGGATAAATGAAGATCAACCACCGGTTACGTGTTTACACTTGCTGGAAAACCAATCAGTTGGAAGTCTACTCTATAGTCTACAGTTACGTTGTCAACCACAGAAGCCGAGTACATGGCTGTAACTGAGGCTGTAAAGGAAGCTATTTGGTTACAAGGTATGGTTAAAACTTTGGGATAGGTTCAAGAGCATATTAACGTGTATTGTGATAGTCAAAGTGCTATTCATTTAGCAAAAAATCAAGTTTATCATGCACGTACAAAGCATATCGACGTACGATTCCATTTTGTGCGAGAAATTATTGATGAAGGGAAGATTCGCCTTCAGAAGATTAAGACTACAGATAATCCCGCAGATATGATGACCAAGGTGGTAACAGCAACCAAATTCGAACATTGTTTGAACTTGATCAACATCCTGCAAGTTTAACAGTTGAAGAAGGCACTATCAAGCATTGTTGGCAAAGGCAGAAAGAATTGTGTGAAGATAAGATTATTCTAATCAAATCTTTAAGGTGGAGATTATTAGGCAGCAGCCCATCTTTGAAAAGTCAAAGATGGGGGGCTGTAAAAAGTAGTAAGTGGGAAGAAGTACACACCAAAAGTTGATGTGAAATTTGGCATGGGATAATTGCAATTTTGGTCCCTATTTGAATAGGTACTTTGCAAGATTGATCCCTGAACCTCAACTATAAATAGGCCTAACCATTGCTCATTTTCTTCATCCCAACAATTGCCATTCTCTACTTAAGGCATTGTTCTCTCTCCCTATTTGTAAATTTTCACTTGTATTTTTGGAGTGAAATATATTTGGTAGTGCCCAAGGACGTAGGCAAAATTTTCCGAACCTCGTTAAAATTCTGGTGTTCATTATTATTTATTTTTTATATATTGTGAGTGTGATCGTAGTTATTTATTATGCTATTAAATTACGATTCAGGGATATTCTGGCTAGGAAAGATCTGGTACTTAAGTGATCCTTGTGATCTACCTCTCTTTCCTGGGAATTGAATTTAGTGTGATTTTTCAGTACAATAATTATACTCTTTTACACGTTTCCGCACAATAATTTTTAAATATTTTTTACTATTATTAAAACGATATGTTTGAAAGAGTATTATTCTTTATTAAACTTTGTCTTCAGATTATTGAAGAACAATGTTGAATAGTAAATTGAATAAAAAATTGTGGAAGAATTAATTAAATAATAAAATTGAAATTATTCAAAACCATTTCCATTTCTTTTTCTTTTCTAAACCAACAAAACCAGCTAACATATTTGCATATATGTTTAAATATATTTGAAAAAGCCTTTCGTAACTTTAAAAAAAATATACATATCCCATTAATAGCAAATCCTATTATGAAAGCTACCCTTATTAGAAGGAGTTTATGGGTCATACATTAGGTGCTATAATTAAACTTAAAAATCTTCATAAAGAATTAATTATAATAATTAAAAATGTATTATATAAAAATTAATTAAAAATTAAACACATAAAATCATGAGCTATACATGTAATATTAAAAACTAGTGTGTATATGTAAGTAGTTACATACAGAAAAGTCAACAGAAGATAATTTTATATTAAATTCATTTAGGTTCTTCTCAGACCACTAATAATTCCAATTGTCTTAATTATATGATTTACATTTGCCTTCATCTAAGCATCAATGAGCTAACACTTTATATAAATTATTTCTAAATGTAATTAGCTCTTTCTATCATTATGTAGGTTGCTTTTCCTAACTTGGAGAAAATCACAATCTCCCATTTGAGGAACGCAAAGAGGATATGGCACAACAAACTTCATACAAATTCCTTTTCTATGCTAAAAGAGTTGACTGTTAAGAAATGTGATGTGTTGTTGAACATCTTTCCACCTTTTCTTTTGGGGGTTCTCCAAAGATTGGAGAAACTAATAGTGATTGATTGTGCTTCACTGAAAGAAGTGTTTCAACTCCAAGTGCAAGGGTTAGATATTGAAGAAACATATGCGGTAAACAGTCAATTAAGAGAAGTGACTCTCGTTCAACTACCAATGTTGAAGCATGTTTGGACCAAGTATCACAAACGAAATATTTCATTTGAAAGTCTACAACAAGTATTCATTCGGGAATGCTGGAGCTTGAAAACTTTGTTTCCATTTTCAATTGCCAAAGATCTTCAAAAACTTGAAAGCCTTCATATTGTACGTTGTGGGTTGGAGGAGATTGTTTCAAAGAATGTTGAAGAATCAGACGAACAGGAAATTTGGTTTGCATTTAATCAGCTGTCCTTCCTTATGCTTTGGTATCTACCATACCTAGCATGTTTCTACCCAGGAATGCATAGAACAACATGGTCTGCATTAAAGCAATTGAGGATGTCTGGGTGTAGTAGGATTAAGATATTTGGGCATGAAGAATCCCAGATGCAACATTCACTTTTCCTCATTGACAAGGTATGAACGGTCACACTTTTTAAGCAAAATTTATAAATTGTATTTAAATCATTTCGTACATCTAAACTAATACATCTAATTGTTCATTTGAAAATGTAAAATAAATACAATAATCATCGAATCCATATTTTTCCCTAACCGATAATCTGTAACGGTTCAAAATTTTATTTTAGTAACAAATTCTTTGTAACTCTTCACCTATATATAAATTCTATTGCATTTTTCATAAAGAAATCTAACATTCATATTATTAATATAGAAATTAAAACTACAAATACACATCACTTCAAACTATTGATTTCATGGTTGATTTATGGGCTTATATTATGTGCTATAACTATTCTTTTGTGCCAAATGTTTCTATTTAAATGAATTCTAAATCTGATACTCTACGGTACTCATTGTTCTTACGTGTTGCTTCTTAGGTTATTCCCCAATTGGAGGAGGTTTCATTTACTGGCAGTTGTGTTGAGATGATAAGTGATGGCCAGTATGAGTCCGACTTATTTTGCAGTATAAAATTTCTTCGGATTTCTTTCTACTTTGATGTATCAGTTGTTTTCCTCGTTTCTTTTCTTAGAAGGTTTTACAATCTGGAAAGTCTTGAGCTAGGTTCTTGCAATTTCAAAGAGCTAGCTTCTTTCGAAAATGATGCACGTGAAGATAAAGACATGATCATCACGGTTCCAAAAGTCAAGAAGTTGAGATTGGATGTGGTTAACAACATAAGACATCTATGGAAGCAAGACTCCCCGCTTGGCCGTATTTGTGCGAGTCTCGAATGTCTTGAAGTTTGGAATTGTGGCAATTTGATTAATTTAGGATTAGATCTTTCATTTTCTGAGAATCTTACAACTTTAGATGTCTTCAAATGCAATGAGATGTTAGAGCTAATAACATCTTCCAAAGCCCGAAGTTTGGCGTGCCTTGTTACAATGAGGATAAAAGAATGTAAAAGGATGAGAGAAGTAGTTGCAAGCGACGGGGATGAAATGTCATACGAGATTGTTTTCAGAGCGCTGAAACATTTGGAGCTTCATTGTTTACAAAGCCTCACGAGCTTTTGTTCAAGGAATTACACCTTAAGGTTTCCTTCCTTGGAACAAGTTACTTTGAGCCAGTGTCCTAGAATGATGAACTTCAATCAAGGAGAGCTAACCACACCAAAGCTGCAAAAAGTGCAGTTAACACAAACAGATTTGAGGGGACGTTGGGATGGTGACCTTAATGCCACCGTGGAGCAATTATACCAAGAGCAGGTACTGATTTAAAAATTAATTAAAAGATATATATACATTTAATTATGATTTCTGCAATATTTTTACAATAGCTTTGTAGGGCCCTTGTTAAATATGTTGGTATGAAAGTTCGACTTTTTTATATGTTGCTTCTTAGGTTGGATACTGTGGTCTAAAGAGGTTGAAGTTGTCAGAGTTTCCAGAGCTGGTAGACATATGGAGTAGAAATCCTCAAGAAATGTTGGATTTTACAACTCTTGAATTTCTGGAGGTTTGTGATTCCAACAATTTGAGATATATTTTTAACCTCTCAATGGCCTTTGGCCTGGGGCAACTCCGGAAAATGGAAATCAAGAGATGCGGAAAATTGGAACAAGTCATCAAAGAAGAGGATTCAATTACAATGGTTGAGGAAGCAATAGCAGATAGTAGCAAGATCGTTAGCATATTCCCTCGTCTACAATCCATTATAGTGGAATCTTGTCCAGATATGACAAGCTTTTACATGGGAAGTAAAGGTCTCGAATGTCCATCCGTGGTTGAAATTACGATAGCTGATTGTTCAAACATGACTACTTTTGTTTGCACATTTTCACGAGACAAAGATAAAGAAGTGATAATTGGTGACGAAGTTGATAATGTTGCTGCATTTTTTTCCGACAAGGTTAGTTTTTCTTTTAATGAATCTTCATTTCTACATTTAAGTCATATGATTAGTCATGACTCATGAGCTATATATTTATTACTCTCTAATGTCATCTACAGTCCATAGCAACTTGAAGAATGAAACAACAATAAAGCTAGGAGTTAGAAAAAATATTTATCTATTTTCTTAACGAAAAGGTTTTGTGTCTTTTTTATTTTTAAATATTTTTTACTATTATTAAAACGATATGTTTGAAAGAGTATTATTCTTTATTAAACTTTGTCTTCAGATTATTGAAGAACAATGTTGAATAGTAAATTGAATAAAAAATTGTTGAAGAATTAATTAAATAATAAAATTGAAATTATTCAAAACCATTTCCATTTCTTTTTCTTTTCTAAACCAACAAAACCAGCTAACATATTTGCATATATGTTTAAATATATTTGAAAAAGCCTTTCGTAACTTTAAAAAAAAATATACATATCCCATTAATAGCAAATTCTATTATGAAAGCTACCCTTATTAGAAGGAGTTTATGGGTCATACATTAGGTGCCCTTTTTGTATTTTGAACATATTGTTTTCTTTCAAAAAAAAAATCTTATTATGTTTGAATTGTCATATAATTAAACTTAAAAATCTGAATAAAGAATTAATTATAATAATTAAAAATGCATTATATAAAAATTAATTAAAAATTAAACACATAAAATCATGAGCTATACATGTAATATTAAAAACTAGTGTGTATATGTAAGTAGTTACATACAGAGACGTCAACAGAAGATAATTTTATATTAAATTCATTTAGGTTCTTCTCAGACCACCAATAATTCCAATTGTCTTAATTATATGATTTACATTTGCCTTCGCCTAAGCATCGATGAGCTAACATTTTATATAAATTATTTCTAAATGTAATTAGCTCTTCCTATCATTATGTAGGTTGCTTTTCCTAACTTGGAGAAAATCACAATCTCCCATTTGAGGAACGCAAAGAGGATATGGCACAACAAACTTCATACAAATTCCTTTTCTATGTTAAAAGAGTTGACTGTTAAGAAATGTGATGTGTTGTTGAACATCTTTCCACCTTTTCTTTTGGGGGTTCTCCAAAGATTGGAGAAACTAATAGTGATTGATTGTGGTTCACTGGAAGAAGTGTTTCAACTCCAAGTGCAAGGGTTAGATATTGAAGAAACATATGCGGTAAACAGTCAATTAAGAGAAGTGACTCTTGTTCAACTACCAATGTTGAAGCATGTTTGGACCAAGTATCACAAAGGAAATATTTCATTTGAAAGTCTACAACAAGTATTCATTCGGGAATGTTGGAGCTTGAAAACTTTGTTTCCATTTTCAATTGCCAAAGATCTTCAAAAACTTGAAAGCCTTCATATTGTACGTTGTGGGTTGGAGGAGATTGTTTCAAAGAATGTTGAAGAATCAGACGAACAGGAAATTTGGTTTGAATTTAATCAGCTGTCCTTCCTTATGCTTTGGTATCTACCATACCTAACATGTTTCTACTCAGGAATGCATAGAACAACATGGTATGCATTAAAGCAATTGAGGATGTCTGGGTGTAGTAGGATTAAGATATTTGGGCATGAAGAATCCCAGATGCAACATTCACTTTTCCTCATTGAAAAGGTATGAACTGTCACACTTTTTAAGCAAAATTTATAAATTGTATTTAAATCATTTCGGACATCTAAACTAATACAACCAATTGTTCATTTGAAAATGTAAAATAAATACAATAATCATCGAATCCATATTTTTCCCTATCTAACCAATAATCTGTAACGGTTCAAAATTTTATTTTAGTAACAAATTCTTTGTAACTCTTTACCTATATATAAATTCTATTGCATTTTTCATAAAGAAATCTAACATTCATATTATTAATATAAAAATTAAAACTACAAATACATATCACTTCAAACTATTGATTTCATGGTTGATTTATGGGCTTATATTATGTGCTATAACTATTCTTTTGTGCCAAATGTTTCTATTTAAATGAATTCTAAATCTGATACTCTACGGTACTCATTGTTCTTACGTGTTGCTTCTTAGGCTATCCCCCAATTGGAGGAGGTTTCATTTACTGGCAGTTGTATTGAGATGATAAGTGATGGCCAGTATGAGTCCGACTTATTTTGCAGTATAAAATATCTTCGTATTTCTTTCTACTTTGATGTGTCAGTTGTTTTCCTCGTTTCTTTTCTTAGAAGGTTTTACAATTTAGAAAGTCTTGAGCTAGGTTCTTGCAATTTCAAAGAGCTAGCTTCTTTCGAAAATGATGCACGTGAAGATAAAGACATGATCATCACGATTCCAAAAGTCAAGAAGTTGAGATTGGATGTGGTTAACAACATAAGACATCTATGGAAGCAAGACTCCCCACTTGGCCATATTTGTGCGAGTCTCGAATGTCTTGAAGTTTGGCAGTGTGGCAATTTGATTAATTTAGGATTAGATCTTTCATTTTCTGAGAATCTTACAACTTTAGATGTCTTCAAATGCAATGAGATGTCAGAGCTGATAACATCTTCCAAAGCCCGAAGTTTGGCGTGCCTTGTTACAATAAGGATAAGAGAATGTGAAAGGATGAGAGAAGTAGTTGCAAGCGACGAGGATGAAACGTCATACGAGATTGTTTTCAGAGCGCTGAAACATTTGGAGCTTCATTGTTTACAAAGCCTCACGAGCTTTTGTTCAAGGAATTACACCTTAAGGTTTCCCTCCCTGGAACAAGTTAGTTTGAGCCAATGTCCTAGAATGAAGAACTTCTATCAAGGAGCGCTAAGCACACCAAAACTGCATAAAGTGCAGTTAACGAAAACAGATTTTAAGGGGCGTTGGGTTGGTGACCTTAATGCCACCGTGGAGCAATTATACAAAGAGCAGTTAACAGAAACGGATATTGAGGGACGTTGGGCTGGTGACCTTAATGCCCCCATTGAACAGTTAAACACAGAAGGTACAGAGAAATATATATTTTTAATGTTCACTTTCTAAATTTTATTTTAATTGTAGCCGTATAAATACATCTAATGTTGAATTTATATGCTAAAATATAAAGGGAGGCCTCATTTTTTAATATGTGACTCCTTATAATTACATAACGTTGAACTGTCTGAAAACTTTTTTCCGTTTTCAATAGCCAAAGATCTTCAGCATCTTCAGAGCTTAAATGTTGATAGCTCTGGAGTGCAGGAGAGTGTTCCAAAGAATGTGGAAGGAGTAGAACACAAAAATTGGTTTAAATTTAATAAGTTTTCGTACCTTATGCTTTGGAATCTACCAAAACTCATGTTTCTACCTAGAAATGCACAGCACAACGTGGCCTACGAAAGATCATTACAATATCCTCACGGCCTCCATAACCCGTTCTATTAATGCAGGTTGCTGCGGATCTCAGCTGTGGCAAAAATGTGATTGGGCGGATCTTTGGAATCTGAAAGCTACCCCCAAGATAAAACTTTTCATTCGGGACGCATGCTGTAATGCCATAGCTTCCACAGGGAATTTAGGCAAGAGATATATCATAGAGAATTCGAGTTGTCCAAGGTGTGAAGAAGGAAAGGAAACCATCGAACACATTCTCTTTTTCTGCCCACCAGCTCAAGCAACTTGGAGAGCCTCGACGTTCAACCACACCCCTTCCCATAAGGATTTCCAATCCTTATCCGATTGGTGGCTGAAAATCAAGCAACTTCTTCAGAACTCGGGAGCAAATACGGATATGAGTTTGATTGCTTGGACGTGTTGGGGCATTTGGAAGGCGCACAATGAGTGGATGCTCGAAGGCCGTGATGAGGACCCAGTGAACACATGGAACAATGCGCTCAAAGGATATCACAACTTCATGGAAAATATGCTCCCCCCAAAGCATCAGCCATTAAACTAATCTGATAATGCCTCATCTACTACCTCTGTTCTTCATTGGAAAGGTATATGACCATTCTTCACCCTTTATTTAAAGATAGTTCATCTGTTTTCGCTTGAATAATCAACTACTTCCTCTCAACCAAATGCATATAATGAAAATAAAAAAAAGGTTATTTTACCATTGATCTTTTGTATGTTTCCCTTTTTATTATGAAGTCCTTGTCCTATAGGATTATCTTAGCACCTGGCCTCTTTTAGCACCTTGATAATGATAAAATATTACTGAATTTAATCATCAATGCATCAAATTTGTTCAAGAAGTGGGCATTTACCATGCCAAAATCCATTTTCCTCATTATATGAAATAAGATGTTTTTTTTTTTCTATTAAAAAACTTTAGAAAGAACCAATGAAGTTATTCCAAGATTTAAAGATACCAACTGAGAAAAAGAAAAAAAGAACAACTAGAACTTATTATTATCTTTCATTGTATTTTGGTTTGATTGCCCTTGCTTTATTTGCTTCGTGCTTTGGTACTTGTTTAACATAAATACAAAATATAAAACTTCTTGAATGATTAATTAAAGGATAAAATATGTCAAAAGTCTATGTACTCTTTGTAAATTTGGAATTTAGTCCCCTTAATTTTTTAGATTTCAAAATTTAGGTCCACCAGTTAACATTGTAAAAATTTAACAAGGTTAGTATTTGGGCCTGAATTTTGAAATATGAAAAGTAGAGATACTAAATTCATAAAAATAAAAGTACAAATATTAAATTTACAAATAAAGACTTATGTCATATTTTAGTTTTAGTTAAAATTGCTTATCAAAAAGAAAAAAGTGACTATTAAGTATATTAGCAGTGCATTTTTTAACTCCACAAGCAAGAGTTATAAATTTGTCACGTATCTCACTTTTTTTATATATTTATTTTCTTTTTAATTTTTTTACTATACTTTATTTATATTTGTCATCACCCCAACTCTACTTATATTAAACTTTTATATTCTGTTGCAATTTAAAAACTAGTTAACATATTCATGTTTTAGCTTATTGGCTTCTCAGATCATGCCTCGACTGGAAAAAAGTTACGTTGCATTTCCACCAATGATTTTCCAATTTGGAAAAGCTTAAGATAATTGCTTGCAATTTCAAAGAGTTGTCTCCAAGATGATGCTGTTGAGGAGAGAGACGTTGTAATGATGCTCTCAAGATGGTGATGTTACTAGCCATCATGTTCCATAAATAACTGTAATTTAAAATGGAAATTTCTTGTGTGCAATTGAATCTTGACTGGTTTTAGATTCTTGGGATTATGTTTTCTGCATTCTTTGTTTTTTCAGATAATTTGATCATGTTCTCCTCTCTGTCTAGGTTTTCTAAATGGTAACAGGATACTATTTTCTGTCTTCTTTTTTCATTTTCCTAACATATAGAATATGTTAGCTTGCTTGATTATCCATAATCGAGATTCATGAACTATCAATTGAATTTTAAATTTTAAATAAGACCTTTAAATATAATTAAAATGTCACATATTTAAATTTAATTGAAGATGGCCTAGTATTCATTATTTAACTTTCACTTAGAATTTTTATACAGTAAGAGTCGGATACGTCAGTTCATTGGGGTCAATGGGTGCAAATAACTAAGATGTTCCTGGATGAAATTATTGCATTACATTTGTTTGTTAATCATATAAGTTGTTAAGAGTCTTCTCTTGTGAAAATTAAGATTATTTTTGATATTTTTTATATTTGTTTTACAATCCATGTTTAAGGTTTGTAATTATTGCTTTCAATAATATTTTCTCCAATGTTTAAATTTGTGTTCTCCTTTAGCAATGCATGTGTCTTATAATTGCACTAAACATTTGTTGGTTCATTAGTATTTTTTATACGTAAATGGTTAATAGTACTAACTAGTGCTTTTCATTTCAGGGGGGGACTGTGATAGACATTTTAAATGTAAATGGTTAATCCTACATTATGGACTTTTATCTGTCGACAGATTACCCTGCAACACCCAAGTTCATGTTTACTAAAGAAGGATTTCTCACATGAGCTTATTCTTTTAATAATGGAAGAGGATTTGCTCTATCTGTAATATTATTTCAAGTTTACATCTTTGGGATATCAAAGGTTGTAGTGGCATATAGGCAGCTAAATAAGCATATGTTCTATCACAATGCTGATTCAAGATACTAATATGATGATGAATAAAAAATGTGTATGGTATATATGGTAATGCATGTCCTGTTGTCTTGTTTATGTATCTTCTTCCACACCGTTTTTCATTATTAATATGATGATAAGCTTGCCAAATGGTGTTCTGAGGCTTCAGCCAAAAGAAGGACATGGGCATCATAATGGGTATGTTCAATTGATATTACTATACTACTGGTAGCAGAATTTGTATTAGATGTATTTTATGCCTCATTCCTTTCCATGTGATCTGGAGTTCTATTAGCAGCTACCAATGTCTTTGACTTTTCAATGAGAAAGTTGGCACCGGAAATGAGAAAATTTAAGGCATCGAAAGCTGGGTTGAAATTTAGCATGGGATAATTGCAATTTTGGTCCCTAATTGTATAGGGACTTTGCAAGTTGATCCCTGAACCCCAACTATAAATAGGCCTAACCATTTCTCATTTTTTTCATCCACATTTGTCATTCTCTACTTAAGGCATTGTTCTCTCTCCTTATTTGTAAATTTTCACTTGTATTTTTGGAGTGAAATATATTTGGTAGTACCTGAAGACGTATGCAAAATTTGTTAAACCTCGTTAAAATTTTGGTGTTCTTTATTGTTTATTTTGCATATTTTGTGAGTGTGATTGTAGTGATTTATTGTGCTATTAAATTACGATAGAGGGATATTTTGGCTAGGAAAGACCTGGTACTTAAGTGATCCTCGTGATCCACCTTTCTTTCTTGAGAATTGAACTTAGTGTGATTTTTCAGTACAATAATTTTACTCTTTTACATGCTTCCGCGCAACAATTGGTATCAGAGCTAGATTTGTACTTGGGGAATATGACCGTTTACGATACTATTTGCGTATACGGTATTGTTCATCCATGACACTATTCACATAGACGGTACTGTTCACGTATATAGTAGTTGGGATTGAGAAAAAAATGGCAGAGGTATCGTCATCAGCAAAGATTACTATGACCAATGCAAAATTTGAAGTAGAAAAATTTGATAGTACTAATAATTTTGGTATGTGTAAGATCTTAGATGTCTTATGTTAGCAAGAGCTGGATATAGCCTTTGAAGAAAAACCTAACAAGATGAATGACAAGGAATGGGCCAAAATCAATAGATAGGCGTGTGGTACAATCCGCCTATATTTGACCAAAGAGCAGAAGTACTCTGTCATGAGGGAGACATCAGCGAAGAAGTTATGGGATACACTAGAAAAAAAGTTTCTAACGAAAAGTCTTGAAAATAGGCTTTATATAAAAAAGAAACTTTATCGATTCATGTATACATTCGGTATATCGATGAATGACCATGTGAACTCATTCAATAAAATTTTAGCAGATTTGCTAAATTTGGATGAGAAATTTAAAGATGAAGACAAGGCATTATTGTTGTTGAATTCCCTTCCTGATGAATATGATCATCTTACCACTACACCGTTTCATGGGAAGGACAATATCACATTTGATGCAGACTGTAGTGCGTTGTATAGATCTGAGACTCGAAATAAAGATAAAAGAGATAACAGAGATACAACTGCAGAAGTCTTAATAGTAAGAGGCCGTTCACATAGCAAGAAGCCTAGTTGAAGGAGTAAGTCCAAAGGGAGACCTGCCAAAGATGAATGTGCTTTTTGTCGTGAGAAAGGGCATTGGAAAAAGAATTGTCCTAAGTTACAAAAGGGCAATGTAACACCCCTTACCCGTATTCGACACCGGAATAGGGTACGAGGCATTACCAGAACACATACACTTGTAAACGTATTAAACTGAGTCATAAAATTTTATCCAAATTATCACTTTTCAATTTACATCACAAACATATAACTTAAATAATACTAGTCAACATCAATGGCCTTATACAAAATGAACTGCTAAATATTAATGGCCAACATTTTAGGCCAAACCAATTATGACATATACAAATGACTAAGTCCCCTATACATGCCATAAACTTAAGAGGTTTGTATTAACTTTTTACCTACGATGATAGCTTGACAGTGTGATTACATCTCCGATGATCTCCAACTCTAGCTAGCATACAACCCTATAAGATATGAGAAAGGAAGGAAAGTAAGCTATAAAGCTTAGTAAGTATGTATGTAAATAATAAGTGATTTATTAACCGGTTTTCATAAATCTTCACAATATGTTCTCAAGATAATACAATCATAATTGCACATAGTTCTACTTTTTATTCATGTTCATCTCAAGCTGTCTATTTGAGTCACTGTCACTAAATTATTTATTTCTCGAGCTACAGAGCTCCAAATGAAGAACCGTAAATTTTCTATGAAACTAGACTCAAATATCTCCACACCATAAAATTTCCAGAATTTTTGGCTTAGCCAATTAGTGCAGTTTATTCTTTAAAATATCCCCTATTCTGTTGTCTGACAGTTTCGACCTTTCTTCACTAAAAATTAATTATATCATTGTACAGAACTCAAATGATATTACGTTTATTTATATTGAAAATAGACTCATTAAGAAATTCAGGGATATAAATTTTATCCAATGATTATTTTTGTACAATGTTTTATAAATTTTCAAAGTTACAATAGAGGATTCCGAAATCATTCTAACCCTGTCTCACAAAAATTCAAATATCACAGAATATTAAATTCTTTTGTTTACACCGTTTCTTTTATGTCAAAATAGACTCACCAGCTTTAATTTCATATCTTATTCAACCTCTAATTCAATTTACACCATTTTTGGTGATTTTTCAAAGACACATAACTGCTGATGTCCAAAACTGTTTTATTTCTAAATTTCACTACAGTAAAATAGACTTTTAACGGCGTTTTTAGTGGCGTTTTAAAGAAAAAACACCGCTAAAAGAATGAGCATTAGCGGCGCTTTTAGAAAAACAAGGCTAAAAGTCTGGGCATTAGCGGCGCTTTTGGAAAAACGCCGCTAAAAGTCTGGAATTAGCGGCACTTTTGGAAAAACGCCGCTAAAAGTCTGGACATTAGCAGCACTTTTAAAAAAACGCCGCTAAAAGTCTGGACATTAGCGGCGCTTTTTGGAAAAACGCCGCTAAAAGTCTGAGCTTTAGCGGCGCATTTGAAAAAGTCTTGAGTATTAGCGGCGCTTTTGGAAAAACGCCGCAAATAATTTTAAAGTTTTTTTGGATATATATGACTGATTGTTTTTAAATTTATATATAATCGTAAAAGATATATTATTAAATTTAAAATATTGAATTAATTCTCATGATTGTTTAGTGTTTATGGTTTAGCATATATGGTTTAGGGTGTAAGATTTAGGAGTTATTATTTTAATGTTTAGGGATTATGATTTATGATTTGCGGTTTAAGGTTTAAGTGGAATGTGTTAGGGTTTCTTGGGTTAAAAGTTAGGGTCAATGGGTTGAAAGGTATAATGGTTAAGGGTTTGGGGTTAATAAGTTAAGGGTTAGGGGTTAGGGTTTTCTAGTTTATGATTTAGGGTTTATGGGATAGAGGATAGGGGTTATAGGGTTTAGATTAAACTAGCGTCTTTTTTTATATATTAAATAATTTATTATATAATTGTTAAAGAGATAACATTAATTTTAATACATTTAAAAATGAAAAATATTTAAGAGAAAAAAAATAATTTCTTAAATTATTTGTTAAAAATGAAAAAAAAATATTAAATAATTTCTTATATAATCTTAAAAGAGATAGTATTAATTTTAAAATATTGAATTAATTCTCATGATAATTTGGGGTTTATGGTTTAATTTATGGTATATAGTTTATGGATTAATCTTTATAGTTTAGGGTCTAAAGTTTATATGTTTTAGGGTTTAAAATTTAAAATTTAAGATTAAGGGTTAGGTTAGGATTTAGGCTGGGTTTATAGTTTAGTTTTTATTATCTTAGAGTTATAGTGTTTTGGGTTTAGTGCTTAAACCATATTGAATAATAACTATTTATTTTCTTTATTGTAACTTCATATTGCTATAGTGTTTAGGGTTTATGGGATAGGGGATAGAGGTTTAGGGTTTAAATTAATTAGTGGTCTTTTAATTTATACATTAAATAATTTATTATATAATTATAAAAGAGATAATATTAATTTTAATGTATTAAAAAATAATAATCTCAGCACAAAAGTTTTGAAAAAAAAATAAAATGGAGCAATAGTGGCGTTTTTTGAGAAAACGCCACAAAAATTTAAGCTATAAACGCCACAAAAAATTTCCATTGAAACAATCCCGTTTCACCCCTCCCCTAAATCCCCAATTTTATGCTGCCAACATTTATCTTGAAAATTTTGCATTTCCACCGCTAAAATAAAAACCCTTGCTTTCGTGTCACCGCGCCGAATCCGTTCCTGCAAGTTCAGATCGATAAAACTCTCACCGCCATTTGCGATTTCGCTGATAGCTTCATCAGCGGTAAGGTTAGTTTTGGCGATTCGGCTTTAACTCGCAGTTACAAACTAATCGATGGTGGATTTTTTTAGTAATCAAATTGTTTAATCCGTTTTTAAACTGCAGATTAAACCGCCTTCTTCTCCAGAGGGTCGTTTTACTCAAATACTCTCAGGTAATGCTGCAAGGCAGGATTCTCTGGGCATGGCCAACTACATTGTTGAACTGTCTCTCCTTTAGTACAGTATGCTTTGCTACCCTCCATCACTCATTGCTGCATGCGCAATTTTCCTGGCCAAATTTATATTTCTTCCATCAAAGAAACCTTGGGTATGTTCGTGTCTGCTCGGACACAAGCAGCTTCTTCTTGCTGTTTTTCTTATTTGAATAGACTCTTTTTGTTGACATTACTTAGACTGATCTCCATTTACTAACATTACTAACCAAAAGCAGAGCTCAAGCTCAAAAAGCTCGGCTTTGGCCTCCTCTTTGGTGGCTCTTAATTCCTTCTTTAATATATTTGGTTTTTTTTTATAATTTTTTCTTTCTGTTCTTGGATTCTTATTTTCTGGGACAATGTGTGGAAAAAGAACTGTTCAAAATTTTAGATTTTTTGAATTTGATGGGGAATTCAAATTTTTTCCGTGAACTTCTTTTTACTATTAAAGGAATTATGAGCAGAACAAATTTGGGTTATCATTAATTTTTCATTTTTTTCCTCCCGTTTAGAAGGTTTTAGAACAAAAAAATGAAAAAAAAACTATGAAAAAAAAAACTATGCTTAGCAGCTGGTTCTGCTTACATTTAAGTAGAAAGCTACAGTATTGATTGATTATGGCGGTTCTGTTTATTTTTTGTATTTGATTTTTTTTTGTTTTCATGGGTGATCCAAATTTGGGTTATCATTAATTACTTGAAGTTTGAAATGACTGCCCCAACAGCTAAATGTTTCTTAAGGTAAATATTTTACCCCGTTATTATTGAATAATATACTTACTGTTATTTTTTCTTCATGTTTATGATTCTTGTTTCAACTTTGTGATCATTGGTATGACAATTCAGACGGTTTGTTCTTGCTGCTCAATGGATCAATGAGGTATCACACAAATCTTGTAAAGCTTTAATATCTCTACAAAAAAGTAACATAGTTGCACTATTTGAGACCATGCTTAAAATTATATTGGGTATCAATTGAAATCAATATTGTAAATACTTCTGTCCATCGTATATCCAGACATGGCTTTGGAGAATTATGGATAAACTTGGAAAAAAAATGAACATACTCATGCTAGAGAAACTTTTATTCATCACCGAAACCCAAGTCTGAGTAACACTAGTTATTTCCATTAGTTTTTCTACGCCAAACTCCTTGATTTTCCTTTGTTGTTGGTGTGTTTTTCTGATTAGGTTCCATCAATGCAATTAGAGTGCATGGCCAACTACATTGCTGAACTGTCTCTCCTTGAGTACGGTATGCTTTGCTACCCTCCATCACTCATTGCTGCATGCTCAATTTTCCTGGCCAAATTCAAAAATGATGATTTGAAATATATATATATATATATATATATTTATGCACCTAATTTATTTGTTTAATGTGTAATTAGATGGCATGGGGAGTTCAAACTGAGATTGACAGACTTTTTCCTGTTGTTTTGAACAATCATTTGTTAATTTGCAGGCAGGGGTATCTGGGAGAGGTAGCCACTTACTGGCTTTGGTTGAATGGTATGATTTAATTTAAGTACTTCTTAAATATATACTATTTAATTTAAATCCTCTTAGATTATATTTAAAAGGATAAATTGGAATTTTGGTCTTTCTTATAAGTTTACAATTCAATTTAAAACATTTAAATATAACTTTTTTAGCTTTGACCCCAACTTTTTTAAATTTTATCTCGACCCTATCATATAATTCCTGAACTTGACTTTGTTTACAAGCTTCTGCGTGTTATAATTTTGTATGGAAAATGAAAATTATATGCTGATAACTTAGTAGTGGGGGTAGAGTGAGAGCGAGTTGGAGCAGGTATGCTTAGGTGGTTTTCATTTTCATTAAATGAAAATTAAGTCTTATGTGATAAACAATGTAACATGGAACAAGTGTTTTTACTATAATCACATTGTTGATTTTGTATTTGACCATGTGAAAGAAAATGATAATCGCATACTTTAACTGATTTTTTTAATATTTATTTTTTGGTGATTTAAAATTTCATTTTAATACATTATAGTTTATTCTTAGTATATAATACCAATAATTGGTTAGAGTATTATTTTTTTCCACATGTTTTGGTTATTAGTTAACTATAAATTAATTATAATTAGTAATTTAGCTAACAAGGTTTTTCCTCTTTCCTTATTGGAGGGATGGGGCATGTGAAGTGTTCCCACAAGAATTGATACAGGAGTGGGAGGAAAGGGTGAATGTACGCCATATAATTTCGATTTAATCCATTTGGTTCATGCATTCAATTTTATGAGCTTCGAAACTTTGTCTTTACAGCCACTTTCTCTAAATATGCTATAGTCACAATTGGTTTTATTAATCGTTGTGGTTTTTGTTAACTTGGGTTTCTTTTCTTTGCTACCCGTAAATAGAAACTATTTCATAACTTGTGAGGAAATACTGCCTTATATTAATGTTGATCTTTTAATTTCTTGGTATTAGGATTTATTTGGTTCATTATTTAGGCTCTACTTTATTCAATCAGCTAGTGGCACTTACATCAAAAACCGTTTAGATTTTAAGGTATACTATTAATTATCAAACTATTATGGTCTTTCAATTTTAGTATTTTTATTTTAGTTATTAAATTATAAAATTTTTCAATTTCAGTATTATTGTTTAGTTATGTTTTAGTCATTTTTATTCTATAATAATATATTTAATACTTAAATACTTACACATTATATCAATTTGGTTCTAATTTTAAATAATATAATAAAATTAACTCTACAAATTATCTCATTTAATACTCAAATGCATGAAAAGAAAAGCAAACAAAGGAATTCTTTTTTTCCATTTAAGTTCATTATTTTCCAATAAAAATATGATTTCTAATATTGTCTATGATTTCTTTGTTTACTGTTAATGTTTTAATATGCTTTCCAAACAGGGATTCATTAGTACTTTGTAGTTTGTATAAGTGACATTTCTAATATTGTCTATGATTTCTTTGTTTACTGTTAATGTTTTAATAGTATGCGATGTCTTAGGCTCCTCGTTGTGGTGTCGCCTATGTTTTAATATTAATCATTTATATTACTAGTATGGAGGGACCAATGGTAGACCGTTGATAGCTCAAAAACATAACTATAACTTATACATCTGTAAATATAATTTTTAGCCCAATAAAATTTTCAAACTGTTCTAATATATATATATTAAAAATTTTGCAATCATGAATTCAGGTTGGACTTAAAGGGGAAGATTCGGGTCTACCAAGTGGAAGAATCAACTCTAAGCTACTACCGATCAATATTCTGTATGCAGACTCAACTCAACTCTAGTTTGTTTATTGTAAATCCTTTTATATTTTAGAATTCCAGTATTTGTCTTCAATTTGTCAATTTGATTCAATATCCTTAATCTTCAAATGATTGAGGTCTTGGATAATTTATTACTGATAATTTAGTTCGAAATTCATTAGGAATGTTGCAATAATCTTTTGAAACTGGAACAACAATCCTTTACAAATATGCAGAACAAAGAGATCGCCTCAAGGTATAAACAGAAAATGAGGTCCTTTGCTGATGCATTTCTATTTAAATAATGTAAATGAAAATTTAACAGATGCAGTTAATTTCACAGCACATCTAATAGTTTCAACATATGTTATAGTCACAATTGGTTTTATTAATCGTTGTGGTTTGTGTTCACTTGGGTTTCTTTTCTTTGCTACCCGTAAATAGATAATCTTTTCGCTGTTGCTAAGCATATATATTAGTACGCAATTTCTTGGCACATGATAGGATGTGTAAAAAATACTGATATTCTTTGTCCCTTTTATTTGTTGAAGCAGTGCACAAGCGCACTAGCAGTTGGTGCTTCGATCAGAAACTCTTTCTACTTTACAAGGTATGCCATAAATACTGAATAATCAGTTTGGCGACCACTCATGAATTTTATTTCTAGATTATTCCTTCTTTTAGGCACGCGTGCCTTTATATGTTTACATAAGTTGCATGTCAACACCATACTATACATATGCTGGTACACTTCAGCAAGTTTTTTATCTGAGCCTAAAATTGCATGCCTTATGCTGTTGTCCTTTTGCAGGTACTGGCTTCAGTATCAGAAACTGGCTCCATCATCTTATACCTGAGGGATGTTGAGAAGCTCCTCCTCCAATCAAAATGGTTATATAATCTGTTTCAAAAGTTGTTGAACAAACTTCCACATTCAGTGCTGATACTTGGTTCTAGGATGTTGGGTCCAGAAGATGATTACAGGGAGGTGGAGGCTTTCGGCATTATTCCCATACAATATCAAGATAAAACCACCCGAAGATGAAAATAATCTTGATAGCTGGAATTATAGAAATATATTTTCTTCTATAATTTTCATTTTAATGTCTTCAAATTAAATTTTACATTTTTAAATTAGATTTTTGGTGTTTTTATAATATTATAATTTTTTATTTTATTTTTCATGACTTTTAGCGGCGTTTTTCAAACAAAGTGCTGGCGTTTTAGGAATAAGCGTCGCTAAAGGTCATGACCTTTCGTGATGTTTGTGGGAACGCGCTGCTAAAGGTCATGACCTTTAGCGGCGTTTGTGGGAAAAGCGTCGCTACAAGTCCCCACTTTTCGTGGCGCTTTTATAAGAAACGCCGCTAAAAGACCCCACCTTTAGCGGCGTTTCTTATAAAAGTGCCGCTAAAAGTTAAGACTTGTAGCGGCGTTTTTTCACAATAAACGTTGTTAACTTTTGCGACGCTTTTTTTCAGTGGCGCTTAAAAACGCCGCTAAAAGTAAAAAAAAAAATGCTGCTAAAAGTCTGTTATGGTGTAGTGTTTACTCTTTCATAATTTCACTTACTCCATTTCTTCTTACCGAAAGTTCGCTCAAATATCGAGCACATTGTTCATAAATTTTCACACTTATACCTGTACTTATTCATCACATAATCATATTCAATTACACTTAGTCGTTATTTGATAATTAGCACACGAAGTGTCGTCTTTTGGACTTCCGGTAATGTATCGCACACATAGTGCCATTACCCGTTTCTCGCACACATAGTGCCATCTACCGGTAATGTATCGCACACATAGTGCCATTACCCATTTCTCGTACGCATAGTGCCATCATCCTGTAATGTATCGCACACATAGTGCCATTACCCATTTCTCTCACAAATAGTATCATCTTCCGTAACGTATTGCTCACACAAAGCCGTTACTTAACATTTCCGTACATACAGTGCCAACTTTCCGTAACGTATCGCTCACATAGAGCCGTTACTTAACATTACCGCAAATTTTCGTAACGTATCGCTCACATAGAGCCGTTACTTAACATTTTCGCACACACAGTGCTCATTAACAACCTCCACTTAAACATAACATATATATTCACATATTATAAATATGACATACCTAAATACGCACATTCAACAAGCTTTCTTCTTATAATTTACCAATACATTCAGCCTTACACAATTAAACACTTATTTATCACTCATTTCATGTTCCCCAATTAACTACAACTCAACCCATAATTATTTATCCAGTCCAAACATATCCACCTTTCATACTTATGGCAAACATATTTTTATACATATTTCAACTATCCAAAGCATTTCGATATATTTATATAAATACATGTTCATGGTACTAACACATTCGACAACCACATTCAAAGTCATCCTATCATATTTGACATCATCAAGGATATACTTACATGCACACATATCCGAATATTTCTTTTCCATATATATAATGGTATATATATCAAATTCTTTATCATAGTTGCATATATGCATGTATTTACAAATTCACATCAACTATCATGTATAATACGATTAAGCCCTTTTTCTTTTTATATGATTAAGCCCTTTTTCGCAATTAAGCACCAAAACGGTCAAATTTTAATACGAAATTTTCACACACATCAATTCACACATAAAAAGAATAGAAAATAATATTAAAATATTTTTTCCAACTCGAATTCGTGGTCTCGAAACCACCATTCTGGTTAGGGTTAAAATCGAGCTGTTACAGGTAAGGCTATTTCTGATGCATGTGTAGTAGAGCATGATGAAGAGTCAGACTTTACCTTGGTTGGCATGGCAATGACATGTCATATGGATGAGTGGATTTTGGATTCGGGATGTACTTACCATATGTGTCCTAATAAGGATTGGTTTTCTAGTATTAAAGAACTAGAAGGTGAAGTTGTTTTTATGGGCAATGACAGTGCTTGTAAGACAATGGGAATGGGTACAATCTAATTGAAGAATCACGATGGCTCAATCCAAATCTTGACAGATGTTAGCTACTTTCTAGCTTGAAGAAAAATCTCATCTCATTAAGGGTCCTAGAATCTAAAGGGCTCAAACTCGCTTTGAGAGATGAATTACTAAAGGTAGTAGCTGGGGTATTGACGGTGATGAAAGACACAAGAAGGAATAACTTGTACTATTTAAATGGAAGTAAAGTTATTGGATCAACACCAACAGTTTCTGCAAAAGATGCAGATTCAGAGGCTACCAGGTTATGGCATATGCGATTAGGACATGCTGGTGAAAAAGCTCTGCAGACTTTGGCGAAGCAAGGCTTGTTAAAAGGTGAAAATTCTTGCAAATTGGAATTCTGTGAACATTGTGTTCTGGGTAAGCAGACGAGGGTAAAATTTGGTTCAACAATTTACAATACGAAAAGAATTCTAGACTATGTTCACAGTGATGTGTGGAGACCTACCAAAGTGTCTTCTTTGGGAGTTATGCACTATTTTGTTACTTTTGTTGATAATTAGTCAAGAAAAGTATAGGTGTATCTAATGAAAAGAAAAAGTGAAGTTTTGGATGCATTTCTGAAATAAAAGAAGATGGTGGAGACTCAGACTGGTCGAAAGGTTAAACGATTTCGATCAGACAATGGTATTGAGTACAAAAATGATCTATTTTAACAAGTATGTCAAGATGAGGGCATTGTGTGACACTTAACTATTCGGGATACACCACAGCAGAATGGGGTGGCAGAACGTATGAATCAAACTATACTGGAGAAAGTTCGATGTATGTTGTCCAATGCTGGATTGGGCAAAGAATTTTGGGCTGAGGTAGTTACATATGCGTGCCATCTAATTAACCATCTACCATCAGCTGCAATAAATGGAAAAACCCCTATGGAGATGTAGATTGGTAAATCTACTACTGATTATGATTCTTTACATGTTTTTGGTTCCATTGCATATTTTCATGTAAAAGAATCTAAGTTAGACCCAAGAACAAAGAAAACATTATTCTTAGGTATAACTAGTGGAGTAAAAGGATACCGTCTCTAGTGTCCTGATACAAAGAAGGTTGTTTTCAGTAGAGATGTGACTTTTGATGAATCAACCATGTTAAAGTACAATGATTCACAAAATGATGACAAAACTAGTAGTACTTTGCAGCAGGTGGAGCTTGAAAAGGTTAATGATAACCTAGCTAATATTGGAGGGGCAAATGATGAAAATGTTTCGACCCAAGAACTTCTACAGCAACAAGATTCAATTGCATATAGGAGGCCAAGAAGAGAGATACGTAAGCCTGCTCGCTTTGATGATATAGTGGCCTATGCACTTCCAATTGCAGATGATGATGTTCCTTCTACTTACACAAAAGCAACAATAACCCTGATGGTGTAAAGTGGAAACAAGCCATGAATGAAGAGATGCAGTCTCTTCATAAAAATAGGACTTCGGAGTTGGTGACACTTCCTAAGGGAAATAAGGCAATTGGATGCTAGATTGGTAGCAAAGGGTTATGCTCAGAAAGAAGGAATAGACTACAATGAAATGTTTTCTCCAGTTGTGGAGCATTCGTCTATTTGGATTTTACTAACCTTGGTTGCGCAATATGATCTTGAACTAGTTCAGCTTGATGTAAAGACCGCATTTTTACACGGTGATTTGGAAGAGAAAATCTGTATGACTCAGCCAGATGGATTCAAGGTTGCTGGTAAAGAAAATTGGGTTTGCAAACTGACAAAGTCACTTTATGGATTGAAACAATATCCGAGGCAGTGGTACAAGCGATTTTATCATTTCATGAAAGGGCAAAGGTACACAAGATTTAATTTTGATCATTGCGTGTATTTTTAGAAGCTACAAGAAGGAATTTTCATATACTTGCTCTTATATGTTGATGATATGCTGATAGCATCTAAGAGCAAAGTTGAGATTGAGAGATTGAAGACTCAACTCAATCTCAAGTTTAAGATGAAAGATCTAGGTGAAGCTAAGAAGATTCTTGGCATGGAAATATGTAGAGATAGAGCTCATGACAGAGTTAGCTTGTCTGAGAAGTAGTATTTGAAGAAAGTCCTACAGCAGTTTGGCATGAACGAGTAGACAAAACCTGTAAGTACCCTGTTGGCTTCTCATTTCAAGCTTTCTGCACAGCTATCTCCTTCAATGAATAAGGAATGAGAATACAGGTTGCAAGTTTCGTATTCTAATACAGTGGGTAGCTTGATGTATGCAATGGTGTGTACAAGACCCTACATTTCACAGGCAGTTAGTATAGTGAGCAGGTATATGCATAATCTTGGAAAAAGGACATTGGTAAGCTGTGAAATGGATTCTAAGGTATATTCAGAAGACCGTGGATGTTGGATTACTATTCAAGCAAGATAATATACTTGGTAAAAGTGTTATTGAGTACGTTGATTCTGACTATCCCGGTGATTTGGACAAACGAAGATAAACAACCGGTTATGTGTTTACACTTACTGGAGGACCAATAAGTTGAAAGTCTTCACTACAGTCTACAGTTGCGTTGTCAACCACAGAAGCCAAATACATGGCTATAACAGATGCTGTAAAGGAAGCTATTTGGTTACAAGGTATGGTTAAAACCTTGGGATTAGTTCAAGAGCATATTAACATATATTGTGATAGTCAAAATGCTATTCATTTAGCAAAGAATCAAGTCTACCATGCACGTACAAAGCATATCGACTTACGATTCCATTTTCTGCAGGAAATTATTGATGAGGGGAAAATTCATCTTCAAAAGATTAAGACTGCAGATAATCCCGCAGATATGATGATCAAGGTGGTAACAGCATCCAAGTTCGAACATTTTTGAACTTGATCAATATCCTGCAAGTTTAACAGTTGAAGAAGGCACTTTCAAGTATTGTTGTCAAAGGCAGAAAGAATTGTGTGAAGATAAGATTATCCTAATCAAATCTTCAAGGTGGGGATTATTAGCAGCTACCAATGTCTTTGACTTTTCAATGATATGGGTGTCAGAAAGTTGGCACCGGAAATTAGAAAATTTAAGGCACCCAAAGATGGGTTGAAATTTGGCATAAGATAATTGCAATTTTGGTCTCTAATTGTATAGGGACTTTGCAAGTTGATCCTTGAACCCCAACTATAAATAGGCCTAACCATTTCTCATTTTCTTCATCCCACATTTGTCATTCTCTACTTAAGGCATTGTTCTCTCTCCTTACTTGTAAAATTTCACTTGTATTTTAGAGTGAAATATATTTGGTAGTGCCCGAGGACGTAGGCAAAATTTGCTGAACTTCGTTAAAATTTTGGTGTTCTTTATTGTTTATTTTGCATATTTTGTGAGTGTGATTGTAGTGATTTATTGTGCTATTAAATTACGATAGAGGGATATTTTGGCTAGGAAAGACCTTGTACTTAAGTGATCCTCGTGATCCACCTCTCTTTCCTAGGAAGTGAACTGAGTGTGATTTTTCAGTACAATAATTTTACTCTTTTACACGTTTCCGCGCAACAAGTTCTGACCCTGGTTTGTGTATATATTGTTCAATTCTAATTTATTTTCTTGAACATAACTCGGCTATTTTTGAAGCAGTTCTTTGCTCAATGATTCCTGCTTGAAATCATTCCTCATATTCCTTGAGCTATCTTCATCATACGTATTTGAGCGATACTAGCTCATATTTTCATCCTTATGATACGGAACAATAAATGAATCTCAAGGTTGTTTCTCCTGTCTGTTTAAGTGCATCCTTACCTTTCTCCCAACAAATGGTGAATTGAAAATATTAACTTATGCTTTCTTGTTGCAGAGTGAAGAGTGGGATGGGGCATCTGGATGGCAGTCGTGAGTTTCCTCGGTTGTGCATAGGTGGCTCCTCGAATCCCATCAGTTTCTACTTAATTTTTGCATCATAAACATATATCCCTTTTAAAAGGTAGATTAGATGGATATGGTGATTCACAGTTCCATAATTCTATAAGAATAATTTATTGTTCAGGCATTGGTACTCCACCTAGTGCTACGGACATGAAAGCTTATCTTCTGTAGAAGTTCAGTCCTGCGGAGCGAAATCAGGTATTTAGTTGCCTCTTGTCTTTCTCATTAATTACATGTACAACATTGAAGGTTGGTTGATGAAGAACAGGGGAGAATATTTAGTACGGGGTATTCCTATTATTTGAGAGATGAAAGTGAAGTGTTTAATGGTTGGTATTTTTGAGAGATTGATGAATCATTGGAACAAGGAGTTAAGGCAGTGAGAACGGAAGATTCAATTTAGGACAGAAGTACAAGCATCACCAAAGTTTGACCATTACATGCCATGGATAATGTTGTCAGTATGTAATGCATGTATAAACCATTTTTAATCAACCCTTCCTTATCTTTTCCTTTCCTTTTGCCTCTATTTGATAAAATTTTACCATTTTAGCAGCATCTCTTCTTTATATTATTACATTTGCATTAGTTCAAGTGTTTGGTGAGTGTTGAATAAAGGGGGAAGGCAGGTCTTGGATTGGCTCATCCAAAGTCGCCAAATTTTAAAGTATTTTCTTGATTAAAAAATGATAAAAACTTATAATCTGATTCTCCATTTTGTAATCCTGTCGTTTTTTAACTTAGTCCATGGGGCTTGTTGTAAGATGGCCTAAAAAGATGTAAACAAAATAAACTCTAATAATTTATAAATATCCACTTTTTTTTTTTTAAAAAAAAAGATCAGATGAATTTTGTAAAAGAATTTTTTGTCAATGTTATAACAAATCAATCGTACATTTTGATCTAGGGGGAATGGGAAGTGTTATACCATTGGGTTGATAATGCAAATAATATATATTATTTTTTTATAGTTTTATCAGCAATTAACTTTTCGATAGTTGATTTAGAAGGCTAAGGGAGCTGTTAAAATAAAAGTCTTATCACTTATTTATGAGGGATTTAAATTGGGATGGATTTTATGAGTGAAAAACCCTTAGTCACTAAGTTCAACAAAAATTTTTCAATGATTATAATTTATCTGTTCATACATCGACACACCATATAAAATCATGAGTGTGCTGCTCTCAATACTTATAATGACACTATCTTTATGTTATTAGTACAATATCAAAGATAAAATTTGTTAAACTATTGCTGAAAAAAATTAATTCAATTTTAATTTGATTGATTATGATGTATAAAATGAAGAAAAATTGATTAAAAAATATGAAATAAAAAAATATGGACACAGTTTCACACCATCTTTTCAAAAAAAAAAAAAAATTTAAACCTTTAACAAAAATTTATATTCACATTAAGGCTTAGTTTGGATGAGCGGTGAGTTTACCTCCGGTAAGATTAAAAACAGCGGTGGCGGTGAGATTAGTTACTGTAGCGGTGAGATTAGAAACAATGGTGGGGTGTGTATTTGGATTCAAACGCAGCTGTAGCGGTGAGGTGAGAATATAAAATGACTATTAAAGACATCAAATTAAAAAGGATATATAATAGAAGTTTTTTAAATTATTTTACTTTTACGAGATTATTAAAAATATATGAATTTTAAATTTATTTAATAAAATATTAAAATGTATCTTTGACATTTTATTATAAATATTTTAATTAATTACATAATTATTTTTTATAAAAATTAACTTAAAAATATTATTTATTATCATGAAAATACAAACAATATTTTTTATTAGACTTGATTACATTTCATGGCAACTTGGCTTGGTCCCACAAATGAATATGCTTTTCTTTTAGAGAAATTTTATTGGTGGAAGAAAAAATATATGAAGTTGTGAGTTCTGCAGTATCTTCAACATTAGTATTCCCCATCTGAACAAAAAAAATTCACGTCCAATTCCAAGGTTATAGTGGGAAAATAGCTTTCCACTGCAGGTGAGTTTTTTCTCACTGGTAGTTTTAGCTCCAGTCAAAAATAAGACCAGCAGTGAGATGAGAATTTTTAACCTCACCTCACCATTAGATATCCAAACAGCATTTCAGTGAGTTTCATACCTTCAGCTGCACCTCACTGGCACCAACTGATGAACCAAAGGCAGCCTAAGTTAGATGTATGTTTTTCACTAATTACTTACTCTTTATTATTTGTTTAATATTAAAATTATTTTCATTAAATTAACCTATTAATCCAATTTATATCAATAACTATTGTAAGTTCTCTTTAAACAAAAAAAAAATCAATAAATTAATAAATAACAATAATAATTAAGTAAAAGTGAAAAAAAGGCAAAAAAAAAAAAAAAGTCATTCATTCTCTCCCCTTTTTGTCTTTCAATTAGACCGTTGCAGAGTCTCAAATCACTTTTTAATATCAAACTTAAAAACACAATGTCTTCCATTAAACAGAGTGAACCTTCAAGTTTCATTTAAAAATGGCAGAGACAAGTGAACCTCTGCGGCAAACCCCTGAACCAAACCCTGCTTCTTTGGAGTCTCTGTTCCATGTTCTTGACCCTATTTCTCTCATTTTTTCGCATAATTCCTTTAAGGCTTACAACAGAGAGTTCTATAATGGAAAGGGGTCCCAAATATGGAGCTTATACAGAGCTAAGAGAAACAATGCTGAGAATGAAGAGTGGGATGATGCAACAAGAAAAGGAAGAAATCGAGCTTAAACAAACGCCAACGAAGAAACAAGTGAAGTTTAGTTCAAGTGTGGGGGTTTCGAGGAAAGGGTCCTCTGTTTTGGCTCAATCAGTGCCTGATTTTTCTGCCACTTTAAGGAAAGAAAATCGAAAGCCACCGGTTAGGCGTGGGATGGAATTGACACCACCACCAACATCGAGGAAGAACTGGACAAGAGAGAATGGGGTGTGGCCGTCGAATTCGAGGGGGAGTAAATCTGCAAATGCGGGGGAGAAGAAAGGAAGGATGATGATGTTAAAAAAGAGTGTGGCAAGTGTTGAAGATTTGAAAGGGATTTCATTAGCAGTGGCCAATGCTATTAATGGCGAAAACAGGGGAGGGAAGACTAGTGCCCGAGCTGTTGCTGGGAAGGGTAATGCTACTTTGGGGTATATATAGTTTTAGTAAATAATATTAAAGGTTTGAACTTGACTTTGGTTTTCCGGGTTTCTTGATTGGATTTTGTTTGATGTTTTTACAAGAATTGGTACCACATGTTAGAGAGAATTGAAACTTGTATTGTTTGTAATGGGAGATTGTTGATCTTCCTTTGAATGACTGAGTTGAATTGTTCAATAAAATCAAGATTGAAGAGTTATGTTGTGTCAACTTTCGAATTAATTGGTCTTGTCAAGACAGAACCATCAATGCTCATGCATAAAATCCAATGGCTCTAAGCTGATGTTTCTAGCTTGTACTCAGTGTTGTTTCTTTCCTTAGAGTCTAAGAAAAACTGATGAGCAAAGAGAATATTAGATATGCAATGGTTGATACTGTGCATGAAAAGAAAAAATATTTTGTGCTGCAACATGTAACCAAAGGTATCTCCTTAGTTACCTTCATTATTTTGGTTCCATCAACTCGGTATCAGGTGCGCTTCCCATGTTGACCCTAGCTTTTTTGGTAGGTAAACAGAATCAGAGCTCACCATTACGAAGCCGAATGAATTTTTAAACAATAATAATTTCCCAAAGGGAAATATGTGGAAACAACTATAACAAAAATTACATTTTAACATACTTAAATCTACTTTCCTATATTGATAATAATATTAATGCAAATCGAGCTAAGACTCAATTCACATCAAGATATATTTATTTTAGTATTTTACTAAAAATAATTTATAATAGAATTAACAATTTACCAGTAATTTACTTATAAAATGTTTTTTTTATAATTTTTCATTACTGTTACTGTGAGAGTAATTTTTTTTTTACAAATAATTTAAAAAACATATTTTTTGGCAATAGGATATTTATCCATCTTAATATTATCATACCATATAACTTGTAACAAAAAACATGCCAAACAAAAGTGCCTAAAATAACAAAGCAAACCCTCTTTCCCCTTTAGAGACAACTGAGAATATAATAGTAAACAGAAACAGAATGGGACACCTATATCATTGGATGATCTCAAGGGTCCCTCAATTCACAGCAACACAGAATTCAACTCAAAAGAATTGTACATCACTGTGACCTACGCCTTGGAAGAGTTTTACGTATTTGTAATGCCCGTGAAAAAGGTTTCAGTTCATTGCATCTTAATCATCCAACTTCTCATTGTATCCCAACACCTTCCTCCGTATTTTCGACGTGTCTACCCATGTAACGAAGTCTTCCGTGTTCCTTGTTACAAGGAATGCAGGGTCTGTCTTCCCTGCTCAACGTACGTGACTGCTTCTTTCAAGTGTTCTGCAAACTTTAGGTGCACCAACACAGTTGAGAGCCTACGCGTGCAAGCAAATAATATAATAACAGAGTAAACAACCAAAGAAGCAATCCACATGAAGCACTTCCATGTTTGCTTTAATTAGGGAAACAAAACACAAACAATTCTATGCATTTGAACAAGTATTTGCTTACCTACAAAAAGATGACACTGATAACCGATCGCATAGAGCCAAGCTTTTCCTGGTTGGGATTACGCCCTTATTGTATCAGCCAATGATAGGGAAATGATATATGAACCAAAGTCTAGTTCTTTCCCTAAAAACATTATATCTGCCACTACACTGCTATTGTTTAGATTCCAAAACAAAAGGCTTTTTTTAATAGAAATATGTCAAATAAGAAAATTATATAGAAGATTAAGTAAGGAATCTATTTATATTGGTGTAAAACTAAAAGATTTTACACATTTTCGTAGCATTTTATATAATTAATATTTTAATAATTTAATTGTTATATTTTATATTTCATTCATATAAATAATGAATATTAGATACAACGTAAATTAAAAATACCTAACCTGTTACTTTTATTAAAAAAACTACAACTTTTTAGAACTCAATTATTGGCACATTGACCAGAAGTGTTCACCTTACAACCAGTGTCACAAGTTCAGATAGAATAGATTGCCAACACGCGGTGTGTGCATATGTTGGCACCAATTTAAACAAAATAGAAAGCTTAAAAATTTGTCAGGTTGGCTTCACTTTATAAATGAATAGGGTTGAGAAAGAAAATCGAAAAAAGGAAAGTTGATTTGAATCGAAATGTTTAAATGATTCATTGAATACAAGTTAAAAAATTGTCATCGAATCAAATCAAATGATATTTTTATTTAAATTATAATTAGTTTTAGTTTGTATGATGTAAAAATAAGTATTTTATATTTAAAAGAGTGAAAATAAATTAAAAGATTTATTACTTAATTTTTTTTGAAAAACTGATGCAACTTTACAAGAGACGACGTTATTTTTATTTGATTTTTTTGAGAGAAAAAAAATCCCGCGACGTTAAGAAAAGGAAATGTTAGGTGCTCAGTTTTAAGGAAATTCAATTATTTGTGCCACCAGGGTTAGTTTATTATTATTTTTGATAAATACTTTTAAAAAGCGTAGTGGAAAAGTAATTTTGAAGAGTGTTATTAAAAAATATTTTTAAGAAATAAAATATTTATTTTAAACATGATTTTATAAAGTAATAAATATATAATAATATTTAAATTAGTTAATATTATGTTGTTTTAATAAGAATATAAAAAATAATTTATTGTTAATATTTTAATATATAAAATGTAAACTTTAAATTTTTTAAACAATTAATATTAATTATTTATAAAATTTAATTTAATATATAAACTATATTTTAAATATTAAAATATAAATAAAAAATTAAATATAAATAATATATATTTAAAATAAATTTCAATAGAAAGTTAATAACATACACAATATAAATAATATATAAAATATTTTATTTTTGGTCAATTTAAAAACATAACTATACTAAATTACATAAAAAAGACTAAGGAGTACGAATGCTCTTTTCCTTGTCTGCTTCAAGAAACTCAAGTACTTCTCTTGGAGGGTGTCAATCAATTGTAAATCCTCCTTTGTTGCAAAGTCCAGTTTGGCTAAATAATCCGAGCCTCGATGTATTCTTTTAATCAGAGCAAAATTTGAAATCTCCGAAGCACTTCCATGTATGGCTTTAATAACCTCCAAATTGTTCGATTGGATTATCACCTTATCATGACCTCTTGTTGGATGAGTTTTCGGCATAAAAAACCAAGCATTTTCTTATGAACCGATTGTATCCAAAGACCCAGTCTCTATTTTCATCGCACATAACTCCCCCAGCAGTTACCTTCCCTGATTCCATTTGAACAACACCATCAGTATTGAGGAAACTCCAACCTCTTGTCAATTGTTCCCCAGAGAATTCATAGCCTTCAATTGACTCATTTCTAAAGACTGAAGAAAATTGTTTGGCCCAACTAATCAATACTTTGATTATCTCACTTGAACTCCAGGTTTTCCCTTGAAAGATGAAGAGATTACGGTTCTTCCAAAAGTACTAAGCTAATAGACCGAAGAGGCACGCCTAACTAGCTCCCCATGAGAGATCCATTTGTGCAAATTATTAGAAAAAAAAATTTAACTGTTGATTACCTGGTACAACCTATTTGTAGACTTCCTTAGCTGTTGTGCAATCTCTAATAATATGCAATATATTCTCTGAATCATGCCCATAAATTGGGCAAGAAGGACCCACTGCTAAACTACACTTGACTCTTTTCGCATTTGTGAGTAATCTCCGCTTAAGAATAGTCCAAAAAAGAACTGAACTCTTTGTGGTCCAGAGAGCTTCCACGCCTTCTACCATATCACGTCTCTAGAATTCCACGAGTCCTCTATCATCTTATAAGTGCTTTTAATGGAGAATGCTCCTGTCAAAGTGTGGTGTAACACCCCTTACCCGAGACCGTTGCCGGAGTCGAGCACGAGGCATTACTAGACTTAACTTACTAGTTCGGGGCATAAAAATTGAAACTATTCATCAGCGTCATGTTCACTAAATTAATTATAACTTGAGCTACGAAACTCAAAATCTAGATCCGTAAATTTTCCTTGAAAGTAGACTCATATATCTTCTTATTGAAATTTTTTCAGAATTTTTGGTGTGGCCAATTAGTACAGTTAATTAGTTAAAGTCTCCTCTATTACACAGTTCGATAGTTCTGACCTCTCTTCACTAAAAATCAATTATCTCATAATATACAACTCTTTTTCCTACACCGTTTATTTTATACAAAAATAGACTCAATAAGCTTTAATTCTATATCTCATGCACAACCTAATTACATTTCTATTTCAAAATCACGTTACTGCGGCTGTCCAACTATTCCCCTACATATAATTACATAATTTCTTTAAAATAACTATCAACTAGGCATTTTATAACATCCAAAACATGTTCTTAATTAACCATTTTAATGGCTAATCATTACCAAGAATTTACAAGCCAATATTAAGCCATAACATAAGGTCATACACACAAAATGGCTAAGTCCCTATACATGCCATAACTTAAAACGTTCGAATCACAAAATACCAATATAATCTTTTGATAGTGTGTAACGATCTCCGACGTCCTTGTGATCCCCGAATTGGCTTGTAATACTATAAAAAAAAATAAAGAATGGGAGTAAGCATAAAGCTTAGTAAGTTTACATGTAAATAGATAACAACATTCTTAATGAATTATCTTATGATTTTCTTATCAAGATCACTTAAGCTTTTAACTCAATATACTTAAACTTGTATTCTTACCTTACCTTTTAACATGAATTTATCTTACCTTACCTTTTTAGCTTGAACTTGTCTTACCTTTACTTTGGAATACTCCTTGAATATTCCCGTTGAACCACTTGGAATACTAAGGATACTCGGGTATCTTTTCTTATGAAACTTAACCATTGCCATGTCTTGACATGGTCTTACGTGGTATCCTTGCCTTATGAACTCACCAATGCCATGCCTTGGCATGGTCTTACATGGGACCTTTGCTTATAGTAACATATCAATGCCATGTCTTAACATGGTCTTACATGATTTCCTTAAACCCTAATGTCATGACATTTGTATCCTACACATTCCTAAGGTTCAACCGGAACTTTCTGAGATAGCTTTTCCATCAATTCATACTTGAGTCTTTAAATAATAAATTTATAGAATAAATATGTAAATACTAGAATTTAATAATATTAAATTTAAAATAATAGAATATTGCATTTATTTACCGCAAACTTACCTCGAAACAAAATACGATCAACTATACCGATTTAGTCCACTATCTTTTTCTTTCCCCGGTCTAACTTCGGATTTCTTTCTTCATGATCTATAATAGTAAATTTAGCTTATTTAATACTCACATTTACTAAAACAGTCCTTAACTCTAACTTTGGAAAAATTATAATTTTGCCCCTAAACTTTTACATAATTACGATTTTGCCCCTAGGCTCAGAAATTAAACTTCAGCCCTTATTCTTATGTTTTATAACATGCTGAACATTTTTCCCTTCTATAGCAACTTCAAATTCTTACTATAACACATACTTATGAACAATAACAACTTTTACTAATTAACTCATTTTAGTCGTTTTCACCGAAAATCACTTAGTAAAAATTGTTCCTCTACTCATAAACATGAATAATCTACCATCAACCATCAAAATACACAAGCTTTCAACAATGGCATAATTCAAAATATTCAAGCATGGGTTTTGTAGATCTCAAAAACATAAAAATTATCTAAAATCGAACTCAATTACTAACCTTAATATAGCATGCAATGGTTGAATGGTTTGAAGCTAAGTTTCTTCTTCTCTCTGTTTGTTTCGTGAAGATGATGATGAAAATGGGAAAATAAAACATGTTTCCTTTTTTTTATAATATTAATATATTTCATATCATTCCACTATCTTATAATAATATATATAAAATATATTTTAACCATAATTTAAGGTCTATGCCGTCCACTACTACTTATTTAAAGGCCAAATTGCAACTTCAATCCCATGCAAAAGAAGACCATTTAATTTGGCCACTTAGTTCCATAATGGCTATTTTTCCTACTTACTCAATTTAGTCCTTGCACTTAAATTAAACACCCAAACAAACAAATTAACCTACAATATTTTAGCACATGCTCAAACACATAACATAGATATCAAATAAAATATTAAAATATTTTTCTGACTTCAGATTTGTGGTCTCGAAACACTGTTCCATTTAGGCCCTATTTCGGGATGTTACATTTCTCCCCCCTTTAGGGATTTTCGTCCCCGAAAATCTTACCTATAAAGAGATTTGGGTAATGTTTTCGCATAGTCTCTTCGGGCTCCCATTTCTATTCGGGAACTAATACAGTCTGCAATAAACCTGAATGTACCTGATGCTCGGCTTTTACCTGCTGATAGATCAAACATCTATAAACAAACTTTGATATATCTCTTTTCATTCATGTCCAATACATTTTCTTCAAATCATTATACATCTTTGTACTACCTGGGTGGATAGACAAAGAACTGCTATATGCTTCCTGTAAGATTTTTTTGAATAAGCTCATCATTCTTTGGTACACATACTCTGTCTCTGAACAACAAACAACCGTCAGAACTGATCTGAAAATCAGACTCTACACCTGACTCGCACTGAACTCTTTTGGCTTGTAACTCACTGTCTTCCTTCTGAGCTTCACAAATTTCTGCAAAAAATGTCGATTTAGCTCTCAACTCAGCTAAAATAGAACCATCATCTGATAATGCCAAACTAGTGTGCAAAGTTCTTAATGCAAATAACGATTTTCTACCCAAAGCATCAGCAACAACATTTGCCTTACCCGGGTGATAATCGATCACTAGCTCATAATCTTTAATCAACTCTAGCCATCTTCTTTGCCTATCGTTCAGATCTTTCTGAGTCATCAAGTATTTCAAACTTTTGTGATCAGTGAATATTCGGCATTTCTCACCATATAAGTGATGTCTCCAGATTTTCAATGCAAATACAATAGCAGCTAGCTCTAAATCATTTGTCGGATAGTTTTACTCATGTGGCTTTAACTGTCTAGAGGCATAAGCAATTACCCTTCCTTCCTGCGTAAGTACACAGCCTAGTCCATTCAAGGATGCATCACTGTAAATCACAAACTCTTTTCCCGGTTCTGGTTGTACTAAAACAGGAGCTTTAGTCAACAATACTTTTAACTTGTCGAAACTCTGTTGACACTTCTCAGTACATTCAAACTTGACAGCCTTCTGTAACAATCTTGTCAATGGAGTACCTATCTTGGAAAATCCCTCTACAAATCGTCTATAATAACCGGCAAGACCAAGAAAACTTCTGACCTCTGATACATTTCTGGGAGGCTTCCAATCAATAATTGCTAAAATCTTACTCGGATTAACTCTAATACCTTCACCTGAGACAATATGTCCAAGAAAATAAACTTCCTGTAACCAAAACTCACTTTTGCTAAACTTGCCATAAAGCTGATTATCTCTCAAAATCTGTAAAACTGTTCTCAAATGCTCTGCATGTTCAGTCTCATCATGAGAATAAATCAAGATGTCATCAATGAACACGACTACAAACTTGTCCAAATAAGGTCTAAAAATTCGGTTCATTAAATCCATGAAAATTGCAGGAGCATTAGTTAAGCCAAATGGCATCACAAGAAACTCATAGTGACCATACCTAGTTCGGAAAGCAGTCTTTGGAACATCTGACCTTTAACCCGCAACTGATAGTATCCGGATCTCAAATCTATCTTAGAGAACACAGTGGCTCCCTTTAATTGATCAAACAAATCATCTATTCTAGGTAATGGATATTTGTTCTTGATGGTTACCTTGTTAAGTTGCCGATAGTCTATGCACAATCTCATGGAACCATCCTTCTTTTTCACAAATAACACTGGAGCGCCCCATGGTGAATAACTAGGTCTTACAAAGCCTTTATCAGTTAATTCTTGTAGCTGAGCTTTCAATTCTTTCAATTCTATTGAAGCCATTCTATAAGGAGCAATAGAAATAGTGGTACCTAGAATCAATTCAATACCAAACTCAACTTCTCTGATAGGAGGCAAACCTGGTAGTTCTTCCGGAAACACATTAGGAAACTCAGTTACCACTGGCACTGATTCAATTTTCAACTTTAGGTCTTTAGTATTCAACACAAAAGCAAGATAAGCTTCACATCTTTTCCTTAAACATTTCTGAGCAGACATAACAGAAATCATGGAAATTGAACTACCTAACTCATCTGAATTAACCCGAAGGAACTCACCATTTTCACATTTCAACTCAATGAATCTCTTTCCACAATTCACTGTCACATCATGTGCAGTTAACCAGTCTATACCAAGAATCACATCAAACTCATCAAATGGCAATAGCATGAGATCAGCCGGAAAACAGTAACCTCTAATCATCAAAGGGCATTCTTTACATACTTTGTTTACTAACACATGCTGACCTAATGGGTTCGATACTTTAATCACAAATTCCGTAAACTCTATGGGCATGTTCATACTAGGCATTAATTTCATGCAAACATAGGAATGGATTGAACTCGGATCAATCAAAGCAATAACATTAACATCATGAAGAGAAAATGTACCCGTAATTAAGTCGGGGGAAGATGCCTCTTCACGAGCACGGGTAGCATAAGTCCTTGTGGGTGCTCTAACATCTGATCTTGTTGCTGTATCTCTAAATGTACCTCTACTTGCCCCTACTCCCGAATTTCTCTGAGATCTGCCTCTAACGGGGGCATTACCTGATCTTGCACTTGGTATTACTTCTTTTTTAACCATTTCGGGACACTGCCGAATGAAATGATCCGGTACAGCACATCAGAAACAACCAATCATAGTTGCTTGACATTGACCTGGATGATGTCGACCACATTGAGGACACTCGGGCCTATCAGGCTGAATACTGCCAACACTCGCAATCGAAGTGGTTTGAGCTTTTGAATCCATAAATCTTCCACCTCTGTTTTGGCTAGAATACCCGGTTGAAAAATTAGATCTCGTAGAAAACTCTCTAGGCCTCTTGGATATAGACTGAAATGACTTGCTCATCTGTCTTTTCTTCGTGTCTTGCATATTAATTTCAGCTTTACCCTTTCTTTTTAATAACTCTTGTGCCTTACAGGCTCGTTCAACTAAAACAACAAACTCTTTTATCTCTAAAACACCAACTGACAGTCGGATATCATCATTGAGCCCATCCTCAAATCTTTTGCACATGATAGCCTCTGTAGACACACACTCTCGAGCATAATTGTTGAGTCAGATAAATTCACGTTCATAGTCGATCACAGTCATCTTACCCTGTTTTAACTCAAGGAACTCTTTTCTTTTCTGGTCAATAAACCTCTGACTGATGTACTTCTTATGGAACTCCTCTTGAAAGAAATCCCAAGTAACTCTTTCTTTCGGTACTACTGACACAAGTGCCTTCCACCACTGGTAGGCCGAATCTCTAAGAAGTGACACCACACATTTAATACATTCTTCCGGTGTGCAGGATAACTCATCAAAGACTCTGATAGTGTTCTCGAGCCAAAATTCAGCTTTCTCTACATCATCATTTTTGGTAGCCCGAAACTCTTCAGCCCCTTGTTTTCTGATCTTGTCAACGGGTGGTTTCTCTCTTCTAACTGTATTTATAACTGGGGGAGCTACATGGTTGGTCTGTAGATCATGAGAGGGTGGAGGTCTAACGGCCGGGTTCGTACGAACGAACTCAGCAAACCAATCATTCATAGCTTGGAAGAAGGCTTCTCGAGCCCCTCCTCCCTGACTAACTGTAACGGGCCTTTTATGACTATCTAGTGGCACCGCCCCTTCAGTAGGAGCGAGCGCATTACTCTCTACATCATCTGCACCGTCTCATTCGGGATCCATTACTCTAAAAGAAAAACATTTTAAAATTGTTAGGAGTCGTCACACTATCACAATATAAGTATGGCATGTATAGTTAGACTCTTACTCATACTGAATATTCTGAGAACCGACTAAAATCTTGCTCTGATACCAATAAATGTAACACCCCTTACCTGAGACCGTTGCCGGAGTCGAGCACGAGGCATTACTAGACTTAACTTACTAGTTCGGGGCATAAAAATTGAAACTGTTCATCTGCGTCATGTTCACTAAATTAATTATAACATGAGCTACGAAACTCGAAATCTAGATCCGTAAATTTTCCTTGAAACTAGACTCATATATCTTCTTATTAAAATTTTTTCAGAATTTTTGGTGTGGCCAATTAGTACAGTTTATTAGTTAAAGTCTCCTCTATTACACAGTTCGACAGTTCTGACCTCTCTTCACTAAAAATCAATTATCTCATAATATACAACTCTTTTTCCTACACCGTTTATTTTATACAAAAATAGACTCAATAAGCTTTAATTCTATATCTCATGCACAACCTAATTCCATTTCTATTTCAAAATCACGTCACTGCGGCTGTCCATTTATTCCCCTGCATATAATTACATAATTTCTTTAAAATAACTATCAACTAGGCATTTTATAACATCCAAAACATGTTCTTAATTAACCATTTTAATGGCTAATCATTACCAAGAATTTACAAGCCAATATTAAGCCATAACATAAGGTCATACACACAAAATGGCTAAGTCCCTATACATGCCATAACTTAAAACGTTCGAATCACAAAATACCAATATAATCTTATGATAATGTGTAACGATCTTCGACGTCCTTGCGATCCCCGAATTGGCTTGTAATACTATAAAAAAAATAAAGAATGGGAGTTAGCATAAAGCTTAGTAAGTTTACATGTAAATAGATAACAACATTCTTAATGAATTATCTTATGATTTTCTTATCAAGATCACTTAAGCTTTTAACTCAATATACTTAAACTTATATTCTTACCTTACCTTTTAACATGAATTTATCTTACCTTACCTTTTTAGCTTGAACTTGTCTTACCTTTACTTTGGAATACTCCTTGAATTTTCCCGTTGAACCACTTGGAATACTAAGGATACTCGGGTACCTTTCCTTATGAAACTTAACAATTGCCATGTCTTGACATGGCCTTACGTGGTATCCTTGCCTTATGAACTCACCAATGCCATGCCTTGGCATGGTCTTACATGGGACCTTTGCCTTATAGTAACATATCAATGCCATGTCTTGACATGGTCTTGCATGATTTCCTTAAACCCTAATGTCATGACATTTGTATCCTACACATTCCTAAGGTTCAACCGGAACTTTCTGAGATAGCTTTTCCGTCAATTCATACTTGAGTCTTTAAATAATAAATTTACAGAATAAATATGTAAATAATAGAATTTAATAATACTAAATTTAAAATAATAGAATATTGCATTTATTTACCGCAAACTTACCTCGAAACAAAATACGATCAACTATACCGATTTAGTCCACTATCTTTTTCTTTCCCCGATGTAACTCCGGATTTCTTTCTTCTTGATCTATAATAGCAAATTTAGCTTATTTAATACTCACATTTACTAAAACAGTCCTTAACTCTAACTTTGGAAAAATTACAATTTTGCCCCTAAACTTTTACATAATTATGATTTTGCCCTTAGGCTCAAAAATTAAACTTCAGCCCTGATTCTTATGTTTTATAAATGCTGAACATTTTTCCCTTCTGTAGCAACTTCAAATTCTTACTATAACACATACTTATGAACAATAACAACTTTTACTAATTAGCTCATTTTACTCGTTTTCACCGAAAATTACTTAGTAAAAATTGTTCTTCTACTCATAAACATGAATAATCTACCATCAATCATTAAAATACACAAGCTTTCAACAATGGCATAATTCAAAATATTCAAGCATGGGTTTTGTAGACCTCAAAAACGTAAAAATTATCAAAAATCGAACTCAATTACTAACCTTAATATAGCATGCAATGGTTGAATGGTTTGAAGCTAAGTTTCTTCTTCTCTCTATTTGTTTCATGAAGATGATGATGAAAATGGGAAAATAAAACATGTTTCCTTTTTTTATAATATTAAATATTTCATATCTATTAATATATTCCACTATTCCACTATAATAATATATATAAAATATACTTTAACCATAATTTAAGGTCTATGCCGTCCACTACTACTTATTTAAAGGCCAAATTGCAACTTCAATCCCATGCAAAAGAAGACCATTTAATTTGGCCACTTAATTCCATAATGGCTATTTTTCCTACTTACTCAATTTAGTCCTTGCACTTAAATTAAACACCCAAACAAACAAATTAACCTACAATATCGCACATGCTCAAACACATAACATAGATATCAAATAAAATATAAAAATATTTTTCTGACTTCGGATTTGTGGTCTCGAAACCACTGTTCCGTTTAGGCCCTATTTCGGGATGTTACATGTGGCGCCAAGAAAGTCTATCAGGTCCCTCAGAAGGGTGTGGAGGGGGAATGCCCACAATGTGTCGAATAAGATCCTCTAGTAGCCATTAAATGTGTTTTCTTTTAGTAGTGCAATGTGTCTTACTATTGCACTCAACACTTGCTAGTTCATTGATACTTAAAATGGATAGTTTTGTGGCTTTTTACAGGTACTTATAAATGTCAGTAAATATATATATATATATATATATTTTAAAATCGTAACTAAAATATTCACTATCATAGTAATGATTAATTTTCTTACCACAAATGCTTTCCAAAAAAATAAACAGTTAACCATGAAAAGTAACTTTAATTTATATATAATACATGCTATTTTTCTTCTCAACCCATAACCAAAGAAATAAATAATATATACTGATTTAAAAGATTCCCATCACTTCAATTGCGTTGTTTAATGGATCAAAGTAAAATTTTCATTATCGTTATAGATTTACGATAGGTTTTGTATAAATTGATTGTCAGAACTTTTCCTCCTCCAAGTATTGTCGGTTGGTTATGGTTTATTTGGATTGTAGTAATTTACGTTTGAGGTTGATGGTGGTGGAGAATGGAAATGTGGTAATAGTGTTCGTATACAATATTCCGACATCTATGCATTGGAAAGGCTTGTGGGCATTATTTGGACACCATGGAATTGATGCATTTGTCCTAAAAAAAATGAGTAGAAATGGTAAAAGGTTTTGGTTTGTGAGATTCACTAATGGAAGGGATGCGCAAAGGGTAATAATGAGGTTAAATGGATTCTTTTTAATAGGAAAGAGAATTGGGGTGAAAATGGCTAGATATAATGGAAAAAGAAAGATTTGGAGGAAAGCTTCGGTTCAAAAGAGACAAGAATAGAGTGAAAAATAGCTCAAGAAGAAAAAAGTGAAGAAAGGCTCGAAAATGATGCAAGAAGAGAACTGAAAACAGAGAAAAGAATAGTGCAAGGTCATGTTGAAGATGAACAATTATGGAATCTATAGAAATGCCTGATGTGCGAATCGATTTCAGTATATGCTTAAAAAAGTCTTGACAATCAAATAGCAAAAATTGGTCTTGGGGAAATAATAGTAAGAAGGATTCAAGGAAGGCATTTTTTGGTCGAAATACCAGATGAAGAACTAATGGATCTGTTAAGGCAAACTGAATGGTCCTACTTGAAAGATCTCTTCATTAAAATAGAGCCATATTCGGAGAAATTGAAGATAAATGAGAGGGTGGCATAGATTGTTGGGTGTGGGTCCCACTATGTGGGGAACCCACTATGTGGAGGAAATGGAAGACCATGCAGGCCATGATTTCCAACTACTCCACCACATTATAATTCTTTTTCTTTTTCTTTGGCTTTTTACATGACTTGTGGGCAGCCATTCTTTTTTCCTTTTTTTTAAAGAGTGATTGGCATCCAATTCCTTTTTGGCTTATATCATTTTCTTTTTTTTTTTTGTACGTGGGATGTGGGCAGCTATTTTTATGGAAGCAAAAATCAGATTTTAAATGGTAAGAAACAGAGAGGATAGCAGAATTTTTTCTCTTGGAAGGAAACATTTGCAGCAGTAATCAACTCTTCAATCGGAGGTCCATCCGTGGTTCGATTGAGCTATTTTTTTTACAGTAGCTAGGCAACAAGGTGTTCTTGACTTTTACTGTCAGATTTTTCATCCGAGTCCTGTAGCGTCAGAAATACCCGTTTTATAGCAGCTACAATTTTAGTGATGTTCTTTCATTTTTCTCTTTTTTGCTAAAGATTTCATATTGTTAGCCTTGTTGGAGTTGAATGCTTGTTGTAGGCTTGATATTGTGATCTTGTAGCTGAACATTTGATGATAGTGGAGTTTTTGATCGGACTCTAAAGTCTCGTGGTTTTTACCCTTGATTTAGAGGGGTTTTCCACGTAAAAATTCTGGTGTCTCTATTTATTATTATTTTTGTTGTGGTTGCATTGGTTGATTTGTGGTTGATGAAGGTTGCTAGAGAACATATTTTTGTGCTATTGTGCTTGCCATAATATTTGACAAGAGTTATAAGGAGAGAAAGAACACCAGTTGTGCTTCGATTCCTTTCGGTTGTTTGATTTTTTCCCAACAAACTGGTATCAGGAGCTCGATTATTATGTCAAATAATTATGGAAATCAAATACGAGTAAGATAATTATGTTGAATGGCACAAATTATCAACTTTGGCATAATAAAATGAAGGACTTGTTGTTTGTGAAGGCTCTGCACCTTCCGGTTTTTGCTACTTAAAAACCCGATTCGAAAAGTGATGAAAAATGGGAATTTAAGCATCAACAAGTGTCTGGCTTTATTCGGAAATTTGTTGAAGAAAATGTTTACAACCACATTGATCAGGAGACACATGCTCGAACATTGTAGGAGAAGCTTGAAAGCTTGTATGCTTCGAGATTAGGCAATAACAAGTTGTTTTTGCTGAAGAAAATGATGGCGTTGAAATACAAAGAAGGAACGTCTATAGCTGACAATGTTAGTGAATTTCAGAGTGTGATGAATCAGTTGCTTGGTATGGGTGTCAAATTTGATGACGAGATTTTAGGGCTTTGGTTGCTTGCTACTCTACCAGACTCTTGCGAGACCTTTCAGGTTTCGCTTATTAATTCTGCCCTAAAGGGTATTAGTACTTTGGATTTGGCTAAGAGTGGTGTGTTGAATGAAGAGGTTAGAAGAAGATCTCAGGGTTCTACATCATAGTCCGAGGTGTTGGTTACCGAGAACAGGGGGAGGAACAGAAACAAAGATGGAAAGGGTAGAGATAAAAGTCGAAGCAAGTTAAGATCGAGATACAAGAATCTTGAGTGCCATCATTGTGGTAAGAAAGGCCATATCAAGAAATATTGCTTCAAGTGGAAGAAAGAGAACAAAGGTGGTGGTGATAAACACGATCAGAATGATGATAAAAAATTCGAGCGTGTTGCTGCTGTTACTCGTGACGATCTGTTGGTCATTTGTGATGAGAATTTGGTTAACCTAGAATGTGACGAGACTAATTGGGTGATTGATACTGGTGCATCACTTTATGTAACGTCGAGGAAGGATTTCTTCACATCTTATACACTTGATGATTTTGGGGTATTGAAGATGGGTAATGACGGTTTGGTTTCGGTTGTTGGTATGGGAGATGTTAGCTTGGTGAGTAACAATGGAACAAAGTTAACTCTCAAGAATGTCAGACATGCATCGAATATCCGTTTGAATTTGATTTCTACAGGAAAGCTTGATGATGAGGGATTCTGTAACACTTTTAGTGAAGGGCAGTGAAAACTGACTAAAGGCTCCTTGGTTGTGGCTCGAGGAAAGAAGAGCTCAAATTTATACTTGATGCAAGCTTCAGCTTCTCGAGAGACGGTGAATGTGACAGTGAATGACAGCTCAACTAAGTTGTGGCATAAACGACTCAATTACATGAGTGAGAAGGGGCTTAACTGTTTAGCGAAGAAGAATCAACTTTCGGGTTTAAAGAATGCTACATTGAAGAATTGTGCTTATTGTCTAGCAGGAAAGCAGAAAATAGTTTCATTTAGGAGCCGTCCTCATCATGGAAGATAAAAGTTGCTAGAGTTGGTCCATTCAGATGTCTGTGGTCCGATAAAAGTAAGGTCACATGGCGGTGCACTTTATTTTACGACTTTCATTGATGACTGATCAAGAAAGCTATGGGTTTACACTTTGAAGTCTAAAAATCAAGTCTTTGAGCTGTTTAAACAGTTTCAAGATTTAGTTGAAAGGGAAACAGGGAAGAAGTTGAAGTGCATTCGTACTGATAATGGTGGCGAGTACACAGGGCCGTTTCATGAGTATTGTCTGCGACAGGGAATCAGACATCAGAGAGCACCACCAAAGACTCCACAGTTAAATGGGTTAGCTAAAAGAATGAACCAAACACTGATTGAGAGAGTCAGATGTTTGTTGTCAGATGCAAAGCTGCCAAGATCATTTTGAGCTGAAGCTTTGAATACAGTGACACATGTGATAAATTTGTCTCCTAGTGTTCCTTTGTGAGGCGATGTCCCAGATAGAGTTTGGTTTGGCAAAAATGTGTCATATAATCATCTACGTGTGTTCGGTTGTAAAGCATTTGTTCATGTTCCAAAGGATGAAAGATCCAAGTTGGATGCCAAGACTCGACAATGCATTTTTATTGGTTATGGTCTAGATAGTGAGTTTGGTTATAGACTTTATGATCCAGTTCAGAAGAAACTCGTGAGAAGCAGAGATGTTGTCTTCATTGAGGATCAAACCATTGATGACATTGCTAAGACGGAGAAAGTGAATTCACAAGACAGTGGTAATTTGATCGATGTGAATCCGGTTCCCCTAAACTCTTCAACAGGTCCTATCCAGGATGATATGCATGGTGATGTTAGTGATGACCATTAGGATATAGGTGACTTTGATACTCCCATAGATGATGTTGTGAATGATCAACAACAAGCACCTATAGCTCCACCAGCAGTTTCACTTTGAAGGTCTTCCAGAGATCGACGACCTTCTATCAGGTATTCTTCTGATGAATATGTTCTTTTGACTGACGAGGGAGAACCTGAATGTTATGAAGAGGCTATGGAGAGTGAATGCAAAGATCAGTGGGTTGAAGAGATGAAAGATAAACTTCAATCCTTGCATGAGAACCATACATTTGAGTTGGTGAAATTGCCCAAGGCCAAAAGAGCCTTGAAGAATCGGTGGGTTTACAGGTTGAAGCAAGAAGAGAAGTCTTCATCTCCACGATACAAGGCTAGATTGGTCGTCAAGGGTTATACTCAGAAAAATGGGTTGATTTTGAAAAAAATATTTTCTTTGGTTGTGAAGATGTCCTCTATCAGAACTATACTGAGTTTGGCAGCCTGTTATGGCTTAGAGGTTGAACAAATGGATGTGAAAACTGCTTTTCTTCATGGTGACTTGGAAGAAGAGCTTTACATAGAGCAGCCAGAGGGGTTTGTTGCACAAGGAAAAGAGGACTATGTGTGCAGATTGAGGAAGAGCTTGTATAGTTTGAAGCAAGCTCTAAGGCAATGGTATAAGATGTTTGAGTCTGTTATGGGGGAGCAAGGCTACAAGAAGACTACTTCTGATCATTGTATGTTTGTTAAGAGATTCTCTGGTGATGATTTTATAATTCTTTTGCTCTATGTTGATGACATGCTTATTGTTGGTCAAAATGCTTCTAGAATTGAGAAGTTGTAGCAATAGTTGAGTAAATCCATTGCAATGAAGGATTTGGGGCCAGCAAAACAAGTTCTTGGCATAAAATTAACACGTGATAGAAAGACCAAGAAATTATGGTTATCACAAGAGAGGTATATCGAGAAAGTACTTCAAAGGTTTAGCATGGACAAAGCTAAAGCAGTGAACACTCTCTTTGCTATGCACTTCAGATTGAGTGTTAAGCACATTCCTTCTACAGAAAAGGAGAAGGAAGAAATGCGGAAAATTCCTTACTCTTCAGCCGTGGGGAGTTCGATGTATGTAATGGTTTGCACAAGACCAGACTTGGCTTATGCCGTTGGTACAGTCAGTCGTTTTCTTTCTAATCCGGGCAGAGATCATTAGAATGTAGTGAAGTGGATTATGAAATATCTTCGTGGCACTTCCAACTTGAAACTTTGTTTCGGCAATGAGAAACCTATTCTTGTTGGGTATACAGATTCAGACATGGCCAGGGACATTGACTCGAGGAGATCTACTTCAGGTTACTTGACCACTTATGCAGGGGGAGTTGTGGCATAGCAATTGAGATTGCAAAAGTGTGTTGCATTGTCCACCACCGAATTAGAGTTCATTGCAGCAACCGAAGCATGCAAGGAGATGCTTTGGATGAAGAAGTTTATGCATGAGCTTGGTTTTACTCAGGAGAAGTATGTCCTGTATTGTGATAGTCAAAGTGTTATTCATCTTGGTAAGAACACAGCTTTTCATGCTAGATCTAAGCATATTGATATGAGATACCATTGGATACGAGATGTTCTTGAAGCTAAGCTGTTAGAACTTGAGAAGATACATACTAATGATAATGGTGCTGATATGTTGACGAAGGCTTTACCAAGAGGAAAGTTTGAAGCATGTTGTTTGATCTCCGGTATGGAAGCACTCCCTACATAGTCAGAGGGGGAGATTTGTTGGGTGTGGGTCCCACTATGTGGAGGAAATAGAAGACCATGCATGCCATGATTTCCAACTACTCCACCACATTATAATTCTTTTTCTTTTTCTTTGGCTTTTTACGTGACTTGTGGGCAGCCATTCTTTTTGCCTTTTTTTTAAGAGTGATTGGCAGCCAATTCTTTTTTGGCTTATATCATTTTCTTTTGTCTTGTACGTGGGATGTGGCCAGCTATTTTTATAGAAGCAAAAATTAGATTTTAAATGGTGAGAAACAGAGAGGATAGCATAATTTTTTCTCTTGGAAGGAAACATTTGCAGTAGTGATCAACTCTTCAATCGGAGGTCCATCCGTGGTTTGATTGAGCTGATTTTTTGACAGTAGCTAGTCAACAAGGTGTTCTTGACTTTGTACGATTGGATTTTTCATCCGAGTCCTGTAGCGTCAGAAATACCCATTTTATAACAGCTACAATTTTGGTGATGTTCTTTCATTTTTCTCTCTTTTGCTAAAGATTACATATTGTTAGCCTTGTTGGAGTTGAATGCTTGTTGTAGGCTTGATATTGTGATCTTGTAGCTGAACATTTGATGATAATGGAGTTTTTGATCGGACTCTAAAGTCCCGTGGTTTTTACCCTTGATTTAAAGGGGTTTTTCACGTAAAAATTTCAATTTCTCTATTTATTATTATTTTTATTGTGGTTGCATTGGTTGATTTGTGGTTGATTAAGGTTGCTAGAGAACATATTTTTGTGCTATTGTGCTTGCTATAATATTTGACTAGAGTTATAGGGAGAGAAAAACCACCGGTTGTGCTTCGTTTCCTTTCGGTTATTCGGTTTCTTCCCAACATGGATCGAAGTATCAGAAGTTCCATTGTATTGTTGGAGCTATGAAACATTTAAACGAGTTGCTGGGTTATGGGGGAATTTGGTGTCAGTGGGTGAAAATGTAACAAAGGTTCACAATTTTGAAAAAATAGAGCTTCTGATCTTTATAACTCAAACGAAAATGGTAGATGAATTAGTTAGCATGAAAGTTGGAGATGACCACTTCCCAATCAGAGTAAGGGAACTGGGCTGACAAAGATGAAAGATGACAGTTTAAACATTAAGGCAAAGTGGTGGAAAAATGAAGAAGACAAGATTTTGGAGTTTAGATTGGTGGCGAGAACAAAGCCGGAGATCCCATCGGAGGGAAGAGAAATTGTCAAGTCAGAAGTGTTAATGGATATCAATCTTGAAAATGGGAAAAATATTAATGATTGTCAGAGAATGCTGGAGATAGTAAATAAAGAAGCAAAGTCAAAGTCTATTTCCAAAGAGAATAAAATGGGAGAAGCAGACGAAGTGGATAATTGTAAGGGGCAGGCTCTGAAAGAAGTAAGGGATATGGAGTTGGCTATTGAAGAGGATCCAATAGAAGATCCAAAATAAAGGGGAAATGATAATGGATCGAGCATGGAAGTGGGCTATAGGAAAGTAGGAAAAACTAACTCAGAAGGAAAAATAAGCCCAGTGAAAGGCAATAAAAGCATTAAGGAAAATGAAACAGAAAAAGGTGACATTTGGGAATCCAATCTGGAATTAGAATAAGAATTAAACTAGGTACTTCTTTGTAGGAAAAAAAAAGAAAGGTTTGAACAAGAAGATACGGTCTATGTATGATATTCAAAGCATCATTTTAATAACAAATGAGAGAAAGAAGAGAGACAGAGCCCTGCATAAGGAAAAGGGAAAGGAAGTTCGTAAGGAAGATGAGAGGATTGTAAATATATCCTTATCAAATTTGGATATAAGCAATAGAATGAGGGTGATTCTAAGGGAAGCAAAAAATACTTGGGCAATTGGAAAGAAATTGGGGTTTACTGTTCGTGGCGATGAAGAAGATGTAATTGAAGACATTATGAGAGCGGAGATTCAGTAACAAAGATTCAAAGTCATTACAAGAGAGGAGATCAGGAAACAGAGGAAAATATCGGGAGAGGAAAAAACCTCGACTAGAATTTGGCGAGTAATTTTCAAATTTGAAACTTTAATTCTTTAACAGATAGTAAGGGTGGATAGGGGAAAATGAGGGTAGTTTCTTGGAATATTAGGGGTCTAGAAGCAGAGGTTAAGGTAGTTTGGGTGAGAAGATTTATAAGGAAAACGAGGATAAACTTTTGTTTTATATAGGAAAAGAAAATGGAGATAGTTTTCGAAGGAACTAATCAAGAGATTTTAGCATGATGACAATTTTTAATTTAGCTTCATTGCAGCTCGTGTTTGATCGGGTGGGCTAAAATTTATATGGGATAAGGATTTCTTTGAGGCAATTAGAATTCATTGTGAAGACAGAATGATTGTAGTGGAGGGTAAGTGAAAGGACGATGGTATGGAAGCGACAATGATAAATGTGTATGCATCGAATGCTTTTTTTGAAAAAAGAGTATTATGGGACGAGTTGAATGAGTGATGTAAACAATTTTCAGTCTCCCTAGATATTGGTGGAGATTTTAATGCTGTAAAAAATTGAAGGCGATAGTGGAGGAAGGTGATTCAGGAGAAGTATGGGACCTTGGTGCAACAATGGAGATCCAAGACAGCAAACTTAAAAGAAATGTCGATCGTTTGGAGAGAAATTGCAGAAAATGCAATGGATGATAGGACAACTATATGGACAGGTTCAGAGTAGTTGAGATGGGAGTTAGGGAACGACATGACAACGCTATTTTGAGAAGATACATGGTGTGGCAATCGTCCTCTAGAAGATGGATTTCCAAGGCTTTATCGATTGGCAAAACTCAAAAAAAGAAGGGTGAGAATGTATACAAGAAACGGGGGATGTAGTGAAGTAAAGTGGCAGGAATATTTTATAAGAAAACTGCTTGATATGATGAAGTAATGTTTGCAGGAGAATTTTTGGTGGATATGTCCAAACAGGTGTAGGATTGATTCAATTAAATCCAAACCAGATGTATCATTTTGGTGGCCTCCTCCTCATAGATGTTTAAAATTCAATGCGTGTGGGATTGCAAACGAGCAGATTGAGTAGGATGTAAAGGAGTCTTGAGAGGTAAGGAGGGTGTCGCAAGAGCGTTATTTTTTGGTTCTACAGCAGCAAATGATTCCGATGTGGTAAAAATTGGCACGGTGAAGATATTGAAAGCGACATTGTAAAGGTTGGAAATGTTGTTTTCTCAATGGCTGAAAAGAATGGAAACGAAATGACATCTTCCATGGCGATTGCAGGTATAAATCGGGAGAAGATGTTTAAAGCTTGGTGGTGAATTTTTGCTTTGTTGTAATCGTAGGTCTGTTAAGTGATTGAATGTGTTTTATTTTAGAATGCTATATTGTTAAACTTTTGTTGTTGTTCTGTTCGTATTTTACAACAGAACAGATCGAATGAAGCAAAAAAAAAAAAGGAACTTTTCCTCATTTCTTAATTATTTATTTTCTCCTCCTTTTTTCATGCTTGTTCTTCTGTCCTTCAAATGCCAATGCCCCCAATCACGCCTCCAATCAAGCGGCTCCCTTTATTTTCTTTCCAACGCCAAGCTTCTTTTTTATTTCTTTTAAAAATAATTTTTTAAAAGTCATAAAGGTATTTTCATTTTTGTTGAATAAAATATAAGAAAATAGTATAAAACCTTTCCAATTTCTTTTAATTTTGAAATTCAAAAAATTAGAGCAGTTTTATCAATACCAATTTTAAAAGTGAACAACTAAAAACAATTAAGCATGGCATTAATGTCTATTGTCAATTGTCATTTTGACCTTAATTCTAATAAATTCAATCTCAATGTTTACACATAAATTTTTTTTGTTAAATTAGGACCAAATTGACAAAATGTGTAAATTTTAAAAGCTAAAATTATTATTATACCAATAAAAATTATGTACAATTGATGGAAAATATTAACATCGTCTTAGCTGTTCACTTTCCAAATTGATAGAGATTAAATTGCTTAATTTTTTAGATGGACCAATTTACTAAATTTCAAACTTGAGAATAGGTTTTTTACCAAAAAGATCACAGTACATGCATCCACGTAAATGAAATCAAGGAGGGAGCAAATTGCAAACTAAACTTGTATATACAATACCAGGAGGGAAAGGATTGTATGAAACAGTGACGCCACGTCATCTGTATTCCTTTCCAACAGAGTTATGCCATATCAGTATTTTCATCCTAACTTTCAGCATTTTTATCCTGAAAAAAATCAAATCCAAATTAAAATCCTAAAATTCAGGATAAGAATACTAATGTGGCATAAATCTATTGGAAAGGGATACAAATGATGTGGCATCATTGTTTCATACAATCCTTTCTCACGATACCAGTTAGGAAGTGTTGTGTTCTTTCTTTACCCTCCTTTTTCTCTTGCTGCATATACTTTTGTTCCCTCACCAACGGAGTTATTATTTGGCTTTGAATCCTTTGGCTTGCTTTGTTTATGGGTGTATGAAGGGTAGCCGTCTTGTAATGGGATTTCACTATGGATGACTAATGGTGGTGAATACTAGAAGGTGAATGGTGACGGTGAAGAGAAAATATATTATTACCATTATCGTCTAGCTCTCAAATAGTTGTGAATCACATATCTTTACATATATTTCAAACGGCACAATAATTCATTTATTTTGTATAATATAAAGATGTTATTGCTAATAATAATATGTTTAATATCCTTAAAACTGGGCAGGGATATGATCGTGTTTTAAAATCAAGTAGGCACATCAAATAGGGTGTTGTAGATGATTGTATCAGGGATTATTTACTGCTAGTTGGTTTCTATTTTGTAGCACAGGTAGAAGAAATAAAGTTGAATAAAGAGTTAATATCTGCACTTATCCAACAATAGAGACCTGAAATGCATTCATTTATCATTTTATCATGTGGAGAGCGTACGATTACATTTGAAGATGTTACAATCTAACTTGGACTTCATGTAGATGGGTTTCCAGTGAGCAGGGAAAGTACACATGCTATCCCTACCGTCTGCAAAGAGTTGCTCAGTAGGATTCCTGAGTCGTCTGATTTAGTTGGTTCAGAAGTAAAGACGACATGATTGGTCGATAATATCAAGAATATCTTTGAAAATGCAACCGAGCAAGATATTATATATGTATGCTGTTAGAGCATACATTCTACATCTTATTGGTGGAAAGCTGATGCCTGGAAAATCTAGCAGTAGGGTGCATTTGATGTATCTAGAATTACTGTGGGATTTTGCTGGGCGGACTAAAATTTTCCATTTCTTTTTGCATATAATTTTGGATACTTTAAAGAAGGAAAAGGAAAAGGTGTCTGTCAAATCCCAACTTTTTTTTCTTTTTCTTTTTGTAGGATCTTTACTGAACATTTATTTTGATCTCTCACTTTTGTAGAAAATAATGGATATTCTCTCTGATTACTATTATTGTCAACACCATGATATTGAAACTCCATATTGCTTGGAGCTTGTGACATAGATGGAGGTTTTTACAGTGTGGGTAACTTTGATTACATGATGTTGAAGTTTTTGTTGATTTTAAGTCAGTAATTAATTGCTTGAATGCAACATATAATCGTATTTTATAGCGTCGGAAAAGTTACTCCAGCAAATTCAAACTAATTGCCAGGCTTGCCGAGAACTTTTTACTTACACTTAATAGGAACAATTGTGTGGCCTTTTACTAGTACTTATAGTTGTTGGTAAAAGTAAATATATATATTTTTGTTACAATATAGGAAGTTGAGCTTAAACCCTCACAAGCTAAAACACTGGTCTCGTAATAAAATGTCCTACATCATTTAAAGCGGATGTGTGAAAATATGAAACTCGATTACGTAACCCCTAACCCATTTAGTTTCGTCATGTTATTTTTCTTTTCTTCCCATGTTAGAGAAATGATTTATCGAAAATTTATGATCACTATGTATCAAAGTAAGTTTTTGTTGGGTGAGGGTACTATTACGTGGGAATCCCTTAAAATCTGCCATGATTTCCAACTACTCCACCACACTAGAGAACATATTGTGCAATTGTGCTTGCCATTATATTTCACAGAAGTTATAGGGAGAGAAAGAACACTGGTTGCGCTTCGCTTCCTTTCCGTTGTTCGATTTCTTCCCAACAGTTTTACATCATTTACTATAGATTTTGGATACATTGATTGCATCATTTTCTCATTTTCTTATTTGTTTTTTTCTCCTTTTTTCATGCTTTGTTCTTCAATCTTTTCAAAGGCAATGCCCCCAATCAATGGAATCCTTCTAATTTCTTTCAAAAAACAAATTTAAAAGATAGAAAGAAGACGATGCCACTTAAATTTATAAACCTATTAATTAGTGTCATGTAAAACCAAAGTGCTCTTTTTTTATTCCCCACTATCCCTTTTTCTCTCATTTCCAACTACGAATACTTTATTTAATTTGTATATTATATTAAAAAGTTATATAATAGTTGTAGTTAATTAGTTAACAGACGATTGAATCATAACTCAATTGGTATGGATATTATTGTCAATAAAGGAGGAAATGAGTTCGAATGCGCTGAAATGAATTATCCTTCTATTTATAAATTAAGAGTAACCATGGGTACTTTTTTTTTTTGAAAATAAAAAGACCACAAGGGTCCGGACGTATCATTACGTAACATCCCTAATAACAACATTATGGATTTTCGGAGGATAATCCATGTCAAAAAGCCAATTCTTAGCCTCATTACACATAATAGAGCAAATTAAATCAGCCACACTATTGCAGGATCTATGAGACCACACTAATTTGGCAGCTTTAAACAGACTAAAAGATCCTTTACACCTTTTGATTCTACTACCAATAATAGTGATATCTTCATCCCCCTTATCCAACCTATTAACCAGCCCAACATTATCAGTCTCGAAAGTCACCTCACCCAAAAGATTGAGCTTTATCGCACCGTCAATGCTTTCTTCAAGTGCAATACACTCAGTTTCTAGGATAAACATTTTGCCATCTTTGAATCCTCCCCCACCTCCCAGCACAAAACCTTCCTCATCTCTAATAATGAAACCATATCCCATTCTATTGTCTTTAACCGTTGCATCAAAGTTAATCTTGAGAGTATTCTTCGCCGGTCTTTCCTACTTCTTCGTAATTCCGTTATGAGCTAAAATAGAAGGGTTAACAAGGTTGTAAATTCTAAAATCATTGCTCAGCGACTTAGCCTTCTCCCAAATTTTTTGTGGGCTTTCAACCTTTCCTTTGAAACCTAACTCGTTCCTACTATTCCAACAGTACCACAAAGTAGTGATTAAATCAGCCATAGCCTTACCGTCGAGAGTTCTCATCATATCTTCCAACCAGTCGATTCCCCTTTCATACTGATTATTATTACTATTATCAACCCACCCTCCAATGTTAAGAACTTCCCGAGTGAAAGTGCAGTCCCGCATCGCATGGATAACAGTTTCGGCTTCCACTCCGCATCTAGGGAAATTAACATTAACATCATTGCTAATGGAAGCTATCTTAACTTTAGTGGGAAGGATCTCATGACCAACTCTCCAGGCAAAAACTCTAACCTTTGGGGGCATCTTAAGCTTCCAAATGTTTTTCCAATAGCATTTATTCGGACCATAACCTAATTCTTTAAACCACAACCAAGAGTAAGCTGACTTCGAGGTGAAAACCATGCGGATTGTGGAACCAAATAATTCTATCGCTTTGGTCAGCCCTCCCAATCGGAATATCACATATTCTTTCCCCCCAATCTTTGCCATAAATTCTTTGAACCTTCTCAACATTCCAGCTTCTATCAAACTCCTTCCAAAGGTCTTTAACACTCCCATCACACGAAGAGAGCATACTCGGAATTATCGTGTTGCCTTTAAGACCTTCCAAACTCCAGTTATCTTTCCTAATGTTAATGGTCTCACCATTCCGTAACCATGGGTACTTCTAAATGTTGTATAAAAACTAAAAAAAGGTAGGATAACTCATAATTACTTTCCAACTACAGTTAAGAAAATATCTTTTTAATAAAATATAAGACTGTTTGAATTTTAATAGAAGATAAGATTGGAATGAGAGGAAATGAAATACTTCTCCCCAACAAACATCATTTTCTTTTCTTTTCCTTTTAAAGTGCGAATGCTTTTTCCTTTAGTTTAAAAATATTGATATATTTTTAATATAATTTTATTATTAAATTCACTTATGAATTAATAATTTAAATATTATTTATCATCAAAATTTTTAATCAATAATATGATAATTGATATATATATAATTGTGGGATCAATTTATTAGTAAAATAGTTAAATAATAGAAAATACGGTATAATTTTCTAAATAATTTTTAAAATATATTTGTTATAAAAAAAAACTCATTAATTAAATGAGAGGGATATACTCATGTCACAGGCGATGCAAAGAAGCCTATAACTGATGCGCATATTTCACACCCTTCATGTTTTCTTGAGGTCATTTGGCTAGTTAGGATTGACCCATCGCTTGGAAGAGACTTAAGACCCTTCTACTTGAATCATGATTGGATAGAAATACTTTAGTAAATTGTATTTTATCAGGATAATTATTATAAATCTTAAAGGATAAACATATATAAATTTTAAATTCCTTAGGACTCTTTTATTGTAAATGAAAACTAATGTCAGTAATTAATGTAATTTATATCAGAATGTTGAACCGTCTGAAGAAAAAGTATGAAAATAGCCTTTAATTGCATGAAGCTGGGCTAATCGGACGAAAACAGTGGTTTTACAAGTGAGACACAGTGGCGATCATGTGTGGAAATACTAACACTATGTTTGGTTGGAGGGAATGGCTATTTCATTCCCTCCCTATTCAGTGACCTATACCTATTCCATCATTTGGTTGGCTTTAATGGGCTATTACAGCCCTATTCCATACAGCCATTCAGAATAGCTTTTCAAGCTAAAATCGCATTTTACCATTCGTCACTTTAACCACTGAATAGCCATTCGGTACGTGAGTTTCAACTTTACCCTTCTCCCCTTTTTCATTCTCTTGTCTGAATCCTTTTTTATTCTCTTCCAATTTTTTTCTGAAGCATCTTTTTTTTCTTTCATTCTTCTTCCCCTATTTTCCAGTCTCTGAAGCATTTTCCCTTTTTCATTTTTCTTCCCATCTCCTTCCTACCTTCTCCCTCTTCTTCCCATTTTCTTTCAGCTACCCACGCTTTCAAGCTTCCAACCTTCCCAGAAGCTCCAAGGCTGAAACTGAGGAGAAGACACTACAATACCCTTTCCAAGGTATAAAGCTCGGTATTAATTTCATCGTTTTATTTCATCTGATATGGGTTACTTTTATTCGACTCGTTCATGCTCAAAATTTGATGCTTTTGATTAGTTTGATAGTGGGTACCATACCATGTTTCTTTTATGTGAAACACTGCTTTGCAGTAATATGATGCCCATTAGATTCTGTGAGTTGTGCACCAAACCAAATTTGATGAAGGGGTATTAAGAGAGCAGCAGCAGTAATATTGTATCCATTCATAACTTTCAATATTCTGATTCGCCACCATTTGGGTGATAAAATTGGTTTCAAATGGAAATACAGTAGAATTATCAGAAGTCCTGGTAGAGTTACCTTCGGAATGGTTCCGAATGCCTGAGGATGGGATCTGCCTCTTCATTTGTGGTAGCTGCTGCAACAATAGCAGAAGTATATTCCATTGTCAGTCCTATGAAAGAGTATGAAAGTAACTCTTAAATCGACATTGAATCAGAGGATCCTATATACTTAATGATAGAGCTAATTATTCCAGCCAACAAAGTAAACCATTAGAGAAAATATTTTCTTTTGTAAAAAGATCTGAACAGAGGAAATTTTAGTATGCACCTGTTTAGAGATGGCTTTTTGTATGCCTTTTTGGACGACATAAGTGTAGCTTATCTGTTTGTTTTCTGTTTCTTTTGTGTTTTTGCTTGTAACACCTATAGGCTTTGCTTCGGGAACATTTATATTCATATTAAGTCGTCTTTTAAGGTCCATAAATGTACCCAATGCACTTAGTCCTACCTTCATGTTGAAATTTGTTTGTTCTTCATTTAATATGGTTGTTTTTTATCTGCAACAGCTACATGATCATCTTAGTCCTGTTAATGTGATATATACTACAGTCAGCTTGATCAAACTTCTTGTATTTCTAAAGAAACAGTGCTGATGTGATAAGCCAATTTAGTTGGATTTCTATGACATCTTACAACTAAGTTTTTTGTTTGTTTGTTTTATATATCACTAAAAGTAGTAACTTGTATAAGTTTTAAGAACTATACTTAAGTGAATTGTGGAATACTGCCTTTTAAATTACCTTCCAGACCAGTAGTGATTTGCATTCTATTTCCTGTTACCTGTATTGAATCAATCTGCATTCCAAGTAGTACTTGGCATGATACAATGCATTTTTGTTCTGTAATTTGGCTTCTAAAATTTTGAACTTCTTTGTACTCGTGTGTGTGTATGTGTTTTGACTTAATGCATGAGATGATAGATATCTCACTTCATCTTTTTTGAAGATTGAGATGATATATTTGAATGTGTGAGATGATACAAAGGTGCAGAGTGTGCTTTGACAGCGGTAAGTTTAATTGTTTGTAATTCCATTTTAGTTATTAGGAGTTGAATGGAGGTATGTAGGTATGTAAATAGAGAAAAGGATTACCTTTCCCTAGCTCACTGTCGCTAATGAGTGAGCCAATTGGTCCTTGTTGCGAATTTTTCCATCACAAGGGTAGGGTTGAGACCATTTAACCTGAACACTATACATTCCCATTTCTTAGCAATATTCTTAATCACCTTTGGCTTTTGGTAATTTTGGGTTATTTCTATGGTTTGATGCGTGGCATAGAACCTTTGCTAACTTGATTGATTATGTTAATAATGACAATAATTATAACTACAAAGTGCATTTACTCCCTTGTTAACTTGCAAGTAAGTTGTGCATACCTTTTCAGTTATGAATTCATCTACATTTACTTATATGATGAATTCTTGATTTAAAGAGTTTTTAGTTGTGAGATATCTTGTTTTAGTATTCCTAATATGTTTACATAATTTTGGTTGCATGTTAAACATATTTAGAAACAAATAGAGGCATGATATTATGACTTGAAATTTTTTTTGCATTTTTAGGTTCATGCTCAAGACCCCAAGAAGATGATTTGAGATATTAAGAATATCTTGTGAATATTCATGCATTTTCAGATGCATATCTCGATACATTAGGCATATTGTCTGAAGAAAATGGAGCACATAAAACATTGAAGTTAAATGTTCAAATATTGAGTGTAATGTGCTGAGACATGGTCCATTGTTTTGAGACATAGATATCAAAATTTTGAGACACAAACCTTATATTTTGCTTGTTTGATTCAAGAATTGTAACTTGATATTGTGCTTGATCGTCTTTAATATTGGTTTATTGTAAATGGGACAATTTAAATTTATTTAATACTTGCAATGACTTCTAAGTGAAATGTCTTATTCATTTCAATTTTTTAAATCATAAGGTTGTAATTGTTTTTGAATTATTCCAAAAACGAATATGAAATCTTATATTCAATTGTGTTCCAAAGCCAGGATGTCGAATACGCAGCAAAGGAGTAGGTTGCTTATTTTAGGTCGCGTGGTTGTGATGGTGTTTACACCAGAATTGGTTTCATAATGGTTCAAAACGGTGCTAGTTATTATCTTGAGCGTTGGATATAACATATACTCATTGTTGTAAGCCTAATATAAAGCCTCGTTAAAGGATTTTTGGTTTAAATAGTCTCTGTAAATGGGAAACATCTAGCTTCGTGTTTGAATTATTTTTCTTTTCTATCGTATTAGACTTGTTGAATGATAATTTTTTTTCCTTTGATTCATCATGTGTTATAATTGTAATGACCCGAATTTTACGGTCATCGAAAAAATGTATTTTCAGGTCTCTGTTGCTGAAAAATGGATATGTAAATATCTATTAAAAATATTTACGAAGTTAAGTGACTGGTTAGTTAAAGTTTAATAAAGGGAATTAGCTTAAATTAAGGATAATTAGGAGAAAAGGATTAAATTGAATAAAGTGTGAAAGTTTAGTTGTAGATTAAAAGAAAATAAAAAGGACCAAAATGACAATTAAGCCAATTTCTATAGATGTGGCGACAAACTTAGATAAAATCTTAATTATTGAATTTTTTATGTTTAAGGTTTTAAATTAATTATATTAATTATTATTAAATTAATAAAAGAAAGACAAGTGTATGGTAAAAATAAAATACATGTGTAATAAATATTGTACATACATTTGTAATACGTTATGCATTTACTTATTATTTAAGTAAATATTTAATGTATTTATTATTATTAAATTGATATTATGTGATGAATAAATTAAATTAAGACAAATGTATGGTGCATATGGTGACATGTGTAATACTAATATTATATAAATGAGTAATATGACCCTACATTATTTGATTACGTTATATAAATGAGTAAAATGAATTACTTAAATTCATTTTATATAATTATTGGCTAAATCTCAAATTATCCTTTACACACGAATATTTACAATCCTAAAATTGAACTCAAATCATTACAAATCACTCTTTTAATTACCTCATTTACCATCAATAAAACTCTTAAAAGAATATTTAAAAGAGTGTCACAAAATAACAATAAAAAAACACAACAAACTCAAAAACTGCACTATAGTATGTAGCGCTAATAGCTTAAAACACTTATTTAAAAGTTGATTTATCTCATTAATTATATTGAGTATTTATCACAAAGCCTTTAATTACTCCAAAAGATAAGAATAAGTAATCACTAAAGTTCAAACTCCTCTCTTTTCTTTCCAAGGCTAACGGAATGGATAATAATAATCATATTATAATTTACCATGAAATTCCCTTATCATTAAATATGCCAACTCCAAAAACTTTAATTGTTCTAAATAGCTAGTCCTAACTATTCCACTATTTTTGTACAATAAAATATAAACTTAAATAACATTAAATGATTGGATGGGATCATGGCTTACGTAGTAGGAATGGTCTATCTAATAATTTTTTTCTACAATTAATTGAAAAGAATAATCATGAATATTTATATAATATATTTTCATAATAATTATATCAAAGTTTTAGAGTATTAATTTTATAAAATTATTAAAATTTAATTAGAATTTACTAAAAATATTGTCCACCATACTTTAATATAGAATAATATAATGAAATTAAAGCGCCAACCAAACTTGAAAAGTCTGCAAAACTTGTTCCCTACCTTTATCATCAACTAACAAACTTTGAAATTTGCTTCAATTATTTTGTATGTTGTAATAAAATAGGTCTCCGTTGAAAAAAAACATTTATATCTTCAACCGTAATCATATATATCTTTTATATATATATATTCTTATAGCAGGATTTATTAACTAATTATCGATTATATTGACTGGTTTGACCAATTGATTGTATTAATTTTTTTTTTTTGGTGAAAAGAAAACAACTTAAAAGGTCCTAAAAGACACTAGAAGCTTTGTCTTGTTGGAAAGTCTTGGCCACCTCATTAGGCAGAACGTCAAATATTCGGAGGGAGTTCTGTCAGGATAGACCGATCTTCGCTAGTTGATCAGCTGTTGAGTTACACTCCCTTGGAATATGTTTAATTTCCCACTGACCACCAGAGTTCATTAGCCTTTTAATTCTTCTGAGAAGAGTAGTGCCCGAATCCACTAATTCCTTTGTGTGCAAGGCCTTAACCACTTCAAAGTTATCTGCTTGGATTTTGATCTTCTTGTACCCCTTGTTTAACAAGATAAGCACTCCGTCGAGAATACCCCAAAATTCTACTTCCAAAGGTGAGCATTTTCCTAGATAGTGCGTGAAACCTACGATCCAATTACCATCTTGATCCCGAACGACGCCGCCTGCTGAGGCGTTCCCAGAAGCTCTAGCCACTGCTCCATCCGAGGATAAGTAGACCCAATTATTTGAACAATGTTGAGGTGGCACCGGGTAATATGGAGAAACCTTATGTCCATCGAATAAGGTCTCTAAATGTTGTGCCCAACTGAGAGAGAATTTGATGAGCTCAAGGGATGTCCCGTCAATGTTCTGAAAGATAAAGAGATTTCAGTTCTTCCAGATCCTCCAAGCTATTATTCCAAAGAGGCACGACCAATTACATTCCTTATCCTACAAATTAATATGGCAACAAAGATTAGTGGATAACCATGTTGATAGAGGGTCAGAAAAAAACCTGGATTGCTTCTCTGGAGGGACAATAAGCGACCAAACTTCCTTGGCGGTCGGACAGTCCCGAAGAACATGTAAAATGTCTTCCATGCCATGCCCACATCTTGGACACGCGCTGCTTTGACCAATTCCTCTCCTGAATCTTTCTGAATTAGTAAAGAGCCTTTGATTAGCTACAAGCCAAAGAAAAAGTCAAACTCTCTATGGTCCTTTATACTTCCAGATTGGTTTCCAGATGTCATCTTTAGGTCTCCAAGAGTTCTCCTTTAAAAGCCCAATAAGCGCTCCGAACGGAAAAAGAACCTACACCATAACGAGCCCAAATGATCCTATCCTCACCTCCAGCAGGATAAGGTGGTGGAATACTTATAATACGCTGTACTATGTCATTTGATAGCCAAATGCGGAGCATATCCATATTCCAAGAACCGTCTTGCATAACCCAATCTTTCAAAATACTGTCCATATTAAGACTAACATGAGCAGGTACATGACTAAGTAGTGGCCCAATATCAGGTACCCAAGAATCAACCCATCCTCTAATTGTAGTGCCATCTCCTACAGACCAAATGAGATTCTCATGAACAAGTGTCCATACCTTGGAGAGAGACTTCCATAGATGAGAGCAGTGACTTCTTTGAATGGAGGCAGGAAGATGATCTTTCCATCCATATTTGGACCGAAGGACTCTTACCCATAAAGCATCCTTCCGAGAGACTAAATTAAAGCAAATTTTCATAAGAAAGGAATTATTATGGTCATGAAGATGTCTAAGTCCAAGTCCACCAAAGTTCCTTGGCTGACAAATGGAGTCCCACCCAACCAAGGTAGATTTCAGATTTTCAATTGAACCTTTTGGGATAGCTAAGGACTGCATGAAATAACTAGGAATAGCAAGAAGCACCGACTGAGCAAGAGTGACGCGCCCTGCAAAGGAAAGCTTCCGAGCTTCCCAATTTTGAAGCTTACCCCTCACTTTTTCTATTACAAACTCCAAAGTGCTCTTGGTAACACGGTCATGTAGAAGAGGCACCCCCGGGTAAGTTCCCAGATTACAGACCTTCTGGAATCCAAAAAACTAACTAATTTGATCTCCAAAATTGGAATCAACACTTTTAGAGAAAAACATATGATCGCTATGAAATCAGAGTTTTAAATATTTATAAAAGAACGATCAAACCTGGAGACTAACTCTGACAACGATATTAAGGCAAGTGTACTTATCGAACAGTAGTATAGTTTAGGCAAGACCGGATGTCGAACCCAAAGGAACTAAAATTACTAATACTCACTTTCTTTTTATTATTTAGCCTAAATAAGATAAAGGTTGCTTGTAAACTATAGTAACGTCAACTAGACTAAAGAAACAAGGACAAAAAGACGAGATTGGAGATAACTTGGAAAAGACTCAGTTGATTTTTATGATACCCTCAGGAAGAATCCACCTAGACTTCACTTTATTATTTAACCCTAAATTATATGATTTCTTTTACTTAGCATGACCCATGAGACTCTCTAACCTATGCTAAACCCTCTCTCGAGGTGAATAACATCTAATCCTAAGTTAATTAGTGGAACTCTCGTTCGCTTATAATAACCCGGTAAAATCTCGTAACCTTATCTCTAGGCGCCCGATTAACTCCCCTTAATTATGTTGGATCTATTCTTAGGCTGGGTCTATTCCTCCTCTACCTAAGCACATTCGATTTTGGATTAAGAAACATAATTAAGAACAAACCAAGTAATTTATCATATAATCTAAGAATCAAATAATAAAAATCCGTCTAGGTTTCATCCCCCTTCAAGTATCTGAGGGGTTTAGTTCATAAAAGAAAAGTAAAACATCACAAGAGAAAAGATAAAACAAAACATAAGAAAAATCCTAAAACTCCCCGTCGGGATTGAAGGAGAATTCTACCGTCTTGAGTATAATTCCGGCTTCTTGGTGATGAATCAACTGGCTATCCTCGCGTTATTCCCTAACTCTGACCTTCTCGGCTTGGCTCCTTGGCCTAGCTTTCGCTCCCCCTTCAAGATGGTACTTGGGCTGTATTTATAGGCTCTTAGAATGAGATTCTTTCTCTCGAAGTATCCTTTTCCGACTGAAATTACCCTTTCCAGTGTCAGAGGCACGACCATGTCACACACCCGTGCAAATCGAGACCTGGCCGTGTTCAAATTTTTGCTTTGGCACGGCCGTGTGCGGTGGTGGTGAGGTCGTGCTCCAGGTCTTCGTCGAGACACGACCGTGTGGTCCTTGGTCCAGGCCGTGTCGATTTCGTGGAAAGGCCCATTTTCTTTGTTTTAGGCCCGTTTTGCGTTCTTTCCGGCCTCGGGTGCTTTCCTGGGTATAAGACATGAAAAGAAAGGATTAAAAGCACCTTTTTATATAAAACAAGGCTTAAAACTTCAAAAAGCATAATAAATGTGGGATTAAAATATGTTATATTTACGGTTTATCAAATACCCCCACACTTAAGCTTTTGCTTGTCCTCAAGCAAAATTCTCAACTTACAATTAAAATGAACTTTTCCCCGAATTTATAATTCTTATTGACAATGTGTTATCCTAATTTACAGATAATTTATACATGGAAGATTTAATTCAAAGTGTCCTAGAGATTCAAACGAGACAAGTCATGAGTTAATACCTCGAAAATATAGGTGTTTTCCTTCCTTTAAACAGCTACCTTTTCAATCTAAAATCAACAAGGATTGATATCCTCGCTTAGGGTTCACTCAAATCACTCAGAAGTGTTTAAGGGTTAGAAAAAGATCGCTCATAAGTCGAACCTGAAAAGTTAATCCCATAAGCTTGCTTGAAAATCAAATCTTTTCACTGGAATACGAGATGATAAATAGATCAAAAGGTCTTTGATCGGGTTGTAATGGGGCTAGGGTGAAAGGTGAGGTTACAGGCTGAAGTTAAATGGTTAGAATCGAGATTGATTTGATAAGTACCTATCCTAAAAATTTCCCAAAAATTTAATCTACTGAATAATAAACTTCACTAATACGAGCTTTTTCAAAAATATACTTTTGATTGTGCAAGCTCTCTCTTTAAACTATTAAAATTGAAAAAAAAAACTTAATAAAATTTTTTTTAGGAATAGACTAAGTTTCGAATACTAAACTTATGGTAGCTGATCAAATCAAAACTCGATTAAGGGTTAATCAAGAGAAAAGGGTAAACAAATACAAAGGCTCGAGGTTAATTTTAGCGGTTAAGTCAATAAAAGAGGTTTGTTAGGATCAAAGGGGTTCACTAAGGGTTAGTTTGTTAGGGTGAGCTATTTAGTGGAGTTATGGGTTAAAACCTAAGTGCCTTTATCATCTCTATATATCACATCGTAACTGTGGTCTCGACATGTATAAACGAAGCAAGTTCTAGAATAACAGTTCATAGTTGACACACTCATAATCAAAGACTGAGCACGGAAAAGAATGTATGCTCTATAGGGTTCAAATACTTACAGAAAATTATGGGTGTTTTGACATCATCCTTATAAATTTCAAATTTCAAGGTAGAATTTAATTTCAGGTCAACAACCTAGCAACAATTTTATTGTCTGAAAAACAGACTTATCATGCTTGATTCTCTAGTATTCCTTAAACTAATCATCAATGTACAATTAACTATGACTTATTCAAAAACATATCAATGAAAATCATAAATCGGTAAAAATTTCATCCTAATGACAATTTTACTTTAAGAACAAGATTAAATCAGGGATTTGAGAATAATGAAGAAAGTTAGGCACTTGTATTCCATTTTTACCCTTAGAGATTTGAGAATAATGAAAAAAATTGGGTATAACTGTTTACCCCCTCACTTAAGATGTACATTGCCCTCAATGTACAAAGATTGGTAATGATTTTTACGCGACAAATCAAAAGAGAAGGGTAAAGATTACTCCCTGGAGTACGGATGGTGCTCGCGACGGATGGTTCCTGCTGCGGCGAAGGCGTCGGTATGGCTGTGGGTTGAGGGAGAGCCAGGACTTATTAAGACCTAAGAAAAAGAAACTAAATAGATAATTAAATAAAAGCAAAATAAAGAAAGAGGAAACAAAAATGCAAACAAAACAAAATTTAAAGATTAATGGACTGAAGAGTCCTTATTGATGGATGGTTCGCAAGGTGGGAAACAACGGTAAGGTTGGGGATGTGTTGGAGGAGGCGGAAGTGGCGTGATTCCCTAGCAGCCTTTAGAACCTGAAACTAAAAAGCTAAAGTAAAATCAAACCAAAATAGTAGTGCAGAAGGTTAGAAAAGGAAAATAAAGGAGAAGAGCAGCAAATTGAAGCAAAAGAGAAAGAAAATATAAAAACTAAGTGGCTTCAAATATCCTTGGCTCGGTGTTGGAACGAAGCTGCCGGCATGAACTCATAGTGATCGTTCTTCCTTGCGGAATGTGGCCTTTTACGCTTCTTGTCATGGTGTTTTGGCTTGCTCAAAGATCTAGAGGCTTAGTGAGGATAGAATTTGAGATGGAAGAGAGTGAAGCTTAAAGGAAATAGTGATAAAAATCAGATGAGAAAGAGAAAGGGGTGAAGGGTTTAAATAGATGCTCAATTGTTCTGCTCTTCCACGGTCGTGGCTCCTGGTCGTGTCAACTTACACGGCTTCTTCACATGGCCGTGTTGTAGAGGGTGTTACCACCCTTTGCCCGTGCATGATCTTTCTACTTCCGTGCTAGTGATGTGTTTCTGTTCGCACGGTCTTTAACATGGGCGTGTCCTACCCGTAGTCGATAAGTCAGTATCCTCAGGATTTGCACACGGTTCTGGAGCATGGGTGTGTTCTAGCCGTGGTATGGAAGTCAGTAGCCTCACACAGTTTATGACACCATGCCATATCTGTCGGTGCCCGTGCCAAAAGTGGTTGGATCTGTGACGTCAGAGTGGTGGTTGGGCTGACTGCACGACCTCTGCTCTGTCAGTGTGGCAGTTTTGGTAGTCCACACGGCCATGGACACTACCGTGTGTAAGGTCGTGTGTTCTGGAATTCTGCACTTTACGGGTTAGTTGAAAAGGGAAAAGAAAAAGTAATAAAAAAATAGAACAAAAGAATGCAAAAAGAAATAAGGTTAGTACTCGGGTTGCCTCCCGAGAAGCGCTCGTTTATAGTCTTAAGCTAGACTTTCATCATATTTGAAAATTTTAAGGAGGTTTGAAAGTTTGAACATCTTCCCTCATGTCTATATTTTTAGTTTTATGACAGAATTGAAGTCGAGGAGCGTTTACTGTAAAAGTGTCAAATGTTGGATTACTCACCTCGACTATCTCTTGTGGGAGGATATTGTGTACCTTAAGAAAAAACTCTCCCTTTTCCTTTAAGTTTGTTGTGGTGACGTGAGACTTGTCTTTTTCTAACAGGAACTGGTCTCTTATTTTATAGTGATTTGACGTCCCTACAAGCTCTTCGGGTGGTTCCTCTGGTTTTACTTTGTGTGGAACCAGCTCTGCATTGGCTTGTGTTTCCTGGTCTTCCGTGTGTAACCCTAGTTTTTCCTTGAAGTGTGTTTTCCACTCATCTAGGTCATCAATTTGGGTTCTTTGTTCCTCGTAATTTAATTCTTGGGTAGCACTGAACTGAGGATTTGGCTCAAATGTCCCCTTTTTGGGGATTCCTGAAAACAAGGTAAATTTAAATGGTTATTCAAAGAATTTTCTCGCTTACATTGATTCCTTAGTGACCTGGCTGAATCGAGGGCTTGAAGACTAATTGAATCGTCACCTACACAAAGTATGAGTTCTCCTGTGGCAACATCAATTTTAGTTTTGGCAGTTGCTAGAAAAGGTCTTCCTAAAATTAAGGGAATTGAATTATCCTCATCCATGTCTAAAACAACAAAGTCTACTGGGAAAACAAATTTATCAATTTTGACGAGAACATCTTCTATAATGCCCCTAGGGATTCTAACAGTTTTATCCGCTAATTGTATACTCATCTTGATTTGTTCCGGCTTCCCTAAACCTAATCGTTTAAAAAATGTATAAGGCATAACATTTATGCTTGCCCCTAAATCAGCTAACACATTATCAATATTTAAACTACCAATTAGACATGGAATTGTAAAACTCCCTGGGTCTTTTTGCTTCTGTGGTAGTCTATTTTGTAGCATTACTGAGCATGTTGCGTTAAGTTCCACGTGGTGCTCTTCATCTATTTTGCGTTTGTTGGTCAAGAGCTGTCTTAAAAATTTTCGTGCATCCAGCATCTGAAAAAGGGCTTCAAGAAGTGGTAAGTTAATATGTAGTTTCTTTAAAAGTTTAAGAAACTTACCGAACTGTTCCTCTGAGTCATCTGTTTGTAGTGCCGCGGGATAAGGTATGCGAGGTTTGTACTCCTTTACTATAGATTTTGGCTTTTCTTCTGCTTCCTCTGTTATACTTTCGACTACCTTACTTCCTGGAGTTAGGATGGGTGCTTTTAACTCCTTGTTTTCTAGAAGTGTGATGGCTTGTATCTGCTCCTTAGGATTAATTTCGGTGTTGCTAGATAAACGTCCTTGTTGCCGTTCAGACATCATCTTCGCAAGTTGTTCAACGGCCTTGCTTGCTTCATTGACTGCCTTAGCAAGTTCTTCCATTCGTCTTTCATTACCTTTAACAAGTTCTTAGATGCGTTCCTCGATGGGGAGCTTCTTGTCTTGTGGATAAGGCTGATTTCGAATGTTTTGGGAGGGTTATTGCCTTTGATTCCCTTGATTGCCTTGTCCTCCCCATGAAAAATTTAGGTGGTTCCTCCAACCTGGATTGTAAGTATTACTATAAAGATTATTATTAGATCGGAAGTTATTACCTATATAGTTCATCTATTCATCTTCTGCTCCTGGTTGGTAGGGTGGGTACTCAGAATTCGCCACAGTTCCACCAACGTCGCACTGCATGATTGGGTGTATCTGTGAAGAACACAAACTATCAAACTTTTTATTCATCATCTCTAGCTGCGTTGATAGCATGGTCATGGAGTCAACGTTGTAAACTCCTACCAATTTTGTTGGCTTGGTCCTTGAAGCTTGCCATTGATAGTTGTTTAAAGACATTTTCTCAATGAACTCGTAGGCTGCTTCAGGCGTTTTGTTCTTTAGCGTTCCACCGGCGGCTGAATCTATCAGTTGCCTCGTTGAAGGGTTTACTCCGTTGTAAAAGGTTTGGACTTGTAGCCACAGTGGTAAACCATGATGTGGGCACCTCCTTAAAAGATCTTTGAACCTCTCCCATGCATCGTATAGTGTCTCTAAATCCATCTGCACAAAGGAAGAGATATCATTACGTAATTTGGCCATTTTGGCCGGTGGGAAATATTTCATTAAAAATTTTTCGGTCATTTGATCCCATGTAGTGATCGACCCTCGTTGTAACGAGTTTAACCACTGTTTGGCTTTATTCCTTAATGAAAAAGGGAATAATCGAAGATGAATGGCATCATCAGAAACGCCCTTTATTTTGAATGTATCACAGAACTCCAAAAAGTTAGCTATATGCATGTTTGGATCTTCGTCCTGCAAACCATCAAATTGAACAAACTGTTGAATCATTTGTATCGTGTTAGGCTTTAATTCAAAATTGTTAGCAGTTATAGTAGGCCTAACAATACTAGATTCTGCTCCTGTTAAATGTGGTTTCGCATAATCAAACATTGTATGTGGAGCATTTTGATCTCCCACATCGCGTAGTGGTGGGTGGTGTTCGTCCATCCCTTCAGTAGGATTGGATCTGTTTTCTTCCTCTCTTTCTGTGTAGTCTAGGGCTCGCTTGGTTTCCTGGCGATTCTTACAAGCGGATGCTTCGATATCAGTGTCGTATACCAAAGGTCTTCTTGGATTCCTTCTAGTCATAAACTAGAGGTACCTAGAAAAGAGAAAGAAATAAAAATAAAAATAAAATAAAATTTAGAAAAATTAAAATTCTAACCTAAGAAAACAAAACAAAATAGATTGCAAAATAATGGCTAAAGTAATAAAAATAGAGCTTTCTTAATATTTTAGTTCCCCGGCAACGGCGCCAAAAACTTGATCGCTATGAAATTAGAGTTTTAAATATTTATAAAAGAACGATCAAACTTGTAGAGTAACTCTGACAACGATATTAAGGCAAGTGTACCTATCGAACAGTAATATAGTTTAGGCAAGACCGGATGTCGAACCCAAAGGAACTAAAATTACTAATACTCACTTTCTTTTTATTATTTAGCCTAAATAAGATAAAGGTTGCTTGTAAACTATAGTAACGTCAACTAGACTAAAGAAACAAGGACAAAAAGATGAGATTGGAGATAACTTGGAAAAGACTCAGTTGATTTTTATGATACCCTCGGGAAGAATCTACCTAGACTTCACTTTATTATCTAACCCTAAATTATATGATTTCTTTTACTTAGCTTGATCCGTGATACTCCCTAACCTATGCTGAACCCTCTCTCGAGGTGAATAATGTCTAATCCTAGGTTAATTAGTGGAACTCTCGTTCACTTATAATAACCCCCTAGGAAAGCAGCAAATCGATCAATGGATTCCCATATTAGGTTTCACCCTAATCCGGCAAAATCTCGTAACCCTATCTCTAGGCGCCCGATCAACTCCGCTTAATTATGTTGGATCTACTCTTAGGCAGGGTCTATTCCTCCTCTACCTAAGCACATTCGATTTTGGATTAAGAAACATAATTAAGAACAAACCAAGTAATTTATCATATAATCTAAGAATCAAATAATAAAAATCCGTCTAGGTTTCATCCCCCTTCAGGTATCTGAGGGGTTTAGTTCATAAAAGAAAAGTAAAACATCACAAGAGAAAAGATAAAACAAAACATAAGAAAAATCCTAAAACTCCCTATCGGGATTGAAGGAGAATTCCACCGTCTTGAGTATAATTACGGCTTCTTGGTGATGAATCAACTGGCTATCCTCGCGTTATTCCCTAACTCTGACCTTCTCGGCTTGGCTCATTGGCCTAGCTTTCGCTCCTCCTTCAAGGTGGTACTTGGGGTGTATTTATAGGCTCTTGGAATGAGATTCTTTCTCCCGAACTGAAATTACCCTTTCCAGCATCAGAGGCACGGCCATGTCACACACCCGTGCAAATCGAGACCTGGCCGTATTCAGATTTCTGCTTTGGCACGGCCGTGTGCGGTGGTGGTGAGGCCGTGCTCCAGGTGTTCATCGAGACACGGCCGTGTGGTCCTTGGTCCAGCCCGTGTCAATTTCGTGAAAAGGCCCATTTTTTTTCATTTTAGGCCCGTTTTGCGTTCTTTCCGTCTCGGGTGCTTTCCTGGGTATAAGACATGAAAAGAAAGGATTAAAAAGCACCTTTTTATATAAAACAAGGCTTAAAACTTCAAAAAGCATAATAAATGTGGGATTAAAATATGTTATATTTATGATTTATCAACATATTACTGTTCCTTTCGCCTTACTTATGGCCTGAAAAATTACAGAAACGTCTAAGAATTTCTTTCAGAAGTAGAGCTTGTCCCATCTCAGATTTACTAAAAATTACAAGGTCATCAGCAAAGAATAGATGGGATAAAGACGGTCCTGATCTAGATAGCCGAATAGGAGTCCACCTGCCAGTTGACATCTTTGATCTGATGAGATGTCCTAACCATTCCATACAAAGAACAAAGAGGTAAGGTGAAAGAGGACAACCCTGTCTAATCCCTCTTGCAGGTTTAAAAGACCTGGAAGGAACACCATTCCAAAGAATCTGCATAGTGGAAGAGGAAATAGCATTCATAATGACCTTACTTATTTTCTCGGGGATTCCGGCTGCGCCAAGATACATTTCAATGAATTCCCAACTGATCCTATCATAAGCTTTTTCCAAATCTAATTTAATGGTCATCCATTTCCTACCAGCCTTCTTACTGCGCATAGAATGAATAACCTCTTGAGCTATAATAACATTATCAGAGATGTTCCTGCCTGCTATGAAACCTGCTTGTTTTGGAGAGATGTAGTTCAGAAATACAATTTTGAATCTGTTGGCAATCACTTTCATCACTAGTTTATACATAACCGAACAGAGACTGATAGGCCGGAATTGACTGAAATCTTCTGGCCGGACCTTCTTTGGAATGAGCACAATAAGAGAATTGTTTAGTTCCCCTTCTATTTTGTTGCCCGAAAAAATACCTTGGACCCACTCACAAAATGCTCCTCCAACTAGATCCCACTGGCTTTGGAAAAAGTGTGCATGGAACCCGTCACTACCCGGAGCTTTCAAAGGAACCATGTCAAAAAGAGCCTTCTTTATCTCATCATTCAACACATGCTTGTTAAGGAAATCAATATCTCGTTCCTTGAAACGAGGAAAAATATTAGGGGGGATATCTGACATAGGCCTTGGGTTTTCACCATAAAGCTGTTAAAAAAGTTGACGGCCTCATCCCTTAGAATAGATTGATCAGAACACCAATCTCCATTGTTGATACGTAATGCCAGAATACGGTTGAATTTCCTTCTTTGAATTGTACAGTTATGAAAAAAACTTAGTATTCCTGTCCCCAAACTGAAGCTAATCACACCTCGCCTTTTGCCTCCATAAGAGTTCCTCATGATTAAGCATACTTTCTAACTCATCCCGAACCTCCATCTCCAAACTAGTTAATCTCTTGGAAGACGACTGATCCATGGCCTTTTGAATGGACCCAAGAGATTTCAAAAGTTTATTTTTACGGGTGCCTAAAAAACCATAAACGTACCTGTTCCAATGTTTGACATAAGTAGTAAATTGAGATAACGAATCTGCCATGTTACCTGAAAAACTTCATTTACTTGAGACTAAATCCTTGAAGTTTGCGTGCTTCGTCCATCCCGCAAGGAACCTAAATGGTCTCCCTTTAGAACTATTGATCTCAGGATTAGTTTTAAGAAGGATAGGTCTGTGATCCGATTTAATGCGAGGAAGACGGTATACAAGAGTATGCAAAAATTTCGAAACCCAAGCGTCATTAGCTAAGGCTCGATCAAGGCGCTCGGACGTATTTCCTCTTTGCCAAGTGAAGGACGGTCCAATAAATCCCAGGTCCTGCAAGTTACAAACATCAACAAAATTACCAAAATACTTACATTTCTTGCCTGTTGTGCGATCACTTTTTTTTGTCCATGGTGATAGGATAACATTAAAGTCTCCCAAAATCAACCATGGCAAAGGTTCCTGAGGCAACATAGACATTAAATCAGTCCAAAGAGATTTTCTCTTGGTTCTGTCAGGGTTCCCATAAACGACAAACATGAAGAAACCATTATTAAGATTATTGTCCTGAAAATGAAGAAGCATAAATTGTGGATGATTATGAACAATATTAATGGAAAAACAATCCTTCCATCCGACCCATATTCCTTTTGAAAAACCAATAGATTCAATGCGATGAGACCTCTCAAAGCCCAGTTTACCAATAATAGAATTAGCTTTTTTACTACTGACTCTCGGCTCCAAAAGACACACAATATTCGGTTTATACTCAAGATTATATTCACGAAAAGCTCTGAGAAATTTACTACTCGCACACCCTTGAAAATTCTAGGAAAAAATAGATAAATTAGTTGTCATAATATAATATTAAGAAAACAAACCATAACCATAAACCCATGAGCTTATCTAACAAACATGCAACGAAGCAACTTAATTGCTTTTACCGATATTCGGGCCAGTAGTCTCTACTTTCACTTTTTGAAACCTAGTTACAGACTGAACGAGTCTAGTCATAGAATCACTCAAAGGAATTTTCGAGGGATTTTTATTTTTAAAATTGTTCCCTTTCCCGTGGGTGATTTTATTTATTTTTCTAATGGCCCGAATACCTCATTCCTTACCCCCCATTAATTTTGTTGCAGATCGGTTCTTGTTGCCATCCACTGCCGGACCTGTCCTTTTAAAAGAAACAGCTGTATGATTTTTATTAATACCACCAAGAGAGTCGGCCACTTGAACTTTAACTATATTCGGCAATGAAGGGTCTGACTCAGTTGTCATACTAGCTCTCTGCTTAAAAATATAATCCTGATTTTCAAAGATAGGATTAAGACGAGAGATATTAAGTTTATTAACATTTAATATGGAAGCATTATTATCCAAAATATCTAATGTAGAAACAGCATTGAAGTTCGAAGAAGAGCTCCCTGTTTTGCTAGTAGTTCAGCCTGCTATAGGAATAACATGGTCCAATCGTTGGATAACAGGTGGGTCAGTCGTATTAATCATTTGTGGGCCTGCTAAAAACATAGCATTAGCGTCAACCAGCATGGCCCGGTTTGCTTGTTCTTTGGTGGGGCCCAAATGTTGAAAATTCAACTCTTCATTCTCCGAATTAATGGCTCCCAGCTGTGATCCAATTTTTGGATTATTACAATCCTGCTTTAAATGCCTCTGCTCCCCTGCATTAACACCTGATTTTGAAACGACTTTGAAATCTATCCTCGCCATCCTTATTCAACGTCTTCTTCATGTCTCCTTTAGCCCCGATTTTTGCTAAGGCTTCAAATCTAGAACCTGAATGTCCTTTTCCCTTATTTTCTTTATTGGGAAGATGATTAGTCTGAGAATTACTCTAGGATTTACGCTCAACAATCATCCAAGGCCCGTAATTTTTGCTATCTTCTTCTTATCTCACCTCCGTCGGATTCTCCTTAGCCTGAACATTTTCTGGTGCAATTTTCGTTTGAGCCGACGGACATATTTCTTTAGTATGCCCGTACTTTCCACAGTTGAAGCATATGGTTGGTAACGCCTCATACTCAACTCTCTGTTTTATTCCATTCACAAGAACTTGGCCAGTCAACGGTTTGTCAAGGTTAATGTATACGGCCATTCTAGCAAATTGTCCTCTAATCCGACTATCGGTGTTGAAGTCTAATCTAACAACTTTCCCAATAGTCCCCCCTATTTCCTCAAGGATTTTTTTCTTGTAGAGGAACCCCGGCAGGCCTAGTAGTCGTATCCAAGCTAAGACCGTACTTGGGTAAGGTTGTGAAGGATTAAACTCTTTTGTCCAAGGCTGTACTGTTAAGTATTGTCCGTAGATCATCCATGGCCCCTGTGATAAAACTTTAGAGTAATCTTCAGCCGAATAAAACTTGGCCAAATAGTACCCATTCTCAATATCCATTAGATTGAAGGGTTTGGAAGGATTCCAGAGAGTGCTAATCCGATTGGAAAGAGCCCCGTATCCGATGTTTCTTCCAAGTAGCTTAAGAACCACTGTTAATTCCATTTCTTTGTAAAGGATTTGTTGGATTCTTTCTGAAAAATCGATGGCAGGAACGCTATTAACTACGAATCTATGAATGTCACCCTCCAGAAATTCAAATTCTTCATCGTCGCTGGTTTGCTCTTCCACATCAGATAATGCAGGTTTACCCCCCAGAAGTTTATCTTTCCATGAAATTACTGGATTTGATTGAGATTCAATCAACATATCCGTGTCAACACCACCTGTTCCTTCGTTAAACCTTACTTTTTTAGTGATTCGATCTTCCTCAGAACGAGTTTTGTTCCGGACATCATCATCCGACGAAGAATGATTGGCTTCAGTTTCCAGAGAATTCTCATTCATTTTTTTATTTGGAATCTCTGATTGTATTAATTGATTTGACCAAGTAATTCTGTTAGTAGTTTACTTAAAAGTGTTTGTTAAATCTTAGTTGACATATATGTATAAAATTACAAATAAGAATATGCTATATTTTATTGTTACGTATTTATTTATTTATAATACTTTAGTCTTTATTGGATTATATTATTGAAATAAAACACTATTACCAAGGAATTAAAACATTCATTATAAAAAATTAATTCGTGAATATTTTTTAAAATTTATATAAACAAATTTCTTAAGTTCTTTATATGCAAATATTAACCTTGTGGAAATTGATAAATATTAATAGTGTATCAATATAATTGTACATAGCGATTATGAGTCATTTTTGAGCAAGAATGGTCAGATATGTCATTTCACATATCTCATTCCCTGTGAAAAAAATTGTTCATCCCAGCGGGATTTGTTTTGGAGGTTTTAGCTTGACAAGCACTTGCAAACTTCCATTTACCAAAACATTATAATTTGAAGGTTTGACTACCAATCATCCATTTGTACCCAAATCAACTAAAAAAACTTACAACTCTGTTTACTAAACACTCCATATTTATTTAAACCATCATATTTTATATTTCTTCCGTATAGATTATTTTTGTTAATTTTGAGGGGGACTATTTATTTTAAGATAAAGTGTTCTATTAGCCACTCTAAATAAAAATTGTTACTATTTTGATCATTTAAATTGTTTTTTTATTAATTTAGTTGCTTCAAAAATAAAATTAATCAAATTAATTACTCTACCATGATCAATTTCCACATTAAATCACTCTAAATAGAAATTTTTTCCTAATTTTAATTGCTTGGTTTTTGGGTTAATTTGATTGATGAACCCAATCAATTGTAATTTGTTGAGAATGAAATAGAATACATAACATTAAGGTGTGAAGTCATTTGGTCACTGTGAAATTTCAACTTTTATGTCTTTACAAATAGATAACATGGCTGTCAATAATTCCATTTCTAAAATCCTCAGCTGCCTACCCAAATGTACAACCGTTTTCTCCTCCAAGTTCCGATCACAGCAACGTTCAGTCCGTTTCCAATACTTTCTTCATCTTCTGCTTCACAATTTCAGAGCTTGGAATCTGTCAAAACCAAGTCTCCTCATCCTTGTTTCCTTTTACTTGAATTTCCTCCCCTCCTCTGTCATTCTATCACTTACGCTCTACTTTACTACTTTTGAACCCCCTCTTTTCAATGGAGATTACAATGGGCAGCGCTAGCAACCTTGTTACCGGTGTTGTCGGATACTTGTTCCAAAAAATCAAACGTAATTTCAGCTATGTTTGCCACCATAGAACAATGGTCTTGGATTTCGAGAAGAAAGTCGAGACGTTGAAAGACAAAAGAGACAGAGTGCTGCTAGATGTTGATGCTGCTCGAAAGAACGACGAGAATATATACCCCGAAGTCAAAACTTGGCTGGCGAAAGCAGACAAAATGATCGATTCAGAGTTGAAGGAAGTGAAGGGTCTTGAAGACGAAGCAAAGAACAAGTGTTTCATCGGCTTGTGCCCTAATTTCAATGCTCGCTATCAGCTTAGCAAGAAAGCAGAAGAAGATGCCGGTGCCGTTGATGAACTCCTCCAGCAAGGCGGGTTTGACAAAGTATCATATCGGGATGTCCCGCAGCCCGTTGTGGTTGTGCCACCCAAAGAGTTTGAGGACTTCGATTCAAGAAAATTGGTGTTTAACAAGATTATGGAGGCGGTGAAAGATCCTAATCTCAACATTATAGGGGTCTATGGAATGCCTGGTGTCGGCAAGACCACGCTTGTCAAAGAAGTTATTAGACAAGTCAAAGAAGATGAGTTATTCGACTCGGTGGTTATGGCTGTTGTGACTCATACTCCTGAAGTCCGGAAAATTCAAGATCAAATTTCAGATATGTTGGGGTTGAAATTTGAGGAGCAAAGTATGAGTGGAAGAGCAAGTCGGTTGTGCCAAAGGTTGAAGAAAGAGAAGAAGATTCTTGTTGTTTTAGATGACATTTGGGCAAAATTAGACCTGATGGAAGTAGGGATTCCTTTGGGAGACGAGAATCAGAGATGCACCATAATCTGACATCCAGATCTAAATGTTTTTGTTGAAGGACATGGATGCTAAAAAGAGTTTTCCAATCGGAGTTTTAGAACATGAAGAAGCTTGGGAGTTCTTCAAGAAGATTGCAGGGGACGGTGTTGAAAGTTCTGACTTGTTACCTATAGCAACTGAGGTAGCTAAAAAATGTGGTGGTCTACCAATCGCCATAAGTACACTTGCAACGTCTTTGAGAAATGAACCTCCATTTGTTTGGAAGGATGCTTTGCGACAACTAAGCAAGCCATCGTCGAGCAACTTCAAAGGAGTACCAGGATCTGTATATTCAACTATAGAGTGGAGTTACGATCGTTTACAAAGCGAGGACCATAAACAGACTTTCTTACTTTGCAGTCTATTGGGTCATAATCTTCATCTTGAGTTTTTGCTTATGTGTGCAATGGGGATAGGGTTATTTCATGGTGTCAGCACAGTTGAAGAAACACGAAACAGACTGTTGACAGTGGTGAGTCATCTCAAAGCTTCTTGTTTGTTACTTGACGGTTATAACAATCTACGCCTTGATATGCATGATCTTATTAGCGATGTAGCCACGTCAATTGCTGCCAACCACGTTTTTGTTTTAAGACGCGAAGATGTTTTGAATGATTGGCCAGATGATGAAACGATGAAAGAGTGTGACAAAATATCTTTGTTGTTTCCTAGTATGAACAAGCTTCCTGGTCAGTTGAAATGCCCCAAACTTACACTTTTCAATATGGATTGCGTGGATCCTTTGATGAAAATACCAGCAAACTTTTTTGAGAAAATGAAAAATCTAAAAGCCCTATCTTTGTATGGCATGAATTTACCGTACTTGCCTTCATCAATTTCCTTGCTACCAAACCTTCGAACATTGTGCTTGTATCGTTGTGTGTTGGGAGACATTGCCCTTATCGGAGAGCTCAAGAATCTGGAAATTCTTAGCTTTGACGGTTCTGATATTGAACTACTACCGGAGGAAATAGGACAACTGACTAAGCTAAAGTGGTTAGATTTAACTGGTTGTTCCAAACTCAAAAAAATCCCACCTGGTGTCATCTGCAAATTGTCTAGATTAGAAGAACTGTATGTGGATGACTGTTTTATTGGATGGGGAGCCTACAGACAAGCATTAGGTTTCTTAATAATGGAATCAAAGTTTTATTGAAGAAAGCTGAAAATTGATATATAGATGAAGTGAAAGGTATGGAGATTTTGCTACATGAATAAGAAGTTAGGGATTATTTTCAACAGTTGAAGAATCTGCATATCCAGAATGGTGCAATGATCCAATATATCTTTAAAGATGATGATGTTGTTCACAAAATTGAATTTCAACTAGAAACTTTGACACTCCAGGACCTACCAAAGCTCATTAGCTTTTGCTCTGAAAATGAAGGTTCCACTTCCATATCTCCACAGGGAACAACCCTTTTTAACCAAAAGGTATGTGATATTTTTTCCTACTTCCAAATGCCGACAATTTTAATCACATTTCCTACTTTATTTTTAATTTAATTTTTATCTCAGCAACTCTTTTTCAACTAAAAGTTTGAGCTCTGCTCTCTTTATTTAATGTATTTATTATACTATTTTAAAAAAAAAGTATTTTAATTTAATGTATTTATTATACTACTTTCTCAATGTTGATGCTGAATAATTTTATTTGTTAGAAAAACTTAACATATTTTGTTACTCTTTCGCAACATTTGAAAAGAAAAAAATCAAACTTAAATAAGATCAGATTTGGTAAATAAATAAGTATATTTGTGCAGGCACTGTTTCCTAATCTAGAGAAGTTGAAACTATCTTTAACTAACATTGAAAGAATATGGTTTCCCCAAGCGTTTTGTTCAACTCAAAAATTGAAAAAGCTGATTATCAAGGGCTACACCAACTTAAAGCACGTCTTATCTGACTCCATGGTTGAATATCTCCAACAACTTGAATGCTTGAAAATAAGTGAATGTAAGTGCATACAGGAGATAATATCAACGGAAAATATAATCGAGGAAGCATTCAGAAATAGATATTTAATCTGCTTCCCTCGATTAAACACCATCAAATTGAAAGGACTTAAGAAACTCATTGGATTTTGCCATGAAGATTATACTGTTAAATTCCCAAGCTTGAAGACTCTTGAGATAGAAAGCTGTCCAAAATTGAAGGGATTCATCCATAATTCCAAGAGTAAAGAAATCCCCACTGATGCAGTTTTTTTCAACAATAAGGTACTATTTTCAACTCAATGAATTTTTCCTTTTTCTTTTCTGTTGTTATATTTAACTGTTTTAATCATTGCTTCCATTGCCATTAATAATTCATTGTAAGTTGCTTTTCCCAACTTGGAAAAAATCACAATTTCCCATTTGAGGAATGTAAAGAGGATATGGAACAGCCAACTTCATTCAAATTCCTTTTCTATGTTAAAAGACTGTTAAGGAATGTGATGTGTTGTTGAACATCTTTCCACTTTCTGTTTTAGGGGTGTCGTAACCATTTTTTGACAAAAACGGGAATCGAACTTGGGTTTTAAAATGGGTAAAAAGGGAGTCGCCACCGACCTTTTAGTAGGTGTGATCGGATCACCTTTGTTTTAATAAAATATTTCGGTTTACTAAAACGGGGTTTTTGGTCTACGAACATTAGAGAAAATAGGTTCGGGAGTCGATTACGTGCGAGGAAGGATTAGCACCCTCGCAACGCCCAAAATTGGCACCAAATTGATTAATCGATGTCCTAATGTCGAAAAGTTTGAAATGATTTTTGAAATCTTGCTCTTTTTATTATTTTTTTTTTTAAAAAAACAACTTGATCGAATAATGATATTCCCTTGTTCCGAAGGAATAGAATTTCACATCCAGCACGATTGGACGTGATAATCTAAGTCCTTGAATCCAAGATCGTCTCTGAAATTCTCCAAGTAACCATTTTTGAAATTTTGGAAAGGGCATTTGCTCATTAGGTCATGCGAAAGGAAACACACCCAGCACGATTGGGCGCGATCCTTCGAACTTCCAAACGCACAAATATCACCTTATTTAAAAATTGGAACAAAATTTGAAAGGTTATCCACTTGTTCGGTCGAACAAAAAGTCACACCCAGCACGATTGGGCGCAAATTTTCAATTTCCCAAACTCATGAACATTACCTTTGTGAAAACTCGTTTTTTTTGGGATAAAAAAAATAAAAAAATAATAAGAGATGGAATATTGGATTATGATGAAACGACGGAAGCGATAAAATTAGCAAAACATGATAATAAGAAGATGCAATAATGAAACAAAAGTAAAAAGATAAAAATAATAACGATAAATAAAAATGAAATCATTAATAATGATAGCGACAATAATATATACAATAATAGTAGTAGTAATAATAATAGTGGTATAGCTAATATAATAATAATAATAACAATGAAATAATGATAATAATATAAAATATGTACAACGAAAAATATATAAATATAGTAAATGATAATAATAATGAAGATAGTAAGAATGATAACAATAATACGAGATATATAATATAATAAATAAATGCGATAATAATAATAATAAATATAATAACAATAGTAAATATATGTAGCTAATAATAATAATAATAATACAGTAATAATAATAAAATAATAAAGTAAATAACAATAATAATTATAAAATACTAAAAAAGGACCAAATTGGATAAAAAAACGTGATTTTGGGGTCGATTTGAAATAAAATAAAGGGGGAAGGACTGATTTGCGACACGCGTGCGAGGAGGGGGACCAGAATGGCAATTATGCTAGTGCCCTATGCGCTGCGTTTTGCGCAAGACCAGACTGGAACGGAAACAAACATATCGGGGTAAATCTGAAAATACTGGAAACCTGATTTAAAAAAAAGGGAAACGCGAAAGGGCCAAAAGGGCAATTAGACCCTTCCGCAAAAACACGCGGATCCCCCAGGTACCGGGTCGGGTCGTGGGTCAGGGGACCAAAACGACGTCGTTTTGGCCCCTGACTACCAAGAGCAAAACGACGCCGTTCCTTGCTATTATAAAACCAAATTTTTTTGTCAAAATTTCATTTCTTCCCATTTTCTACAAAAAAAACACTCTCTCCCTCTCTTGTTCTCTCTGCAGGTGCGCAAAAGGGGGAGCCTTCCGGCGCGACGCCGCCGTGTCGACCGCCGTCGCCGGCCACCGCGTGCGGTGGCCGGAAATCGCCAAAGGTAGTTTTTCTACTCTTTTTTTTTATTTTAAAGTATAGATGTATGTATATTTATGTGTTTTGAGGAATAATAAAATAAAGAAAAATGAAACAACAAAAAAAAAAAAGAAATTCGAAATCACCTCGTGTTTACTGACTTTGTATCTTTTTTATTATCGTTTTCGACTGAAAAGATCTTTTCGTATTTTCTTTTGCTTTTGAATCTGTTGTTTTTTTTTTGATTTCTCTAATTGATTGCCCAGAAAAAATAAAAAAAGGAAGGTCTTTGTTACAGTTTCTTTTCTGGCTTTATAGCCTATTGAAAATAATAAAATAAAAATAAACCAAAATGCCATCTGTTTCGTGGATCTGTTGTTTTCTTGCTCTTTTGCAGATTGTGGGAGACAATGGGAAGTGGAGACCGGCGATGGTGCGCGCGTGCGTGCTGTGACGCTGGTGGAGGAGCGCGTGTCTACACGCGCGCGGCGCTGCTAGGGTTCCAAAAGCCTAGCTCTTTCCTGATCATCTTTGGTTTCGGGCCTATTGGGCCTTTCTGATTTTGGGTTTTGTGGGCTTTGTAAATGGACTTTATTGGACTATTAATGGCTTTTATTTTATTTGTTAATTTTATTCTGTTTTTGGGCTCTTTATGTGGGTATTGGACCCCGGGTTAAAGACCCGGGCCAAATTGGTGATTACAGCTGCCCCTCTTTGCTCATTGTCGTGAAACGAAAATAGAGCAAAGACAATAGAAGAACCAATTTTGCCCGGTCTTGGTCAAGCCTTGACTTGTTGGTACTCGTCTTCTTCAAACAGCTTCAAACTCCACTGTACCTCGTTGCTTTGATCCGCTTCACTGTTTCGTTATATCTTCAGGGAGATGACATTTCCTATTCCACTATTTCTTCAAGGGCACAGTAGCTAGTGCCTTGATCGGCTTCGATGGGATTTCAGGTCTTTGACCTTCTCTACCGGGACTTTGAGGAAATAAATCTGAGTTTTTCAAACTGCTTCCTTACTATCTTCGGGGAGACCTCGATCTTCATTCTACTCCACTGCTACTTCCGAGAGATATGGCCTGTAGCTTCATTTTGCTCTTGCTCCATCTTCTTTGTCCACTGGAACTTCTTTGTCAAATTTGCTCAATGCAACTTTAGTCTTCCATCTGTAAGTACTTCCGCGTGTGCCCCGAGGCTCAACCACACTCTCATGAGTTTTTATTTTTATTTATTTATTTTTTTTACCAACAGAAACTGGAAATTGAAAATACCTCGGCGTATAACTTGAGACTCAACTCACCTTTTTTTTTGACAGAAATTTGAAGAACTCAGCGTGTGACCCGATGCATCAACTCACCTTTCACAATATGAGTTGATATTTTGAAAAATAAACATTAAATGACACCTCAGGGTGTGCCCCGAGGCTCAACTCACCTCTCTCTGATATGGGTTGATATTTTGAAAAGAAATTAGAAGACACCTCAAGGAGTGACCCGAGGCTCAACTCACTTCTCTCTGATATGAGTTGATATTTTGAAAAGAAATTAAAAGACACCTCAGGGAGTGACCCGAGGCTCAACTCACTTCTCTCTGATATGAGTTGATATTTTGAAAAGAAATTAAAAGACACCTCAGGGAGTGACCCGAGGCTCAACTCACTTCTCTCTGATATGAGTTGATATTTTGAAAAGAAATTTAAAAGACACCTCAGGGTGTAACCCGAGGCTCAACTCACCTCTCTCTGAATATGAGTTGATATTTTGAAAAGAAATTAAAAGACACCTCAGGGTGTGACCTGAGGCTCAACTCACCTCTCTCTGAATATGAGTTGATATTTTGAAAAGAAATTAAAAGACACCTCAGGGTGTGACCCGAGGCTCAATTCACCTCTCTCTGAATATGAGTTGATATTTTGAAAAGAAATTAAAAGACACCTCAGGGTGTGACCCGAGGCTCAACTCACCTCTCTCTGAATATGAGTTGATATTTTGAAAAGAAATTAAAAGACACCTCAGGGTGTGACCCGAGGCTCAACTCACCTCTCTCTGAATATGAGTTGATATTTGAAAAGAAGTTAAAAGACACCTCAGGGTGTGACCCGAGGCTCAACTCACCTCTCTCTGAATATGAGTTGATATTTTAAAAGAAATTAAAAGACACCTCAGGGTGTGACCCGAGGCTCAACTCACCTCTCTCTGATATGAGTTGATATTTTGAAAAGAAATTAAAAGACACCTCAGGGTGTGACCCGAGGCTCAACTCACCTCTCTCTGATATGAGTTGATATTTTGAAAAGAAATTAAAAGACACCTCAGGGTGTGACCCGAGGCTCAACTCACCTCTCTCTGAATATGAGTTGATATTTTGAAAAGAAATTAAAAGACACCTCAGGGTGTGACCCGAGGCTCAACTCACCTCTCTCTGAATATGAGTTGATATTTTGAAAAGAAGTTAAAAGACACCTCAGGGTGTGACCCGAGGCTCAACTCACCTCTCTCTGATATGAGTTGATATTTTGAACTGGAATCTCAAAATATATCATCTGATGGAACTCGGATGTCTTCTTTCTCCTTGTTTTGGCGCAACCATCGTCAAGACTTCTCGCTTTACTGGCGTACCTGTATGTGTCATGTGTGATGATGTCATGACATGTATGTGTTTGTCTTAAATGCCTACATGATTATGCCATGTGTCTTGGGCTTGTTTGTCATATATCTCTTCTTATTACGACTCTCATGATAACCTGCCTTTACTGCTTCGACTCTTGACTTTCTCAGGCTTGATACCCGCCCTCAGGTTCTACGAGTAATTCGTGTTTCCTCCTTTTTTTTGCCCCTGTTGAACTTTGTCCTTGCTTTGAAGCTCCGTATTTTCCAATTCTCGTCCAGGTAATGCTCCATATTTTTTCGTTTAGAGTGCGTAATTTCACTATTTACCTCTAAAATGAAACATAAATAAAATGCATGAAAATGGCAAAACAGGCGTGAAAGGTGTTCCTCGCATCTATATTTATTTCAAAAGCAGCAAGAAAATTGACAAGGGATGACTCAATTAAGAAAGCATCATAAAAGGAAAACAAGTTTAGTTGTAGTAAGTGCTCTAGATATCCTACGTGTGAACTTCTCCATGTTTCTTCATCCTGAATCTTTTCGAGCGAGATTCTTCGCGTAGAGGATTCTTGAGCTTCAGAGTCCGCTTCAGTACTATGATCTCGTCGTTTGACTCTCTGTTCCGCCCATTTCTGCCTTCTCGGACCAGATTGCTTCCTTAGGATGCCCTTTCGGGTTTTCATCCTAAGCCTTCTCCGTTTATCAAGATGCCTTTTCAGGTTTTTTTTTTTTTAGGCGTAATATTTCTTCACGGCATCTGAGTTCACCGGATTTGGTAACTCCTTCCCATCCATTTCAGTGAGGATCAAAGCTCCACCTGAGAAAGCTCTATTGACGACGTATGGTCCTTCCTAATTCGGTGCCCATTTCCCTCGAATGTCCTTTTGTATAGGGAGAATCTTCCTCAACACGAGTTCTCCTTCGCGAAATTCTCTTGGACGCACCTTCTTATTATGGGCTGCGATCATTCTCCTTTGGTACATCTGTCCGTGGTAAATTGCTTTCAAGCGTTTTTCTTCGATCAGATTCAGTTGGTCATATCGAGCCTGAACCCATTCAGATTCTTCTAGTTTTGACTCCATTAAGATTCGCAGGGAGGGGATTTCCACCTCAATGGGCAGCACAGCTTCCATTCCATAGACTAGAGAGAAAGGAGTTGCCCCCGTAGAGGTACGCACACACGTGCGATACGCGTATAGAGCGAATGGTAGTTTCTCGTGCCAATCTTTATACGTCTCAGTCATCTTCCCAATGATCTTCTTGATATTCTTGTTAGCGGCTTCTACTGCTCCGTTCATCTTTGGACGATAGGGTGAGGAATTATGATGCTTTATTTGAAATTGCTCGCACACTTCCTTCATCATTTTGTTGTTCATATTCAAAGCATTATCTGAAATGATTCTTTCTGGCAAGCCATATCGGCATATGATCTCCTTTTTTAAGAATCTGCACACTGCTGTCCTTGTCACATTAGCAAACGACGCGGCCTCTATCCATTTTGTGAAGTAGTCTATGACCACAAAAATGAATCGATGTCCATTAGAAGCTTTCGGGGAAGTCATGACATGAAGGGGTGAAGGTGCTGCATGAATTTTATCGCCATAAACCTGACATTTGTGACACTTTCGTGCGTAAATAATGCTATCACTTTCCATTGTCAACCAGTAATAACCGAGTCTCATAATTTGCCTGGCCATAGTGAAGCCATTGGCGTGTGTTCCACAAACTCCTTCATGGACCTCTTCGAGTATCTTTCTAGCTTCAACAGTATCCACACATCTCAGGAGGACTTGATCTTTCCCTCTTTTGTACAGGATGTCCCTATCGAGAACGAATCCCGCTGCCAATCTCCTGATCGTTCTTTTGTCGTTTTCGTTTGCTTGCTCGGGATATCTTTGATTCTTGACATATTCTAAGATATCATGGAACCATGGTTGCCCGTCTGCCTCGTTGTCAATGCTAAAGCAATGCGCAGGGGCCTCGTATATGCTCATCTGGAGAGGCATTATTTCTGTTTCCCGGTTTGCTTTGAACATTGAAGCTAAGGTGGCCAGGGCGTCAGCCAGCTGGTTTTCCTCTCGTGGGAAATAATTAAAGGTCACTTCTTCGAATTCTTCAACCAATTCCGCGACAAGATCATGATATTTAATCAATTTTGAGTCTCTTACTTCCCAATCTCCACGGATTTGGTAAATTACCAATGCCGAGTCCCCGGAGACTGCCAAGACCTTAACGTTCTGCTCGATAGCTGCGCGAAGTCCCATGATGCAAGCCTCATATTCTGCTATGTTGTTGGTACAGAAGAAATTTAATCTGGCAGTAAAGGGGTAATGATACCCTTCTGGTGACACTAAGACTGCTCCAATCCCGTGCCCCAACGCGTTTGACGCGCCATCAAAACTAATCTTCCATGATTTCTCTTTTGACGATTCACATTCTTTTTCCGTAACGCATATCAAGTCTTCGTCTGGGAAGTCAAATCTCAATGGCTCGTACTCCTCTGTTGTCCGAGTTGCTAAGAAATCAGCTATTGCGCTCCCTTTAATCGATTTCTGGCTTACGTATACGATGTCATACTCTGATAGTAGGATCTGCCATCGTGCCATTCTTCCTGAGAGTGCAGGCGACTCCATCATGTACTTTATTGGGTCTAGCTTCGAAATCAGCCACGTCGTATGATACAGCACATATTGCCTAAGCCTCCGAGTTGCCCAGACCAGAGCACAACAGAACTTTTCGATTGTCGGATATCTTGTCTCACACTCCGTGAATTTCTTACTGAGATAATAGATCGCCTGTTCTCTTTTTCCAGACTCATCATGTGGCCCCAAGACGCAACCCATTGAGTTTTCGGACACAGTCAGATATAGTATTAGTGGTCTTCCAGGGGTTGGCGGTACTAGCACCGGAGGACTAGATAAATACTGCTTTATCTTGTCAAAAGCCTCTTGGCATTCCTTGTCCCATTCTCCAGAATTGTGTTTTCGAAGGAGTCGAAAAATTGGATCACACTGCTTAGTGAGTTGAGCAATGAACCGAGCAATGTAATTCAGTCTCCCTAGAAATCCTCTGACTTCCTTTTGTGTGCGCGGCGGCGGTAGTTCTTGTATGGCCTTTATTTTATCCGGATCAACCTCGATACCTTTCTCGCTGACGATGAATCCCAATAATTTTCCCGAGGTAGCCCCAAAGGTACATTTGGCGGGATTAAGCTTTAGTTGGAATTTTCTCAGTCTTTCGAACAGCTTCCGGAGGTTCTCAACATGCTCTCTTTCTCCTCGAGATTTGGCGATCATATCGTCACATAGACTTCTATTTCCTTGTGCATCATGTCGTGAAACAACGTTACCATGGCTCTTTGATATGTTGCCCCGGCATTCTTTAGACCGAACGGCATCACTTTGTAGCAGAATGTTCCCCACATCGTCGTGAACGTAGTTTTCTCCATGTCTTCGGGAGCCATCTTGATTTGATTGTAGCCCGAAAATCCGTCCATGAAGGAGAAAAACGAACTCTTCGCCGTGTTATCTACCAATGTATCAATGTGCGGCAGCGGGAAATTATCTTTAGGGCTGGCTCGATTCAAATCACGGTAATCCACACACATTCGTACTTTGCCATCTTTCTTCGGTACTGGGACTATATTAGCTACCCATTCTGGATATCTAGAGACTTGCAGGAATCCAGCATCAAATTGTTTCTTTACTTCTTCCTTTATCTTTAAGAGCATTTCTGGCCTCATCCGCCTTAACTTCTGTTGGATAGGCTTGCATTCGGTTTCAGTGGGAGTCTATGGACCGCTATATCTTCGTTCAAACCTGGCATATCTTGATACGACCATGCGAACACGTCTTTGTACTCATGAAGCAAGGTGATTAGATCATGTTTGGTGTTTCAGATATGGAGGTCCCGACTTTTACCTCTTGTTTTTTTCTTCATTTCCTAAATTCACTGTCTCGACCGATTCTTGATAGGGCAGAATTTGTTTATCCTCTTGTTCTACCATTTTTAGTAGGTCTGGGGAAGAAGTATAGTCTTCGGCATCTTCTTCAGCCTCGAATTCTCCTACACAAATAGCCTTCTCGAAGTCGATTTTAGGACTCGTAACAGGATTGTTCGCGTCGTCGATATCTGAGCACCTGAAAAGTAAACGAAAAAGAAAACTATAGAGGGACATCAAGGTATCGGATCCTATGAACGTGATATGATGATATGGGGTATATAGGGACAGATAAAGAAGGAAATAAATATGGAGCCGATGAGAATGAAAAGAACACGACAAAATGCATCTTTATTCATGTTTCATTTAAAAGCTAGATAGACAAAATGAACTCTCATAACGGATTCCCCCACAGCTTAGGGGCATACAAAAAACAACATTGAGCATTACTTTGGGGGAGGCTTGGAAATTACGAGAAGGTCCACAGCAGTCCAATTGTTAGGAGTGAATCCCGGGGGGCAAGGGCGTATCGCTGAGACGCCTCCTATTGCATTATTCTCTTTGCTAATGACATTTATGCTGAAGTCCTGTAGACCCTTTTCTACCCATGACACCATGCTTTGTGGGTCATCTCTTCCCGAGAATATAATTCCAGCTGAGGTAAACGTTTTTGACAGAGGCGGATATGTTATGGGCTCCCACTCTAATTCTCGACCTGTGACTCTTGCGATCCTTCTTTCTTGCTCCCTTTGCAATTGTTTCCTTCTTTGCTGCATGTCGGGCTTAAATCCTAAGCCGTATCGAGCCTTGTGGGGTACCAGTTTTAGCGCTCTAGCCATCCCTTGCTGGTATTTCCCCAAGCCTTTCCTTGCTCGGGCTCCTTTTCCAACCGTTAGTTTGATTCCCATCCTGGTATTCTTTGACAACTTGGGCGTGGGAGCTTTACTTCCTTCAGCGACGAAAGTAGCATTGATGAATTCAAAGGAGCGGAAGGAGCATTCTACTGCATCTTTGTTCACTTTGATGTAGGGTGCATCAGCGGAGATAGACGCGACGATGTCTTCCTCACCAGCGACTGTGATCAAGCGATCATCCATGATAAACTTCATTTTCTGGTGGAGAGATGAAGGGACTGCCCCAGCAGAATGGATCCAAGGTCTCCCTAAGAGGCAATTGTATGAAGGTGAGATATCCATAACTTGGAATTCTATGTTGTATGTACACGGGCCCACATCCAGAGGAATTTCAATCTTCCCCATAACCTCTCGTCTTGTCCCATCGAATGCCCTTACTGTAGAATGACAAGGCCTTAGATAAGACATATCTATTGGCATTCTGGATAGTGTGGATAAAGGCATGACATTAAGCGCAGACCTGTTATCAATGAGCACACTCGGCACTATGTAACCCTTGCAATAGGTGGTGATGTGCAAAGCTTTAATAGAGCCTCTACCGTTCGGCGGTATTTCATCATCACTGAAAGAGATGAAATTATCCGCATTCAAGTTGTTCGCCCATCTATCAAGCTTTTCAACGGGTACATTGCTCGGCACATATGCTTGGTTTAACACTCTCAATAAGGCATTTCGGTGTGGTTCTGAGCTCAACAGTAGAGACAACACCGAGATCTTTGCCGGTTGCTTGTTTAATTGCTCCACGATATTATACTCGCTATGCTTGATAAACCTTAGAAATTCATGCGCTTCGTCCTCGTTCACCTGTTCGGATGGGATTTCATTCTCGACCACCGCCTCACGCATTGGTGCTTTTCCTTTTTGGCTTGAGTCGATGCCTTTCTTTTTTGGTTTTGACACCTCGGGAGAATAGCACCTCCCGCTGCGGGTAAAATGTCCTACTTCGCTAACGCTTCCATTCGTAGCTTCTGGCAGGGTAATGTTGACATCATATTCCCAAGGCACTGCTTTGTCCTCCTTGTAAGGGAACGGAGTTGGCATCTTAATTATCATCTTTGGTTTCACCTCCTCCCTCTTTGCTTCATAATAGGTCGGTCAACACTATAAAGGGGACCTGATGATTGGCCCTCGGAAGCATATACATCCTTTTCGTCGAACCCTTCCTTCTTACTACAAATCGCAACCTCCTTATTATCCATCATGCCTTGAAGCAGTTCTTTAAATTCCTTGCAAGATTGGATATGGTGTCCTTCCATGCCGTGAAAAGCGCAAGAACTTTGACCTTCTATGATTTCCTTCTTGAACCTTCTGGTAAGCAAACCCTTTTCAGTCATTACTTCCAATACTTTCCCAAAGGTGTCTTATCTCGGAGACACGACTTTTGGCTCGCCACGTATCTTCCTGTGCAACCCCCCTTCTGTTCCCTCTGGGCTGGTTAGGGAGTGGATTCCCAGCCAAATTACTGACCCCATCAAATCGTAGAATGCCCGCATCAATCAGACTTTGAACCTTTCTTTTAAAGGCTAGGCAATTATCTGTGGAATGCCCCCGGTTTCCAGCATGGTACATGCAGCTAGCATTAGGATCGTACCATTTAGGGTAGGGAGGTTTCAAAGGTGCTATGTAATGTGGTGCTATTAGTTGTTTCTCTAGCAACTTTGGGTACAGTTCCCGTATGTCATGGGAATAGGGGCAAACTGAGGTTTTCGGGGTTGGGTCTCGTTGGCCTCGGTTCATTTTTGGGTTGGCTCGGAGCGATTGTGGTATTTGGTGAGAAGATGGTGAGTGGTCTTTGGGCATCGACGGTATAGACGGGATAAGGGGGAGGGGTTTGATAATAGAGGTTCTGAGGAGGAAAGTAAAGGTTTGGAGTTGGGCGGAATTGAGGTCGAGGTTGGATAGGGTATGGATTAGGAGTGTAGTGATTCTCGGTCCCTACCATATGGGTTTCAGGCTTCTTCTTCTTTAATGGCCTTTTAGAGCTTTCAACCCTTCCATTCTCCCGTTCCTGATGCCGTTTTCGATGAGCTCTCCAGATATTACGACATCTGCGAAATCCTTTGTGGCATTCCCCACCAGCTTGTCATAGAATGGCGCTCTTAAAGTGTTAATAAAAAGACTGTGATCTCCGTCTTGGTTAGTGGAGGTTCCACTTGAACCGAGACGTCTCTCCACCTTTGAGCGTATTGCCTAAAGGTCTCAGATGGCTTCTTTTCCATCATCTGCAATGTTAGGCGATCAGGTGCTATGTCAGAGACGTGCCTATATTGTTCACAGAATGCCGCAGCTAAGTCATCCCATGATCGGATCCTTTCTCTTCCTAGCTGATTGTACCATCGGAGGGCCGACCCGATCAAGCTTTCCTGAAAGCAGTGTATCAGCAGCTTGTCTTCATCTTCATGACCAGCCATCTTTCGACGAAACATGGTGATATGTGCCTTTGGGCACCTTGTTCCGTCGTATTTTTCAAAGTCTGGTGTTTTAAATTTTGGAGGCAAGACCAGACCAGGAACCAAACTGAGCTTCTTGACACTCATTGCTGAAGAGACTCTAGTTCCTTCCACCGCTCTGAGCCTTTCTTCCAAATCCTTATACTTGTCTTGAGCGTTTTGTTCCTTCATTTTTAGCTTGGCTAATTCCACAGGGTCATCTAAATCTGGGACAATAGGGTCAGCTGGGTTAGTTCCGTGACTTGATGCAAATACTCCTTGTCCTAGATGGGCAGGTGGAAATATAGGTGGGTGTTCTAGGCCTGTAAATTCCTTTTGAGGCCAGACTCCATGGGGTGGAGTAAATCCTAGAGGATGGCCTTCGCTTTCTTTCCCGGTACTAGTTGTAGGGTCTTTTCCTTTGTTTGTTATCCCATTCCTTAATTGAGTCATTTGGGCCACCATATCCTTTTGAGCCTCTGCCATCTGGTCTTTCAATTCTTGCTGAAACTTCTTCATCTGGTCTTCCATGTCCTTCTGGAATTGTTCGTATCTTTGGTCCATTGCTTTTGCCTTACGACGAGTGTTGTAGTAATGTATGATAGGTTGATTCTCGTCAGTTTCCAGGGTAACCTCTGTTATGATTTTAACTAATTAGGCTCCTTTTTTATGCAAATGTTGTGATGCATGCAAATGGATGAAATGCAATACAAATGCGTGAAATGAATGCAAAAGGCGTCGATTCTCATTCAATTTCTTATAGAAAGCTTGTTTAAGAAACAAAATCTTTTACATAAAATTGAGTCATATAAGCGACCTAGCCCTTATGCCTAGAATTTTAATTTTCTCGAGGAGTGCGGCTAACTCTCGACCCCGGTCTGACTTTGATTCATACAGTATACTTAATACGTCGGCTTGGACCGCTAAGGATTGTAGATGTTCAGCCACTTCTCGTATCTGTGTTACTGCTTCACCCATGACGTAATCCCTTTCCTTGACCTGATTCTGAGATTGTTGGAACCGGAACTCACTATTCTCTAGTGCCATTTCGAGCTCTACCAATTTCCCTTTTATCTCTTCAATCTGGTTTAGGCTTGATTTTAGCTTTACCGTAGAGTCGTGTCTTTGGTCAAACGTCTTTTCTTGTTCTATTAATCGAGCTTTCAGTGTCTCATTCTCCCTTCGGTTCTCACTTGCAGTCTTCTTTAGAACATCTCTTTGTGCTCGAACCTCTTGGAACTTTTCCCTCACTGATCAACCTTGGCTTTCTCTTCTCGAATTTCTTGACACCATTGTTCTGAAGTTTTACCCAATCCGGCAGTCCTCATTGACAGACGCAGCTTTCTATAATCCGTCTTCAAGCCCTCCAAATCTTCTTCGGCCTTTCTCTTTCCTTTCTTCAATCTCTCAACCTCCGAATTTTGGACATCCCTATCCAACATCAAATACATCTTTTCTTCTTCTAGTTGCTCTATCCTCTTTTTCAACTCTGAATTTTTATTTTCAAAATCTTGCTTCATAATCTCCGTCTCGGAAGGGACTACTTGTAAGTATTTCTCTATCGGTTGAGTATCATCGTGTGTCGGTTCAGGGACGTTATCGTTTATTCTCTTACTCCGCCAGGCATTATACTCGAGGGTTACCATTGGACCTACAACAATTCTTTTCATCCGGCAAACTTGTTTCCAAGCATCGGCGATCTCCCGAACCTTCTTCTTGGAATTATTCCCTTTATACGAAAACTCAAACTGAGCTAGGCCGTAAGTCGTTGGTATAAACTGTCTTGAGTAGTATTGCCTTAGTACAAGCAAAGGAGCATACCCAATGGCTCCCCAGATTCCTAGTAGGGGAACCCAATCATAACTCCCACAACGGTAGATAATTTCATCGGGAACAAACCAAGGGGCTCTCCATTCAATGTCTTTTTCTTGGAGATTTTGAAGGAGCGCGATCCAATTTTCCTCTGATATGGCATCTCTCTTAGGCTTATCCGCCAACTCCTTTAATGGGGAATAATTTTCATAGTGAACTCGACAAGAAGCTCTATTTATTTTCCAGAAATGGCTATGGAACCAAACTAGCAATAATTGCGCACATCCCATGAATCTACCCTCGCCAGCTCTCCGGCACGCATTTAAAGATCTGAACGTTTCGGCAAGAATGGCTGGTATTGGCGTAACTCCTTTGTCAAGACGATCGAATAAGTCAACAACTGCTTCGTCCACATGCCTCAAAGCTCTCGGGAAAATTACTAGGCCATAGATACTTAAAACGAAGATGTCAACCTTCCTCTTGGCATCGGGATGTGTCAATATCAAGTCCCTTAAGTTTATCCATGGAATGCATTTCCCTTCACCTTTTTGCTGAATACGCGCCACGACCCATTGTTCACTCATTCCAGTGATGTTCATCAGTTTCTTTACCAAGGTTGGTGCATTGCCGGCCCTAAAGTAGACTTTATCGACCTGAGCCCTTTGATTACGCAGTAAAGCCGTGTATTCTTCTATGGTAGGTACCAGATCCACTTTCCCGAATGTGAAGCAGCTATATGCGGGATTCCAATATTGGGTTATGGCCCGAAACAAGTGTTTGTCCACTCTGATGTCAAGCAAATAGGGTAGATCGCCATAATTAAGGTAGAAAAGCTGCTTAGTCCCCTCATCCCAATGATCTTTTAATTCTTGTAACTCATTCTGTGTCATACTGATGCGAGTAAAGTCCCCTAACTCTGATGTACATCCCTCGGCTAGACTATCCCCTTTCTCGAGTTGTATCTTCTCTGACCATATACGCACGGCCGCGTTATCCTCTACTTTATCAAGGAATCCGTCCCCCATAACAAGCTTCTATCTTAGTAACCGAACGGAGATCGACACCTTTTAATGTGAATATGACATGCAATGCAATCAAAACAAGAGAAAGTGTTAATGCAAGAGAAGATAAACGAAAAAAAAAATTAGTACAAGAGAAATAAGCAAACACTTATTGGGGTGACTACTATGGGTTTAGCGTGGTTCTGTCCAAGATGGGTTCCTAGGTTTCTCTACATGTGGTTTAGTTCTAAAGAGAGGTACCCGAACCGGCAGATTCCTCAATCCTCACCCATTATAGGCTCATACAGATCGAGTTCAGTTCGGGGGAATACATTTCCCTATGGCCATGCGGAGGTGAAAACCTCACGAAACCATAGGTACGGATGTATTCCGGAAGCGGTCCCCTAGCCCATGCGGAGGTGAAAACCTCACGAAGGCATAGCTTCTCGCTCCCACTTAAGGGTGTGACACAACGGTCATGCAAATATGAATGCAGAGACATCCTATGAGACTCGACATTATTGCAATCATAGTACCAGCAAATGCGTCAAAAGAAGCATGATTTTTCAAAATGATTTTCCAAATCTTGACAAAAGGACAAAGAATAATCAATTTCACGGCCTGACTCTCGAAGGTGTCCCCAGTGGAGTCGCCAAGCTATCATAACCATTTTTTGACAAAAACGGGAATCGAACTTGGGTTTTAAAATGGGTAAAAAGGGAGTCGCCACCGACCTTTTAGTAGGTGTGATCGGATCACCTTTGTTTTAATAAAATATTTCGGTTTACTAAAACGGGGTTTTTGGTCTACGAACATTCGAGAAAATAGGTTCGGGAGTCGATTACGTGCGAGGAAGGATTAGCACCCTCGTAACGCCCAAAATTGGTACCAAATTGATTAATCGATGTCCTAATGTCGAAAAGTTTGAAATGATTTTTGAAATCTTGCTCTTTTTATTTTATTTTTTTTAAAAAAAAAACAACTTGATCGAATAATGATATTCCCTTGTTCCGAAGGAATAGAATTTCACATCCAGCACGATTGGACGTGATAATCTAAGTCCTTGAATCCAAGATCGTCTCTGAAATTCTCCAAGTAACCATTTTTGAAATTTTGGAAAGGGCATTTGCTCATTAGGTCATGCGAAAGGAAACACACCCAGCACGATTGGGCGCGATCCTTCGAACTTCCAAACGCACAAATATCACCTTATTTAAAAATTGGAACAAAATTTGAAAGGTTATCCACTTGTTCGGTCGAACAAAAAGTCACACCCAGCACGATTGGGCGCAAATTTTCAATTTCCCAAACTCATGAACATTACCTTTGTGAAAACTCGTTTTTTTTTTGGGGATAAAAAAATAAAAAAATAATAAGAGATGGAATATTGGATTACGATGAAACGACGGAAGCGATAAAATTAGCAAAACATGATAATAAGAAGATGCAATAATGAAACAAAAGTAAAAAGATAAAAATAATAACGATAAATAAAAATGAAATCATTAATAATGATAGCGACAATAATATATACAATAATAGTAGTAGTAATAATAATAGTGGTATAGCTAATATAATAATAATAATAACAATGAAATAATGATAATAATAATATAAAATATGTACAACGAAAAATATATAAATATAGTAATGATGATAATAATAATGAAGATAGTAAGAATGATAATAATAATACGAGATATTATAATATAATAATGTAAATGCGATAATAATAATAATAATAAAATAATAATAACAATAGTAAATATATGTAGCTAATAATAATAATAATAATAATAATACAGTAATAATAATAAAATAATAAAGTAAATAACAATAATAATTATAAAATACTAAAAAAGGACCAAATTGGATAAAAAACGTGATTTTGGGGTCGATTTGAAATAAAATAAAGGGGGAAGGACTGATTTGCGACACGCGTGCGAGGAGGGGGACCAGAATGGCAATTATGCCAGCGCCCTATGCGCTGCGTTTTGCGCAAGACCAGACTGGAACGGAAACAAACATATCGGGGTAAATCTGAAAATACTGGAAACCTGATTTAAAAAAAAGGGAAACGCGGAAGGGCCAAAAGGGCAATTAGACCCTTCCGCAAAAACACGCGGATCCCCCAGGTACCGGGTCGGGTCGCGGGTCAGGGGACCAAAACGACGTCGTTTTGGCCCCTGACTACCAAGAGCAAAACGACGCCGTTCCTTGCTATTATAAAACCAAAATTTTTTTGTCAAAATTTCATTTCTTCCCATTTTCTACAAAAAAAACACTCTCTCCCTCTCTTGTTCTCTCTGCAGGTGCGCAAAAGGGGGAGCCTTCCGGCGCGACGCCGCCGTGTCGACCGTCGGTGGCCGGAAATCGCCAAAGGTAGTTTTTCTACTCTTTTTTTTATTTTAAAGTATAGATGTATGTATATTTATGTGTTTTGAGGAATAATAAAAATAAAGAAAAATGAAACAACAAAAAAAAAAAGAAATTCGAAATCACCTCGTGTTTACTGACTTTGTATCTTTTTTATTATCGTTTTCGACTGAAAAGATCTTTTCGTATTTTCTTTTGCTTTTGAATCTGTTGTTTTTTTTTTTTTGATTTCTCTGATTGATTGCCCAGAAAAAATAAAAAAAAGGAAGGTCTTTGTTACAGTTTCTTTTTCTGGCTTTATAGCCTATTGAAAATAATAAAATAAAAATAAACCAAAATGCCATCTGTTTCGTGGATCTGTTGTTTTCTTGCTCTTTTGCAGATTGTGGGAGACAATGGGAAGTGGAGACCGGCGATGGTGCGCGCGTGCGTGCTGCGACGCTGGTGGAGGAGCGCGTGTCTACACGCGCGCGGCGCTGCTAGGGTTCCAAACCCCTAGCTCTTTCCTGATCATCTTTGGTTTCGGGCCTATTGGGCCTTTCTGATTTTGGGTTTTGTGGGCTTTGTAAATGGACTTTATTGGACTATTAATGGCTTTTATTTTATTTGTTAATTTTATTCTGTTTTTGGGCTCTTTATGTGGGTATTGGACCCTGGGTTAAAGACCCGGGCCAAATTGGTGATTACAAGGGGTTTTCCAAAGATTGGAGAAATTACTAGTGATTGATTGTGCTTCACTAGAAGAAGTGTTCCAACTCCAAGCGCAAGGGTTAAATATTGAAGAAACGTATGTGGTAGACAGTCAAATAAGAGAAGTGAATCTCTTTCGTCTACCAAAGTTGAAGCATGTCTGGACCAAGTATCACAAAGGAAATATTTCTTTTAAAAGTCTACGACAAGTATACATTGAGGAATGCTGGAGCTTGAAAACTCTGTTTCCATTTTCAATTGCCAAAGATCTTCAGCAACTTGAAAGTCTTCTTCTTTTTAGTGGTGGGTTGGAGGAGATAGTTTCAAAGAATGTTGAAGGATCAGGCCAACAGGAAATTTGGTTTGCATTTAATCGGCTGTCCCTCCTTCAATTTTGTAATTTGCCATACTTATCATGTTTCTATCCCGGAAGGCATAGAACAACATGGCCTGCATTAAAGCAATTGAGGATAGATGGGTGTGGGAGGATTAAAAAATTTGGGCATGAAGAATCCCAAATCCGACATTCACTTTTCCTCGTAGACAAGGTATGAACTGCCACCACCTTTTTTTTTAGTAAAGGTTATAAATTGTATTTAAATCATTTTGTACCTCTCAACTAATACATCCAAATATTCATTTAGAAATGTAAAATAATTATCCAAATATTCATTTAGAATTGTAAAATAATTAAAATGGTCCCGGAATTCATATTTTTCCCTATCTAACCGATAAACTCTATTAATTTTGATTTTTTTTTTAGTAACGAATTCTTTGTAACTCGTTACCTAATAATAAATTCTATTGCCTTCCTTTAAAAAAAAAATCTAACATGCATATTCTTAATATAGAAATTAAAACTAAAAATACGCATCACTTCAAACATTTGATTTCATAGTTCATTTATGGGCTTATATTATGCATTATGGCTTTTCTTTTGTGTTAGGCCTTTCTGTTTAAATGAAATTCTAATTCAAATACTCTACGGAACTCATTGTTCTTGTTTGTTGCTTCTTAGGTTGTCCCCCAATTGGAGGAGGTTTCATTTAGCCATGATGATATTGCGATGATAAGTGATGGCCAGTATGAGGCTGACTTATTTTGCAATATAAAATTTCTTTGGATTTATTGCTACTCTCATGAATCAGCTGTTTTCCCGGTTTCTTTCCTCAAAAAATTTTACAATCTTGAAAGCCTTCATGTGGTTAATTTCAATTTCAATGAGCTAGCTTCTTTCGAAAGCGGTGCATCTGAAGATAAAGACATGATCATCACGATCCCAAAAATCAAGAAGTTGAGATTGCAAGTGACTAACAACATAAGACATCTATGGAAGCAAGACTCCCCGCTTGACCATATTTGTGCAAGTCTTGAATGTCTTGAAGTTTGGAATTGTGAAAATTTGATTAGTTTAGGATTTGATATTTCATTTTCTGAAAATCTTACAACTTTAGATATTTGGAAATGCGAAAAGATGACAGAGGTGATTACATCCTTGAAAGCCCAAAGTCGGATGTGCCTTGTAACAATGAGGATAAGAGAATGTGAAATGATGAGAGACATAGTTTCAAGCAACGGGGATGAAACATCATATGAGATTGTTTTCAAAGCGCTGAAACATTTGGAGCTTCATTGTTTACAAAGCCTCACAAGTTTTTGTTCAGGCAATTACACTTTAAGGTTTCCATCCTTGGAACAAGTTATTTTGAGCCAGTGTCCTAGAATGAAGAAGTTCTATCAAGGACCACTAAGCACACCAAAACTGCATAAGGTGCAGTTAACAGAAACAGATTCTAAGGGACGTTCGGCCGGTGACCTTAATGCCACCGTGGAGCAGTTATATAAAGAGCAGGTACTAATTGAAAAAATCATCGAAAAATATGTACCCTTTAATTACATTTTGCATAATTTATTTTCATGTTAACCTTGTAAGGCTCATGTTAAATATGTTGGTATAAAAGTTCTACTTTTTTATATGTTGCTTCTTAGGTTGGATACCGTGGTCTAAAGCGTTTGAAGATGTCAGAGTTTCCCGAGCTGGTAGACATATGGAGTAGAAATCCTCAAGAAATGTTGGATTTTAAAACCCTACAATTTCTGGAGGTTTGTGATTCCAACAATTTGAGATCCATTTTTAACCTCTCAACGGCCTTCAGCCTGGGGCAACTCCGGGAAATGGAAATCAAGAGATGTGAGAATTTGGAACAAGTCATAAAAGCAGAGGGTTCAATTACAAATCTTGAGGAAGCAATAACAGATAGTAGCAAGATCATTAGCATTTTCCCTCGTCTACAATCCATTACAGTAGAGTCTTGTCCAAAAATGACAAGGTTTTACCTGGGAAGTAAAGGTCTTGAATGTCCATCCTTGATTAACATTATGGTAGCTGACTGTTCAAACATGACTACTTTTGCTTCCATATTTTCAAGAGATGAAGATAAAGAAGCAATAATTGGTGACGACGTTGATAAACTTGCTGCATTTTTCTCCGATAAGGTTAGTTTTTCTTATAATGAATCTGCATTTATACATTTAAGTCATATGAGTAGTCAAGACTCATGAACTATATCTTTATCCCTCGCTATTGTCATCTACTATTATCTATCTTCTTAACTAAAAGGTTTTGTGTAGTGATTAACTGCTATTATTAAAATAATTTATTTGAAAGAATATTATTTTTGTCTTGGAATCGTTTAAAAACAATGTTGAATGGTAAAATTCAATAAAAGATTAACTTTTTTTTGAAAGAATCAATTAAATAAATAAAATTCAAATTATACAAACTTAAATAATATAGTGCAGTTGAAGTTTTAATATTAAGTTAGAGTAGATTGATAAATTAAACTCTTTTCTTTTCCAAATGTAAGTCAACACCATTTCCATTTATTCCTCTTTTTCTAAACCAATAAAATTGGGACAACAAGGTAGCAAACATATTTGCATATATGCTTAATTATATTTGACCTATCACTTTGATTGGTAACTTTAAACCTATATATATACGTATCCCATTAATATAAAATTTCATTATGAAAGCTATCTTTATTAGAGGGAGTCTATGAGTAATACACTAGGTGCCATTCTTGTATTTCGAATGGTGGTTTCCACCTGTTGTTAAGAAGAAAAGATTGATGTGAAAACAGTAACATAAATCAATTCAAAATGCTTTATATACAAACAATTAAAAATTAAACATGTAAAATAATGTGCAATACATATAACATTAGAAATTGGTGTATGTATATGTAAGTAGTTACATACAGAAAAGTCAACCGGAGACAATTTTATATTAAACTCATTTAGATTCTTCTCGGATGACCAATGATTCTAATTATCTTAATTATATGATTTACTGATATCTTCATCTAAATATCAATCAGCTAATTACATTTTATATAATTTCTTTCTAATTGTAATTAGCTTTTTCTATCATTATGTAAGTTGCTTTTCCGAACGTAAAGAGGATATGGCACAGCCAACTTCATGCAAATTCCTTTTCTATGTTAAAAGAGTTGACTGTTAAGGAATGTGATGTGTTGTTGAACATCTTTCCACATTTTGTTTTAGAGGTTTTCCAAAGATTGGAGAAATTAATTGTGATTGATTGTGCTTCATTAGAAGAAGTGTTCCAACTCCAAGCGCAAGGGTTAAATATTGAAGAAATGTATGTGGTAGACAGTCCATTAAGAGAAGTGAATCTCTTTCTCCTACCAAAGTTGAAGCATGTCTGGACCAAATATCACAAAGGAAATATTTCTTTTAAAAGTCTACGACAAGTAAGCATTGAGGATTGTTGGAGCTTGACAACTTTGTTACCATTTTCAGTTGCTAAAGATCTCCAGCAACTTGAAAGTCTTACTATTCACTCAAGTGGGTTGGAGGAGATTGTTTCAAAGAATGTTGAAGGATCAGACCAACAGGAAATTTGGTTTGCATTTAATCAGTTGTCCTCGCTTGAGTTTTGGAATTTACCAAACTTATCATGTTTCTGTCCCGGAAGGCATAGAACAACATGGCCTGCATTAAGTAAATTGGAAATATATTTTTGTCAGAGGGTTAAGATATTTGGGCATGAAGAATCCCAAATCCAACATTCACTTTTCCTCATAGAAAAGGTATGGATTGCCACACTTTTTTTTTTTTAGCAAAATTTATAAATTGTATTTAAATCATTTAATACCTCTCAACTAATACATCCAATTATCCAGTTGAAAATGTAGATTAACGAAAATAATCAACAAATTCATATTTTTCCTTATCTAACCGATAATCTCTAACGGTTCTAAATTTTATTTTAGTAACAAATTCCTTATAATACTATACTTATTTATAAATTATATTGCATTTTTTTAGAGAAAATCTAAGGTGCATATCCTTGGTATAGAAATTAAAACTACAAATACACATCACTTCAAACATTTGATTTCATAGTTCATTTATCGGCTTAGATTATGCCTTATGGCTATTCTTTTGTGTTAGGGCCTTTCTGTTTAAATGAAATTATAATTCAAATACTCTACGGAACTCATTATTCGTATTTGTTGCTTCTTAGGTTATCCCCCAATTGGAATGGGTTTCATTTAGCCATGATGATATTGCGATGATAAGTGATGGCCAGTATGAGGCTGACTTATTTTGCAATATAAAATTTCTTTGGATTTATTGCTACTCTCATGAATCAGCTGTTTTCCCGATTTCTTTCCTCAAAAAATTTTACAATCTTGAAAGCCTTCATGTGGTTAATTTCAATTTCAATGAGCTAGCTTCTTTCGAAAGCGGTGCATCTGAAGATAAAGACATGATCATCACGATCCCAAAAATCAAGAAGTTGAGATTGCAAGTGACTAACAACATAAGACATCTATGGAAGCAAGACTCCCCGCTTGACCATATTTGTGCAAGTCTTGATTGTCTTGAAGTTTGGAATTGTGAAAATTTGATTAGTTTAGGATTTGATATTTCATTTTCTGAAAATCTTACAACTTTAGATATTTGGAAATGCGAAAAGATGACAGAGGTGATTACATCCTTGAAAGCCCAAAGTCGGATGTGCCTTGTAACAATGAGGATAAGAGAATGATGATAGACATAGTTTCAAGCAACGGGGATGAAACATCATATGAGATTGTTTTCAAAGCGCTGAAACATTTGGAGCTTCATTGTTTACAAAGCCTCACAAGTTTTTGTTCAGGCAATTACACTTTAAGGTTTTCATCCTTGGAACAAGTTATTTTGAGCCAGTGTCCTAGAATGAAGAAGTTCTATCAAGGACCACTAAGCATACCAAAACTGCATAAGGTGCAGTTAACAGAAACAGATTCTAAGGGACGTTGGGCTGGTGACCTTAATGCCACATTGGAGCAGTTATACAAAGAGCAGGTACTAATTGAAAAAAATCATCGAAAAATATGTACCTTTTAATTACATTTTGCATAATTTATTTTCATGTTAACCTTGTAAGGCTCATGTTAAATATGTTGGTATGAAAGTTTGAATTCTTTATATGTTGCTTCTTAGGTTGGATACCGTGGTCTAGAGCGTTTGAAGTTGTCAAAGTTTCCGGAGCTGGTAGACATATGGAGTAGAAATCCTCAAGAAATGTTGGATTTTACAACCCTAGAATTTCTGGAGGTTTGTGATTCCAACAATTTGAGATCCATTTTTAACCTCTCAACGGCCTTCAGCCTAAGGCAACTCCGAAAAATGAAAATCAAGAGATGCGGTAATTTGGAACAAGTCATCCAAGAAGAGGGTTCAATTACAATGAGGAAGCAATAACAGATAGTAGCAAGATCACTAGCATATTCCCTCGTCTACAATCCATTACAGTGGAGTCTTGTCCAGATATGACAAGCTTTTACATGGGAAGTAAAGGTTTTTGAATGTCCATCCTTGATTAAAATTAAGGTAGCTGACTGCTCAAACATGAGTACTTTTGCTTTCACATTTTCAAGAGATGAAGATAAAGAAGCAATAATTGGTGACGACGTTGATAAACTTGCTGCATTTTTCTCCGATAAGGTTAGTTTTTCATATAATGAATCTGCATTTATACATTTAAGTCATATGAGTAGTCAAGACTCATGAGCTATATTTTTATCACTCGGTAATGGCATCTACTATTATCTATTTTCTTAACTAAAAGGTTTTGTGCAGTGATTAATTGCTATAATTAAAATAATGTATTTAAAAGAATTTTTTTTTTGTCTTCGAATCATTTAAAAACAATGCTGAATAGTAAAATTCAATAAAAGATTAATTTTTTTTTGAAAGAATCAATTAAATAAATAAAATTCAAATTATACAAACATAGATAATATAGCGCAGTTGAAATTTATTAATATTAAGTTAGAGTAGATTGATAAATTAATCTCTTTTCTTTTCCAAATGTAAGTCAACACCATTTCCATTTCTTTTTCTTTTTCAAAACCAACAAACTGGGACAACAAGCTAGCTAACATATTTGCATATATGTTTAAATATATTTGACCTATCACTTTGATTGGTAACTTTAAAAATATATATACACGTATCCCACTAATATCTAATTTTATTATGAAAGCTATCTTTATTAAGATTGATGTAGAAACTGTAACATAAATCAATTTAAAATACTTCATATACAATCAATTAAAAATTAAATATGTAAAATTATGCGTAATACATGTGACAATAGAAATTGGTGTATGTATATATAAATAGTTACATACAGAAAAGTCAGTCGAAGACAATTTTATATTAAATTCATTTAGATTCTTCTCAGATGACCAATAATTTCAATTGCCTTAATTATATGATTTACTGATACTTTCGTCTAAATATCATTCAGCTAACATTTATATAACTTCTTTCTAATTGTAATTAGCTCTTTCTATCATTATGTAGGTTGCTTTTCCGAACGTGGAGAAAATCACAATCTCCCATTTGAGGAACGTAAAGAGGATATGGCACAGCCAACTTCATGCAAATTCCTTTTCTATGTTAAAAGAGTTGATTGTTAAGGAATGTGATTTGTTGTTGAACATCTTTTTGTTGGGAGGGTCCCACTATGTGGGAATCCCTCAAAACCTGCCATAAAACATGGCCTTTTTTTTTTCTTCTATCATTTCTTTTGTCCTTTCTTACGTGACTTGTTGGCAGCCAATTTCTTTGGCTTTTATCATTTTATTTTTTTTTTTTGTCTTATACATGTGGTGTGGCCGGCATATTTTAACATGAGAGAAAGCCAAAATTAAATTTGAAATGAGGGAGAGAAACAAACGAGAAACAGAAAGCTTTGAAGCTAGAAAAATTAGTTTCTCAAGTTTGGAGCAGCTGTGATCAACTCTTCGATCGGAGGTCCATCCGTGGTTCGATTGAGCTGATTTTTGGACAGCAGCTAGACGACAAGGTGTTCTTGACTTTGTACGGTCGGATTTTTCATCCGAGTCCTGTAGCGTCAGAAATACCCGTTTTACAGCAGCTACGTTTTTGGTGATGTTCTCCTATTTTTCTCTCTTTTGCTAAAGATTACATATTTTTAGCCTTGTTGGAGTTGAATGCTTGTTGTAGGCTTGATATTGTAATCTTGTAGCTGAACATTTGATTATAGTGGAGTTTTTGATCGGACTCTAAAGTCCCGTGGTTTTTACCCTTGATTTAGAGGGGTTTTCCACGTAAAATATCGGTGTCTCTATTTATTATTTTTGTTGTGGTTGCATTGGTTGATTTGTGGTTGATAGGTTGCTAGAGAACAAATATTTTTGTGCTATTGTGCTTGCCATAATATTTGACAAGAGTTATAGGGAGTGAAAGAACACCGGTTTTGCTTCCGCTTTGTTTCGGTTGTTCCGGTTTCTTCCCAACAAACTGGTATCAAGAGCTCGGTTATTTTATCAAATAATTATGGAAATTAATACGAGCAAGATGATTATGTTGAATGGCACAAATTATCAACTTTGGCGGAATAAAATGAAGGACTTGTTGTTTGTGAAGGCTCTGCATCTTCCGGTATTTGCTACTCAAAAACCTGATTCAAAAAGTGATAAAGAATGGGAATTTGAGCATCAACAAGTGTGTGGTTTTATTCGGCAATTTGTTGAAGAAAATGTTTACAACCACATTGATCAGGAGACACATGCTCGAACATTATGGGAGAAGCTTGAAAGCTTGTATGCTTCGAGATCGGGCAATAACAAGTTATTTTTGCTGAAGAAAATGATGGCGTTGAAATACAAAGAAGGAACGTCTATAGCTGACCATGTGAGTGAATTTCAGAGCGTGATGAATCAGTTGCTTGGTATGGGTGTCAAATTTGATGAAGAGATTTTAGGACTTTGGTTGCTTGCTACTCTACCAGACTCTTGGGAGACTTTCCGGGTTTCGCTCATTAATTCTGCCCCAAAGGGTATTATTACCTTGGATTTGGCTAAGAGTGGTGTGTTGAATGAAGAGGTTAGAAGATGATCTCAGGGTTCTACATCACAGTCCGAGGTGTTGGTTACCGAGAACAGGGGGAGGAACAGAGACAAAGATGGAAAGAGTAGAGATAAAGGCCGAAGCAAGTCAAGATCGAGATACAAGAATCTTGAGTGTCATCATTGTGGTAAGAAAGGCCATATCAAGATATACTGCTTCAAGTGGAAGAAAGAGAACAAAGGTGGTGATAAACACGATCGGAATGATGATGAAAAATCCGAGCGTGTTGCTACTGCTACTCGTGAAGATCTGTTGGTCATTCGTGATGAGAATTTGGTCAACTTAGCATGTGACGAGACTAGTTGGGTGATTGATACTGGTGCATCACTTCATGTCACGTCGAGGAAGGATTTCTTCACATCTTATACTCCTGGTGATTTTGGGGTATTAAAGATGGGTAATGACAGTTTGGTTCCGGTTGTTGGTATGGGAGATGTTCACTTGGTGAGTAACAATGGAACAAAGTTAACTCTCAAGGATGTCAGACACGCACCGGATATCCGTTTGAATTTGATCTCTGCAGGAAAGCTTGATGATGAGGGATTCTGTAACACCTTCAATGATGGGCAGTGGAAGCTGACTAAAGGCTCCTTGGTTGTGGCTCGAGGAAAGAAGAGCTCAAATTTATATTTGATGCAAGCTTCAGCTTCTCGAGAGACAGTGAATGTGACAGTGAATGACAGCTCAACTGAGTTGTGGCATAAACGACTTAGTCACATGAGTGAGAAGGGGCTTAATTGTTTAGCAAAGAAGAATCAACTGTCAGGTTTGAAGAATGCTACACTGAAGGATTGTGCTCATTGTCTAGCAGGTAAACAGAGAAGAGTTTCTTTTAGAAGCCGTCCTCCTCATAGAAGATCAGAGTTGCTAGAGTTGGTCCATTCAGATGTCTGTGGTCCGATAAAAGTAAGGTCACTTGGCGGTGCACTTTATTTTGTGACTTTCATTGATGACTGTTCGAGAAAACTATGGGTTTACACTTTGAAGTCTAAAAATCAAGTCTTTGAGGTGTTTAAACAGTTTCATGCATCAGTTGAAAGGGAAACAAGAAAGAAGTTAAAGTGCATTCGTACTGATAATGGTGGCGAGTACACAGGGCCATTTCATGAGTACTGTCTGCGACATGGAATCAGACATCAGAGAACACCACCAAAGACTCTACAGTTAAATGGGTTAGCTGAAAGAATGAACCGAACATTAATCGAGAGAGTCAGATGTTTGTTGTCAGATTCAAAGCTGCCAAGATCATTTTGGGCTGAAGCTTTAAATACAGTGACACATGTGATAAATTTGTCACCTAGTGTTCCTTTGCAAGGTGATGTGCCAGATAGAGTTTGGTTTGACAAAGATGTGTCATATGATCACCTACGTGTGTTCGGTTGTAAAGCATTTGTTCATGTTCCAAAGGATGAAAGATCCAAGTTGGATGCCAAGACTCGACAAAGCATCTTTATTAGTTATGGTCTAGATGGTGAGTTTGGTTATAGACTCTATGATCCCGTTCAGAAGAAACTCGTGAGAAGCAGAGATGTTGTCTTCATTGAGGATCAGACCATCGATGACATGATAAGACGGAGAAAGAGAATTCACAAGACAGTAGTGATTTGATCGATGTGAATCCAGTTCCCCTAAACTCTTCACCAGGTCCTATCCAGGATGATGTGCATGGTGATGTTACTGATGACCATCGGGATATAGGTGACTTTGATGCTCCCATAGATGATGTTGTGAACGATCAACAACAAGCACCTATAGCTCCACCAGCAGTTCCACTTCGAAGGTCTTCCAGAGATCGGCGATCTTCTGTCAGGTATTCTTCTGATGAATATGTTCTTTTGACCGACGGAGGAGAACCTGAATGTTATGAAGAGGCTATGGAGAGTGAATGCAAAGATCAGTGGGTTGAAGCGATGAAAGATGAACTTCAATCCTTGCATGAGAACCATACCTTTGAGTTGGTGAAATTGCCCAAGGGCAAAAGAGCCTTGAAGAATCGGTGGGTTTACAGGTTGAAGTAAGAAGAGAAGTCTTCATCTCCACGATACAAGGCTAGATTGGTCGTCAAAGGTTATACTCAGAAAAAGGGGGTTGATTTTGAAGAAATATTTTCTCCGATTGTGAAGATGTCCTCTATCAGAACTATACTGAGTTTGGCAGCCTGCTATGACTTAGAGGTTGAACAAATGGACGTGAAAACTGCTTTTCTTCATGGTGACTTGGAAGAAGAGTTTTACATGGAGCAGCCAGAGGGGTTTGTTGCACAAGGGAAAGAGGACTATTTGTGCAGATTGAAGAAGAGCTTGTATGGTTTGAAGCAAGCTCCAAGGCAATGGTATAAGAAGTTTGAGTCTGTTATGGGGGAGCAAGGCTACAAGAAGACTACTTCTGATCATTGTGTGTTTGTTAAGAGATTCTCTGGTGATGATTTTATAATTCTTTTGCTCTATGTTGATGACATGCTTATTGTTGGTCAGAATGCTTCTAGAACTGAGAAGTTGAAGCAAGAGTTGAGTAAATCCTTTGCAATGAAGGATTTGGGGCCAGCAAAGCAAATTCTTGGCATAAAGTTGACACGTGATAGAAAGGCCAAGAAATTATGGTTATCACAAGAGAAGTACATCGAGAAAGTACTTCAAAGGTTCAGCATGGACAAAGCTAAAGCGGTGAGCACTCCCTTTGCTACGCACTTTAGATTGAGTATTAACCATAGTCCTTCCACAGAAAAGGAGAAGGAAGAGATGCAGAAAATTCCTTACTCTTCAGCCGTGGGGAGTCTGATGTATGCAATGGTTTGTACGAGGCCAGACTTGGCTTATGCCGTTGGTACAGTCAGTCGTTTTCTTTCTAATCCAGGCAGAGAGCATTGGAATGCAGTGAAGTGGATTATGAGATATCTTCGTGGCACTTCCAACATGAAACTTTGTTTCGGTAATGAAAAACATGTTCTTGTTGGGTATACAGATTCAGACATGGCCGGAGATATTGGCTCGAGGAGATCTACTTCAGGTTTCTTGATCACTTATGCAGGGGGAGCTGTGGCATGGCAATCGAGATTGCAAAAGTGTGTTGCATTGTCCACCACTGAATCAGAGTTCATTGCAGCAACTGAAGCGTGCAAGGAGATGCTTTGGATGAAGAAGTTTATGCATGAGCTTGGTTTTACACAGGAGAAGTATGTCCTGTATTGTGATAGCCAGAGTGCTATTCATCTTGGTAAGAACTCAACTTTTCATGCTAGATCTAAGCATATTGATGTAAGGTACCATTGGATACGAGATGTTCTTGAAGCTAAGCTGTTAGAGCTTGAGAAGATACATACTGATGATAATGGTGCTGATATGTTGACGAAGGCTTTACCAAGAGGAAAGTTTGAAGCATGTTGTTTGATCTCCGGTATGGAGGCATTACCCACATAGTTGGAGGGGGAGATTTGTTGGGAGGGTCCCACTATGTGGGAATCCCTCAAAACCTGCCATAAAACATGGCCTTTTTTTTTCTTTTATCATTTCTTTTGTCCTTTCTTACGTGACTTGTTGGCAGCCAATTTCTTTGGCTTTTATCATTTTATTTTTTTTTTGTCTTATACATGTGGTGTGGCCGGCATATTTTAACATGAGAGAAAGCCAAAATCAAATTTGAAATGAGGGAGAGAAACAAACGAGAAACAGAAAGCTTTGAAGCTAGAAAAATTAGTTTCTCAAGTTTGGAGCAGCTGTGATCAACTCTTCGATCGGAGGTCCATCCGTGGTTCGATTGAGCTGATTTTTGGACAGCAGCTAGACGACAAGGTGTTCTTGACTTTGTACGGTCGGATTTTTCATCTGAGCCCTGTAGCATCAGAAATACCCGTTTTACAGCAGCTACGTTTTTGGTGATGTTCTCCTATTTTTCTCTCTTTTGCTAAAGATTACATATTGTTAGCCTTGTTGGAGTTGAATGCTTGTTGTAGGCTTGATATTGTAATCTTGTAGCTGAACATTTGATTATAGTGGAGTTTTTGATCGGACTCTAAAGTCCTGTGGTTTTTACCCTTGATTTAGAGGGGTTTTCCACGTAAAATATCGGTGTCTCTATTTATTATTTTTGTTGTGGTTGCATTAGTTGATTTGTGGTTGATAGGTTGCTAGAGAACAAATATTTTTGTGCTATTGTGCTTGCCATAATATTTGACAAGAGTTATAGGGAGTGAAAGAACACCGGTTTTGCTTCCGCTTTGTTTCGGTTGTTTCGGTTTCTTCCCAACACTTTTCACCTTCTATTTTAGGGGTTTTCCAAAGATTGGAGAAATTATTAGTGATTGATTGTGCTTCACTAGAAGAAGTGTTCCAATTCCAAGTGCAGGGGTTAAATATTGAAGAAATGTATGTGGTAGACAGTCAATTAAGAGAAGTGAATCTCTTTCGCCTACCAAAGTTGAAGCATGTCTGGACCAAATATCACAAAGGAAATATTTCTTTTAAAAGTCCACGACAAGTACGCATTGAGGAATGTTGGAGCTTGAAAACTCTGTTTCCATTTTCAATTGCCAAAGATCTTCAGCAACTTGAAAGTCTTACTATTCACACAAGTGGGTTGGAGGAGATTGTTTCAAAGAATATTGAAGGATCAGACCAAGAGGAAATTTGGTTTGCATTTAATCAGTTGTCCTTGCTTGAATTTTGGAATTTACCATACTTATCATGTTTCTACCCCGGAAGGCATAGAACAACATGGCCTGCATTAAATAAATTGCAGATAGATGGGTGTGGGAGGATTAAAATATTTGGGCATGAAGAATCACAAATCCGACATTCACTTTTCCTCGTAGACAAGGTATGAACTGCCACACCTTTTCTTTTTTTTCTTTTTTTTTTTTGTATAAAGGTTATAAATTGTATTTAATCATTTTGAACCTCTCAACTAATACATCCAAATATTCATTTAGAAATGTAAAATAATTAAAATGATCCTGATTTCATACTTTTCCCTATCTAACTGATAATCTCTAACAATTCTGAATTATATTTTAGTAACGATTTCTTTGTAACTCTTTACCTAGTAATAAACTCTATTGCCTTCCCTTAAAAAAAATCGAACATGCATATTCTAATATGGAAATTAAAACTAAAAATATACATCACTTCAAACATTTGATTTCATAGTTCATTTATCGGCCTATATTATGCATTATGGCTATTCTTTTGTGTTAGGCCTTTTTGTTTAAACGAAATTCTAATTCAAATGCTCTACGAAACTCATTGTTCTTGTTTGTTGCTTCTTAGGTTATCCCCCAATTGGAGGAGGTTTCATTTAGCCATGATGATATTCCGATCATAAGTGATGGCCAGTATGAGGCTGACTTAATTTGCAATATAAAATTTCTTCGGATTTATTGCTACTCTGATGAATCAACTGTTTTCCTGATTTCTTTCCTCAAAAGATTTTACAATCTTGAAATCCTTCATGTGGTTTCTTGCAATTTCAAAGAACTAGTTTCTTTCGAAAGCAGTGCATCTGAAGATAAAGACATGATCATCACGATCCCAAAAATCAAGGAGTTGAGATTAGATGCGCTTAACAACATAAGACATCTATGGAAGCAAGACTCCCCGCTTGACCATATTTGTGCAAGTCTTGAATGTCTTGAAGTTTGGCAGTGTGGCAATTTGATTAGTTTAGGATTGGATCATTCATTTTTTGAAAATCTTACAACTTTAGATATTTAGAAATGCGAGAAGATGACAGAGTTGATTACATCCTTGAAAGCCCAAAGTTCGATGTGCCTTGTGACAATGAGGATAAGAGAATGTGAAATGATGAGAGAAATAGTTTCAAGCAACGAGGATGAAACACCATATGAGATTGTTTTCAAAGCGCTGAAACATTTGGAGCTTCATTGTTTACAAAGCCTTACAAACTTTTGTTCAGGCAATTACACTTTAAAGTTTCCATCCTTGGAACAAGTTTATTTTGAGCCAGTGTCCTAGAATGAAGAACTTCTATCAAGGAGCACTAAGCACATCAAAACTGCATAAAGTGCTGTTAACACAAACAGATTTTGAGGGACGTTGGGCCGGTGACCTTAATGCCACCATTGAACAGTTAAACACAGAAGGTACAGAGAAATATATATTTTTAATGTTCTCTTGCTAAATTTTATTTTAATTGTAGCCTTATAAATACATCTAACGTTGAATTTATATGCAAAAGTATAAATGGAAGCCTCATTTTGTGATATGTGACACCTATAATTACATAACGTTGAATGTCCGAAAACTTTTTTTTCGTTTTCAAACAGCCAAATATCTTCAGCATCTTGAGAGCTTAAATGTTGATAGCTCTGGAGTGCAGGAGAGTGTTCCAAAGAATGTGGAAGGAGTAGAATACAAAATTTGGTTTAAATTTAATCAGTTTTCCTACCTTATGCTTTGGAATCTACCAAAACTCGTATGTTTCTACCTAGAAATGCACAGCACAACGTGACCTATGAAAGATCTTTTCAAAATCCTCACGGCCTCCATAACCCATTCTATTAATGCAGGTTGCTGCGGATCTCAGCTGTGGAAAAAATGTGATTGGGAGGATCTTTGGAATCTTAAAGCTTCCCCCAAGATCAAAATTTTTATTCGGGACGCATGCTGTAATGCCATAGCTTCCACAGAGAATTTAGCCAAGAACCGCATCGTAGAGAATTCGAGTTGTCCAAGGTGTGAAGAAGGAAAGCAAACCATCGAACACATCCTCTTTTTTTGCCCACCAGCTCAAGCAACTTGGAGAGCCTCGATGTTCAACTACACTCCTTCCCCTAATGATTTCCAATCCTTATCCGATTGGTGGCTGAAAATCAAGCAACTTTTTCAGAACTCGGGAGCGAATGCAGCAATGAGTTTGATTGCTTGGACGTGTTGGGGTATTTGGAAGGCGCGCAATGAGTGGATGCTCGATGGCCGTGATGAGGACCCGGTGAACATATGGAACAATGCGCTCAAAGGATATCACAAGTTCATGGAAAATATGAAGCATCAGCCATTAAACTAATCTGATAATGCCTCATCTACTACCTCTATATTTTAATGGAAAGGTATATAACCTTTGTTCACCCTTTATTTAAAGATAGTACTTGAATAATCTACTACTTCCTCTCAACCAAATGCATTTAATGGAACATTTTATTTGGACATTCCAACTGCAGCCTAGAAAGACAAATATTGGTCTTTAGAAAAAAAAAAAAGGGTTATTTTACCATTGATCTTTTGTATGTTTCCCTTTTTATTATAAAGTCCTTGTCCTATAGGATTATCTTAGTGTAAACACCAATTTTGGCCCGGGTCTTTCACCCAGGGCCCAAAACATAAAATTTTAAATGTCCATTTACAAACCCAGGCTCAAGGCCCAATTTACAAAAACCAAATAAAATTAGACCCAGATATTAAGCCCAAATCCCCTAACCCATTTACAATCAAACCCTAGCCCATTCACCCTAAGAACCTTTCAGCCGACCAAACCCTAACCCCCTAACCTAAGCGCCGCACACGTGGGCACACGCGCGCCATCTCTACGCCGAAACCCCCCCACGATCGTTTGTCTGCCACCCCACGAGCACCATCACCTCGGCCTCCACTGACACCTGCAAACACGCGAGAAAAGGGGCCAAAAAATAGAAGAAACAAACAAAGAAAAAGGATTATTGTATTTTTTTATTTTATTTAAGAATCGGTTATAAAAACCGAACGCAGATCTGTAAAGAGGGATCCTTTTTTTCGCATTTTTTCGCAATCAATACAAGAAGAATAGTAACTTCAAAATAAAAAAAAGGAATAAAAAAAAAGGGGCAGATTCAAAAGCGCGAAATAACAGCAGAACAAATATTTCAAAGGTATTTTTATTTTTATGTTTTTTTTCGTTTGCAAATATATGCAGATATAAATATTTAAAGGATCAAAAAAGGAAAAAGAAGAAGAAGAAATTACCTTTCCCGGCCACCGCTCGCGGTGGCCGGCGCGGCTGATCAACGGCGGCCGAAAATCGCCCCTTGGCGCATCTACAGAGAGAGTTGAGAGAGAGAGAAATTTTTTTTTTTAAAAGTAGCAGAAGAATAAAAAAAAAGGAGGAAAAGGGGCTTATATAGGCGCCCCAAAACGACGTCGTTTTGGATGGCGCCCATAAGCCCCAAAACGGCGCCGTTTGGCGCAACCCGTGACCCGACCCGAATCTAACCCCAGGGTCCGCACGTTTTTGGTCCAGGGGCTAATTGCCCTATTGGTCCCTCCGTTCTCACGCGACTGTGCAATCAAGTCTTTCATTTTCTCGATTTCTGCCCAATAATTTTCCACGACTTCAAATTAAGCCCCCCCCCCCAACGCACCGTTTCAATAAAAGGATTTATTTCAATTTTGGACCATCCAGGTTTCGCGCGCGTTACAAATAACCCTTTTTTCTTTTATTTTATTTCGAATTTACCCCCAAATCCCATTTTAAAACGCAATTCGGTCCCTTTTAGTTTTAATAGTTTTATTATACTATTATTATATTACTCTTATTATTATATTTTCCATTATTATTATTATTATTACTATTGCTATATTATTTTTATACTATCAAATATTATTATTATTATTATTATTATTATTATCTTGTACATATTCTTGCATTATTATAATTATTATCATTATTACTATATTATTATATTATTATTATAGTATTTACTATTATTATATTATATTGTCATTATTATTGTTATACTTTCTGTATTACTATTATTTTTATTATTCTTATATTTATATTAGTATATTGTATATATTATGGTTTATTATTAATATTATTATTATTATTATTACTATGATGTACATATTTCGTATTATTGTTACTATTTTGTTATTACTATACTATTACTATTATTATTTCTATCTTTTACTCTTATTTCATTATTGCATTTTCCTATTATCATGTTTTTGCTAATTTTATCGCCTTCGTCGTTTCATCGTAATCCAATATTCCATCTTTTATTATTCCTTTTTTTCTAAAAAAAGAGTTTTCACAAAGGTAATATTCACGAGTTTGGGAATTCAAAACTTCATGCCCAATCGTGCTGGGTGTGACTTTTTGTTTGACCGAACAAATTTTGTTTCCTTTTTCAAGTAAGGTGACATTTGCGCATTTGGAAGATCGAAAGGATCGTGCCCACTCGTGCTGGGTGCGTATCTTTTCATATGACCGAATGAGCAAATGCCCTTTCCAAAATTTCAAAAAAATATGTACTTGGAGAATTGTGGAGATGATCTTGGATTCAAGGGCTTGGATTATCGCGTCCAATCGTGCTGGACGTGAAACTCTGTTCCATCGAAACAAGGGAATATCATTATTCAATCAAGTCGTTTAAAAACAATAAAAAGAGCAAGATTTCAAAAATCATTTCAAACTTTTCGACATTAGGACATCGATTAATCAATTTGGTACCGATTTCCGGGCGTTGCGAGGGTGCTAATCCTTCCTCGCACGTAACCAACTCCCGAACCTATTTCCTCAAATGTTCGTAGACCATAAACCCCGTTTTAGTAAACCAAAATGTTTTATTAAAACAAAGGTGATCCGATCACACCCAATAAAAGGTCGGTGGCGACTCCCGTTTTTATTCATTTTCAAAACCCAAGTTCGATTTCCGTTTTTATCAAAAAATGGTTACGACAGCTTGGCGACTCCACTGGGGACTATTCGAGAGTTAGGCCGTAAAATTGATTATTCTTTGTCCTTTTGTCAAGATTTGGAAAATTATTTTGAAAAAATCATGTTTCTTTTGACGCATCTGTTGGTACTATGATTGCAATATTGTCGAGTCTCCTAGGATGTCTCTGCATTCATCTTTGCATGACCGTTGTGTCACACCCTTAAGTAGGAGCGAGAAGCTATGCCTTCGTGAGGTTTTCACCTCCGCATGGGCTAGGGGATCGCTTCCGGAATACATCCGTACCTATGGTTTCGTGAGGTTTTCACCTCCGCATGGCCATAGGGAAATGTATTCCCCCGAACTGAACTCGATCTGTATGAGCCTATATTGGGTGAGGATTGAGGAATCTGCCGGTTCGGGTACCTCTCTTTAGAACTAAACCACATGTAGAGAAACCTAGGAACCCATCTTGGACAGAACCACGCTAAACCCATAGTAGTCACCCCAATAAGTGTTTGCTTATTTCTCTTGTACTAATTTTTTTTTCGCTTATCTTCTCTTGCATTAACATTTTCTCTTGTTTTGATTGCATTGCATGTCATATTCACATTAAAAGGTGTCGATCTCCGTTCGGTTACTAAGATAGAAGCTTGTTATGGGGGACGGATTCCTTGATAAAGTAGAGGATAACGCGGCTGTGCGTATATGGTCAGAGAAGATACAACTCGAGAAAGGGGATAGTCTAGCCGAGGGATGTACATCAGAGTTAGTGGACTTTACTCGCATCAGTATGACACAGAATGAGTTACAAGAATTAAAAGATATGTGGGCTCATTGGGATGAGGGGACTAAGCAGCTTTTCTACCTTAATTATGGCGATCTACCCTATTTGCTTGACATCAGAGTGGACAAACACTTGTTTCGGGCCATAACCCAATATTGGAATCCCGCATATAGCTGCTTCACATTCAGGAAAGTGGATCTGGTACCTACCATAGAAGAATACGCGGCTTTACTGCGTAATCAAAGGGCTCAGGTCGATAAAGTCTACTTTAGGGCCGGCAATGCACCAACCTTGGTAAAGAAACTGATGAACATCACTGGAATGAGTGAACAATGGGTCGTGGCGCGTATTCAGCAAAAAGGTGAAGGGAAATGCATTCTATGGATAAACTTAAGGGACTTGATATTGACACATCCCGATGCCAAGAGGAAGGTTGACATCTTCGCTTTAAGTATCTATGGCCTAGTAATTTTCCCGAGAGCTTTGAGGCATGTGGACGAAGCAGTTGTTGACTTATTCGATCGTCTTGACAAAGGAGTTACGCCAATACCAGCCATTCTTGCCGAAACGTTCAGATCTTTAAATGCGTGCCGGAGAGCTGGCGAGGGTAGATTCATGGGATGTGCGCAATTATTGCTAGTTTGGTTCCATAGCCATTTCTGGAAAATAGATAGAGCTTCTTGTCGAGTTCACTATGGAAATTATTCCCCATTAAAGGAGTTGGCGGATAAGCCTAAGAGAGATGACATATCAGAGGAAAATTGGATCGCGCTCCTTCAAAATCTCCAAGAAAAAGACATTGAATGGAGAGCCCCTTGGTTTGTTCCTGATGAAATTATCTACCGTTGTGGGAGTTATGATTGGGTTCCCCTACTAGGAATCTGGGGAGCCATTGGGTATGCTCCTTTGCTTGTACTAAGGCAATACTACTCAAGACAGTTTATACCAACGACTTACGGCCTAGCTCAGTTTGAGTTTTCGTATAAAGGGAATAATTCCAAGAAGAAGGTTCGGGAGATCGCCGATGCTTGGAAACAAGTTTGCCGGATGAAAAGAATTGTTGTAGGTCCAATGGTAACCCTCGAGTATAATGCCTGGCGGAGTAAGAGAATAAACGATAACGTCCCTGAACCGACACACGATGATACTCAACCGATAGAGAAATACTTACAAGTAGTCCCTTCCGAGACGGAGATTATGAAGCAAGATTTTGAAAATAAAAATTCAGAGTTGAAAAAGAGGATAGAGCAACTAGAAGAAGAAAAGATGTATTTGATGTTGGATAGGGATGTCCAAAATTCGGAGGTTGAGAGATTGAAGAAAGGAAAGAGAAAGGCCGAAGAAGATCTGGAGGGCTTGAAGACGGATTATAGAAAGCTGCGTCTGTCAATGAGGACTGCCGGATTGGGTAAAACTTCAGAACAATGGTGTCAAGAAATTCGAGAAGAGAAAGCCAAGGTTGATCAGTGGAGGGAAAAGTTCCAAGAGGTTCGAGCACAAAGAGATGTTCTAAAGAAGACTGCAAGTGAGAACCGAAGGGAGAATGAGACTGTCGTAACCATTTTTTGACAAAACGGAAATCGAACTTGGGTTTTGAAAAACGAATAAAACGGGAGTCGCCACCGACCTTTATTAGGTGTGATCGGATCACCTTTGTTTTAATAAAACATTTTGGTTTACTAAAACGGGGTTTTTGGTCTACGAGTATTTGAGAAAACAGATTCGGGAGTCGGTTACGTGTGAGGAAGGATTAGCACCCTCGCAACGCCCGGAAATCGGTACCAAATTGATTGATTGATGTCCCAATGTCGAAAGTTAAAAAAAATTAGAAACGAATTCAGGAATTTGGGTCTTTTTTGGAGATGTTTGAGTCTTCTTAAAATATTAAGATTTCCTTGTTTCGAAAGGACCAAATATCACACCCAATACATAGGACACGATAATTTAAATCCTCAAATCCAAGGTCGTCTCTTAATCCCTAAGACTCATTTATTAAAATAACAAAAGGTTATTCGATTGTTTGGTCAAGCAGGAGAGCCGAGACCCAACACATAGGGCACGGTCCCTCGAATTTCCAAACACGGAATATTGCCTCGTTTTGAGAAATTTTTTTGTTTTTTAGGGTAAAAATATGTTTTAAAGAAACGTGATTTAAAAATGGGAATAGGGTCATGCAGTGAATAATGATGATGCAATATAAATTATGTACAAAACAATAACATAAGTATAATAGTAGTAGTAATAGTAATAATAGTAATAATAATAAATATGTACGATATAATGATAATATGATAATAAAATAATATAAGATATATTCAACATACGAATATACAGTATTAAAAAATAACAATAATGTTAATAAAATAAATAGAATAATAGTAATAATAATAATAATAGATATAGTAAAATAATAATATGATAATAATAATAAAAATACGAGATATGTACAACACGATAATAATAAGGAAGATAATAAAAATAATAATAATGATAATAGAAACATAACAGATATAAAAATAGGAGCAGAAAAGTATGAAATGTAGTAATTATGTAAATGAGAATTAAAATATATACAAAATAACGTAAAGATATATAGATAAATAAAAGCCAAATAGATAATCGTAGTATTACACTAAGAAAATATACATATAATAATAATGGTACTAATATGTATAATAATAATGATAATATAATAATAATAATAATAATAATAATAATAATAATAATAACGGTAATGATAACAATAAATAATACGAGATGTATATGCATAAAATAATAATATAAGTATAGTAGCAAGAATAATAATAGTTATAGTACTAATAATATTTAATGATAGTAATAATAATATGGAGTATACACAATGGGATAATATAAATATAATAGATATGATAAGAATAATAATAGTAAGTATAAAATATGTACAAAAATAATATAAGTATAGTAATAATGATATGTAATACATGTGCAATATGATAATAATAATAACAATAATAGCAAATATAACAAAATAATAATAGTGATGATTGCAAATTACTAAAAGGAATTAAACTGAACGCAAAACAAAATGTTGGGGTCGATTCGAAATTAAATTAAAAGGGCAAGGGATTGATTTGTAACGAATGCATAATTTAAAGGGTCTGAAATAGCAATAATCCCTATTCAATCGATGCGCTGGAAGTAAAAGGGGTCAAATTGTTGTCGGGGATCAATATCGGGCATAAATTGAAAAGAAAAAGAAAACTAAATCGCAAAGACTTGAAAACGAAGAGGGGCCAAGCACGTAATTAACCCCTCAAAGGGGGGACGCGCGGATCCTGGTTCGGATCCGGGTCGACGCGCGGACCCCCATCCCTTGAAACGGCGCCGTTTTGATTTTAGTATAAAAACTAAATTTTTGCCCAAAATTCATTTATCCCTAATTTCAGAAAAAAAAATTCTCTCACCCTCTCTCGTTTTCTCTCAGCCCAGGTGATTTCCGACCGTCTTCCCCACCGCCGTGCCGCCGTGCCGGCCACCGCTCGCGGTGGCCGGAAAAGGTGATATCTTCCCTTTTTCTCTCTCTTTTTTTTATATATTTTATCTTATATATATATCATATATGATCGTGGATAAACAGTACGAAATGAAAAAGAAAGATAAAAAGAAAAAAAGAAACCTTCGGATGTTCAGATCTAGCGTTTCCCCTCCGATTTTGATTGAAAGTTTTTTGTTTTTGAATCTGTTCTTTGGTATTTTTTATTGATTGCGAATATCCAAAAAAAAAAATCCCCGTTACACGATTTTTGCTGCGGCTTTATAGCCAAATCGGAAATAAAACATTAATACAAAAATATTTTCCGTTTGTGGCCTGTTTGCTGTTGTCTTTGTTTTGTTCTTGCAGGTATGGCCGACAAGAGGAGGTGGAGGCTTGCGAGACGCACTTGGTGACGCGCGTGGAAGCTGGAGGCCAGTGGGTGCTGCGAGTTGCGGCACACCAAGGGACCTGTGGAGCATGCGGCGCAAAAGGGGCTAGGGTTTCAGAAACCCTAGCCAAAAATTTTAAAAGCTTTGGGCCTATTGGGCTCCCGTTATTTTGGGTTTGGGCTTAACGGGCTCAGTTGGGTTATTTTGTAATTGGTTTAGGTTTTAATTTTATTTGGTTTTGGTGTAAATTGGGCTTTGTAGTTTTGTAAATGGACTTTTATTGGACTGTAACTTTGGGACATTTTATTTTTGCTGACTTTGGTTTGTAAACGGGCCTACGGGCAAAATTGGTTATTACAGAGACACTGAAAGCTCGATTAATAGAACAAGAAAAGACGTTTGACCAAAGACATGACTCTACGGTAAAGCTAAAATCAAGCCTAAACCAGATTGAAGAGTTAAAAGGGAAATTGGTAGAGCTCGAAATGGCACTAGAGAATAGTGAGTTCCGGTTCCAACAATCTCAGAATCAGGTCAAGGAAAGGGATTATGTCATGGGTGAAGCAGTAACACAGATACGAGAAGTGGCTGAACATCTACAATCCTTAGCGGTCCAAGCCGACGTATTAAGTATACTGTATGAATCAAAGTCAGACCGGGGTCGAGAGTTAGCCGCACTCCTCGAGAAAATTAAAATTCTAGGCATAAGGGCTAGGTCGCTTATATGACTCAATTTTATGTAAAAGATTTTGTTTATTAAACAAGCTTTCTATAAGAAATTGAATGAAAATCGACGCCTTTTGCATTCATTTCACGCATTTGCATTGCATTTCATCCATTCGCATGCATCACAACATTTGCATAAAAAAGGAGCCTAATTAGTTAAAATCATAACAGAGGTTACCCTAGAAACCGACGAGAATCAACCTATCATACATTACTACAACACTCGTCGTAAGGCAAAAGTAATGGACCAAAGATACGAACAATTCCAGAAGGACATGGAAGACCAGATGAAGAAGTTTCAGCAAGAATTGAAAGACCAGATGGCAGAGGCTCAAAAGGATATGGTGGCCCAAATGACTCAAATAATGAATGGGATAACAAACAAAGGAAAAGACCCTACAACTAGTACCGGGAAAGAAAGCGAAGGCCATCATTCAGGATTTACTCCACCCCATGGAGTTTGGCCTCAAAAGGAATTTACAGGCCTAGAACACCCACCTGTACTTCCACCTGCCCATCTAGGGCAAGGAGTATTTGCATCAAGTCATGGAACCAACCCTGCTGACCCTATTGTCCCGGATTTGGATGATCCTATAAAACTAGCTAAGTTAAGAATGAAGGATCAGGGTGCTCAAGACAAGTTTAAAGATCTGGAAGAAAGACTCAGGGCAGTAGAGGGAACTAGAGCCTCTTCCGCAATGAGCGTCAAAAAGCTCAGTTTGGTTTCATGGTCTGGTCTTGCCCCCAAAATTTAAAGCCCCAGACTTTGAGAAATACGATGGAACAAGGTGCCCAAAGGCGCATCTCATCATGTTTTGTCGGAAAATGGCTGGTTATGAGGACGAAGACAAGTTGCTGATACACTGCTTTCAAGAAAATTTGATAGGGTCAGCTCTCCGATGGTATAATCAGCTCGGTAGAGAAAGGATCAGATCATGGGATGATTTAGCTACAGCATTCTGTGAACAATATAAGCACGTCTCTGACATAGCACCTGATCGACTCACGCTACAGATGATGGAGAAGAAGCCGTCAGAAACCTTTAGACAATATGCTCAAAGGTGGAGGGACGTCTCAGTTAAAGTAGAACCTCCACTGACTAAAACTGAGATCACGGTTCTTTTTATCAACACTTTAAGAGCACCATTCTATGACAAACTAGTAGGAAGTGCCACGAAGGACTTCGCGGATGTCGTAATATCCGGAGAACTCATTGAAAATGACATCAAGAACGGAAGGATGGAAGGGTCTGAAAGCTCGAAAAGGCCAGTAAAGAAGAAAGAGCATGAAGCCTACATGGTAGGGACCGGAAATCACTACACTCCTAATCCATACCCTATCCAACCACGGCCTCAATTCCGCCCACCTCCAAACCTCTATTTTCCTCCTCAGAACCTCTATTATCAAACCCCTCCTCCTTATCCCGTCTATACCGCCGATGCCCAAAGACCACTCACCATATTCTCACCAAATACCATGACCGCTCCGAGCCAACCCAAAAATGAACCGAGGCCACCGAGACCCAACCCCGAAAAGCCTCAGTTTGCCCCTATTCCCATGACATACGGAGAACTGTGCCCAAAATTGCTGGAGAAATAATTAATAGCACCACATTACATAGCACCTTTGAAACCTCCCTACCCTAAATGGTACGATCCTAATGCTAGCTGCATGTACCATGCTGGAAACCGGGGGCATTCCACGGATAATTGCCTAGCCTTTAAAAGAAAGGTTCAGAGTCTAATTGATGCGGGCATTCTACGATTTGATAGGGTCACTAATTTGGCTGGGAATCCACTCCCTAGCCATCCCGTAGGGAACATAAGTATGGTAGCACAGGAAAATAGGTGGCGAGCCAAAAGTCGCATCTCCGAACTAAGAACACCTTTGGGGAAAATATGGGAGATAATGACTGAAAAGGGTTTGCTTGCCAGAAGGTTCAAGAAGGAAATCGTGGAAAGTCAAAGTTTTTGCGTTTTTCATGGCATGGAAGGACACCACATCCAATCTTGCGATGAGTTTAAAGAACTGCTTCAAGGTATGATGGATAATAAGGAGGTTGCGATTTGTAGTAAGAAGGAAGGGTTCGACGAAAAGGATGTATATGCCTCCGAGGGCCAATCATCAGGTCCCCCTTATAGTGTTGACCGACCCTTGGTAATCTATTATGAAGCAAACAGAGAGGAGGTAAAACCAAAGATGATAATTAAGGTGCCAACTCCGTTCCCTTACAAAGAGGACAAAGCGGTGCCTTGGGAATACGATGTCAACATTACCCTACCAGAAGCTACGAATGGAAGCGTTAGCGAAGTAGGACATTTTACCCGCAGCGGGGGGTGCTATTCTCCCGAGGTGTCAGAACCAAAAAAGAAAGGCATCGACTCAAGCCAAAAAGGAAAAGCACCAATGCGTGAGGCGGTGGTCGAGAATGAAATCCCATCCGAACAGGTGAACGAGGACGAAGCGCATGAATTTCTAAGGTTTATCAAGCATAGCGAGTATAATATCATGGAGCAATTAAACAAGCAACCGGCAAAGATCTCGGTGTTATCTCTACTGTTGAGCTCAGAGCCACACCGAAATGCCTTATTGAGAGTGTTAAACCAAGCATATGTGTCGAGCAATGTACCCGTTGAAAAGCTTGATAGATGGGCGAACAACTTGAATGCGGATAATTTCATCTCTTTCAGTGATGATGAAATACCGCCGAACGGTAGAGGCTGTATTAAAGCTTTGCACATCACCACCTATTGCAAGGGTTACATAGTGCCGAGTGTGCTCATTGATAACGGGTCTGCGCTTAATGTCATACCTTTATCCACACTATCCAGAATGCCAATAGATATGTCTTATCTAAGGCCTTGTCATTCTACAGTAAGGGCATTCGATGGGACAAGACGAGAGGTTATGGGGAAGATTGAAATTCCTCTGGATGTGGGCCCGTGTACATACAACGTAGAATTCCAAGTTATGGATATCTCACCTTCATACAATTGCCTCTTAGGGAGACCTTGGATCCATTCTGCTGGGGCAGTCCCTTCATCTCTCCACCAGAAAATGAAGTTTATCATGGATGATCGCTTGATCACAGTCGCTGGTGAGGAAGACATCGTCGCGTCTATCTCCACTGATGCACCCTACATCGAAGTGAACAAAGATGCAGTAGAATGTTCCTTCCGCTCCTTTGAATTCATCAATGCTACTTTCGTCGCTGAAGGAAGTAAAGCTCCCACGCCCAAGTTGTCAAAGAATACCAGGATGGGAATCAAACTAACGGTTGGAAAAGGAGCCCGAGCAAGGAAAGGCTTGGGGAAATACCAGCAAGGGATGGCTAGAGCGCTAAAACCGGTACCCCACAAGGCTCGATACGGCTTAGGATTTAAGCCCGACATGCAGCAAAGAAGGAAACAATTGCAAAGGGAGCAAGAAAGAAGGATCGCAAGAGTCACAGGTCGAGAATTAGAGTGGGAGCCCATAACATATCCGCCTCTGTTAAAAACGTTTACCTCAGCTGGAATTATATTCCCGGGAAGAGATGACCCACAAGGCATGGTGTCATGGGTAGAAAAGGGTCTACAGGATTTCAGCATAAATGTCATTGGCAAAGGGAATAATGCAACGGAAGGCGTCTCAGCGATACGCCCTTGCCCCCCGGGATTCACTCCTAACAATTGGACTGCTGTGGATCTTCTCGTAATTTCCAAGCCTCCCCCAAAGTAATGCTCAATGTTGTTTTTTGTATGCCCCTAAGCTGTGGGGGAATCCGTTATGAGAGTTTATTTTGTCTATCTAGCTTTTAAATGAAACATGAATAAAGATGCATTTTGTCGTGTTCTTTTCATTCTCATCGGCTCCATATTTATTTCCTCCTTTATCTGTCCCTATATACCCCATATCATCATATCACGTTCATAGGATCCGATACCTTGATGTCCCTCTATAGTTTTCTTTTTCATTTACTTTTCAGGTGCTCAGATATCGACGACGCGAACAATCCTGTTACGAGTCCTAAAATCGACTTCGAGAAGGCTATTTGTGTAGGAGAATTCGAGGCTGAAGAAGATGCCGAAGACTATACTTCTTCCCCAGACCTACTAAAAATGGTAGAACAAGAGGATAAACAAATTCTGCCCTATCAAGAATCGGTCGAGACAGTGAATTTAGGAAATGAAGAAAAGAAACAAGAGGTAAAAGTCGGGACCTCCATATCTGAAGACACCAAACATGATCTAATCACCTTGCTTCATGAGTACAAAGACATGTTCGCATGGTCGTATCAAGATATGCCAGGTTTGAACGAAAATATAGCAGTCCATAGACTCCCACTGAAATCCGAATGCAAGCCTATCCAACAAAAGTTAAGGCGGATGAGGCCAAAAATGCTCTTAAAGATAAAGGAAGAAGTAAAGAAACAATTTGATGCTGGATTCCTGCAAGTCTCTAGATATCCAGAATGGGTAGCTAATATAGTCCCAGTACCGAAGAAAGATGGCAAAGTACGAATGTGTGTGGATTACCGTGATTTGAATCGAGCAAGCCCTAAAGATAATTTCCCGCTACCACACATCGATACATTGGTAGATAACACGGCGAAGAGTTCATTTTTCTCCTTCATGGATGGATTTTCGGGCTACAATCAAATCAAGATGGCTCCCGAAGATATGGAGAAAACTACGTTCACGACGATGTGGGGAACATTCTGCTACAAAGTGATGCCGTTCGGTCTAAAGAATGTCGGGGCAACATATCAAAGAGCCATGGTAACGCTGTTTCACGACATGATGCACAAGGAAATAGAAGTCTATGTCGACGATATGATCGCCAAATCTCGAGGAGAAAGAGAGCATGTTGAGAACCTCCGGAAGCTGTTCAAAAGACTGAGAAAATTCCAACTAAAGCTTAATCCCGCCAAATGTACCTTTGGGGCTACCTCAGGAAAATTATTGGGATTCATCGTCAGCGAGAAAGGTATCGAGGTTGATCCGGATAAAATAAAGGCTATACAAGAACTACCGCCGCCGCGCACACAAAAGGAAGTCAGAGGATTTCTAGGGAGACTGAATTACATTGCTCGGTTCATTGCTCAACTCACCAAGCAGTGTGATCCAATTTTTCGACTCCTTCGAAAACACAATTCTGGAGAATGGGACAAGGAATGCCAAGAGGCTTTTGACAAGATAAAGCAGTATTTATCTAGTCCTCCGGTGCTAGTACCGCCAACCCCCGGAAGGCCACTAATACTATATCTGACTGTGTCCGAAAACTCAATGGGTTGCGTCTTGGGGCAACATGATGAGTCTGGAAAAAGAGAACAGGCGATCTATTAT